>JALPQD010000009.1:3234030-3276173 GCA_023101885.1 Typhlomys cinereus | reverse complement strand
AAATGTATTTATATTTTTAAAATAACTTTTAACTTCTGTGGGGACAAGGATTGAAGGTTACAGTTTAAAAGTTTTTGTGTCCCGGCGCTGGGGAGCGGCGCGTCGCGGCTGGGGTTTGATTAGCTTCCTTCGCCATCCAAGCGGAAGTACCCGCAGAGTGGCTGGCGGGTGCTCAGGTCCGCAGAACCCCCGGGAGAGGAAGATGGAGGGGGCGCAGCAGAGACGGTCCGGGACGGCGCCGGAGGGAGAGGCCTGTGTGCCGCCGAGGGCGGGAGCAGAACCGGAGGAGCAGCCTCAGCCCGGGACCAATGGCCTTCCCAAGCACTCCTACTGGTTGGACCTCTGGCTCTTCCTCCTCTTCGACCTGGTGTTGTTGTCTTCGTACCTTTTGCCCTGACCGGTTGCTGAGATGTCAAAAAACATGGCTTTGTAATGAATTCTGAAAACTACTGCAAACTTCTGACCAGAGAACGAGGATTATCTAGTAGCCGAATATGAAATTTCTAATGGGCTTCATTCACATGCAATTCATGGAGAACTATTAACGAGTAATGATCCTGCTGTTTTGCAGCAAGGGTCTTAAAAAACTGGGCCCACTGGTTGTGCTAAAAGTCTTGGCTTTCATCATTTGCCAGCTTTTTGGAGCTTCACATGAAAGTGAAGATTCAGTGTGATATATTTATTAAGAAATACAGTAATGGTGTAATCTTTCAGAGGTTGAATGGGGCTTAATTTGATGCACATAATGTATGAGATAAGATATTTATAATTCAAATTACTCAAGCATGAAGGGAGGATTTGAGGGAGGAAAGCATTCTTACATTGTATATGGACTGTATATAGTTGCAAATATTACAGAGAAAATGTAGCCTACAAGGTAATGGGCAAGTGTGCTTATGTTTTAGATTAAGGCCCTTAGGAAAAGATATTGTGGTCGATAAATTTATGAAGTAGGTAATACTCAATATTGGAACAGTACACATGTCCCTCTCACCCCAATGCTACACCTTATTTTTTTTAAGTTTGACCTCCTATTGCATTAGACCAAAAAACTTTTTAAACTGTAACCTTCATCCTTGTGCCCCACAAGAATTTAAAAGTTATTTTAAAAATCATAATACATTTCATAGACAAATTTAAACTTTTCTTCATTAAACTTCAGTTATTAAAATGTTTGGAATGCAAAGTCTTTCTTTAATATCTCAATTTTTTAACTGTAGAAGTCTATCAAGTCAAATAGTCAATCTGTAACACAGATTAACATTTAACCAGATGTATCTTACCTAATAGATCAAATAAGATAAATAACAAGCAATACTGCATTCTGTTACTACACATAGTTATTGTGGCTCAAAGATTCTAGTTATTCTATTCCCTGTTTGCAGCTCAAAATTGTAGAAGCAGAGTTTCTCTGAACCAGGCTGAATCTCCACTCGCAGCTGTCCTCAACATACATCTCACAGTTCTGGCTTCTCCAACAACATTCTGGGTTCATCTCTGTAGCTATAAGCTTCACCTTTCCTTGCAGGAACTCTACACCTGCCACTTGGTGCTTTTGCTGCTCTTCATGAACTCCACAATCCATACACCAAAACCAGTACCACCTGGGGGAGACTGCCACATTCTGAAGCGAGGTTAAAATGTAGCTTGGTCCACTCGAGCCACAGCTGTACCAACTTTAGTGTGCTGACTCTGGAAAAGCCTCTTTTCTAGACAGCCAAACTTTGCAGAGTGAGGAACAGCTTTAACTTGGGCTTTCAGCCCCTGAAGGAATCCGGGTTTTCAAACCACTGAATCACCATATGGTGGTTTTCGTGTCTTCCGCTATCCCAGTGAGAGAGAATTAGAGCAAAAGAGAGAGTTGAAGGTCTGAGAGGACGGGAGAGAGCTGTCAGGGACAGAAAGGTGGGAGAAATCTGCAGAGAGCCCCAGGACAAAAGGGGGTGTTTATTCTTTTATGTCTTCAGACGTTGCTAAGGAGTTGCCAGGGAAGTAGGGCCTTGGAGAGGGGGTAGGTGACGGGGAGGTGAGGTGCGTGGATGGGGGTCTAGGGAGCTAAGTGGGAAATGACTGTTATGATCGATTCTGGGAATCACCACATTCCAACCAGGGTGGAACAGTTTTACAAAGTGACCCAGTTATGGCTCAACAGCAGCTTAACTTTAGGACAAACAGAAATGGTCACGGTTGAAACAGATGTTAGGGGTAAAATAGCGCAGGGAGGCACTCTGGGGCTGGCAGCTGACTTTGAGACAGCTGAGAGAACTGGAGAAGAGGAAGCACAGAGTTCTGGGAAAAGCAGCAGAGCTGTTCTGGGCCAGGGCTGGCTTTCGCAGCCCCTCCCTGACTTGAGGAGCATGGCCAAGGCACCCTCGCCCCATCCCACAATAAACTGTTTTAAAAATTTTTTATTTTATATTTCTTTTTTATATATTCTTTCAAAACTTTCATAAACAAATATATTGAATTTATGTGTCTTCACCCTCTGCTACCTACTTACTTTACCCTCTTCCATTCCAACCCACACGTTCTCCTTTTTCAAAAAATTATTTATTTTGTGTGTGTGTGTTATGTGTGTGCGTGTGCGTGTGTGTGTATGTATGTGTGTGTGTGTCTCAGAGGGCACTGTGTGTCCTGTGGAGGACCAAGGGTGACTTCAGGAATTGTGGCACTACCGATTCAGGGAGGCCCTAGCTTGGCTCCCAGCTCCGGACAAGCCTGGGCATGCACAGACATGCCTCAGACATGTCCCAACAGAGGACCATGCAGGCGGAGGGATGAACAACCAATGGGAAGTGGCCGTCTAACCTTCACCTGCAATGGACACCAAGTAAACAGTTTAATGACTGTGGCTCTCCCTCCCTCCCCAGGGGGGATGGCAACACCTGATTGGACCCTGACCCTATATAAGCCCAGACACCCTTAATGACTCTGAATCTGCGGCATCTCGTCCACTGCCTGCTTCCCACCTGATTCCTGGGGTCTGGTGGTGACCCTGTCACTGCTCACCCATTTGCCTCTAGCCCCCCCCCCCAGCTGGCCCAGCGGGGGGTACAGCAACAAGGAATCATCCTGGAAGGATTGCTTCTATCTCCTTTTTGCTTCACTCTGGGATCTCTCAGGCTGCACCCATCATGGCTAGAAGTGCGGGGCACTGCAGTTTCCATCTGGCGGTTTTCTCATGGGGCCTGGGATCTGAACTCAGGACCTTCTGCTTGTGAGGCAGAGACTTAACCCCTGAACTGTCTCTCCAGCCCACATGCTGTCCTTTCCAGCCTTCCTTCCATTCTCACCTCCCCCTGTATGTGTGATGCATTGATCCCATCCAGAACACCTGCACTGTCACCTGCTGTGGGGCATGGATGAACCCCTCTTCCCCCTGTGGGCAAACCATGGAGTAAAGCAGCTCCCCCTTCTCCTATCTGGCATCAGTCCAAAACAACCTCTCAGGGCAGGGCTGTGTCTCCTGAGAGTCTCCCTTTAGCATGGCTAAGTACTGATGGGCCAGTTAGTGTGTCTTGAGCTTTTGGGTTCTGCAGTCCTGATATGGACACAGGCTACTTATTGTCCAGCAGCTCCCCTCACCACTCTCAGGCTCTGTCATTCTCACTGCCCCCTCTTCTGAAAGGTTCTCTAAAGTCATGAGATGCGGGGTATAGTTTTATGGGTAGTTACATCTTTATATGTATTCTAACAAATCAAATTGCAGCATACTACATTGTGGATAAGTGCAGCCCCTAACAAAGCTTCTACCTACACCAGAAAGAAGTCCACCTCCAAAGACGCCTTCTAAGGGTATGCAAGGGGAAGAGAAGGGATAGACCAAAATGTCTATATCTAGAGTCTATATAGAGGCAGCTATGACAGTTAGATACGAGTGTCTGGGCACAGTTGTGAGGAATTAGTAGTTGAATTAAATCCCTGAGCAAACCTGCAGGAGATTGTGTAATTGATGGAGGAGACTCATCCCATGGTGAGTGGGACTTTCCCCTGGGTAGGTAAATAAGATGGAGGGAGCTGATTCAGTGAGTTGGCATTCTTTGGCATCTTGGACAGACATGCTGGTCTGACAGGTGAGGTTTGCCCATCTCTCAGCAGTCCTGTGGATATGGGGTGGCCAGTTGCTTTAGTTCCTGGTATTGGTGTGAGCTTTCCTGCCAAACTGGATTCTGAACTGTAACTGAGAATGGTAAGCAATAATAGAACCCCTTTGTTCCCATAAACTCTTTGGTGATGAATTTATTGACAACGTGCAGAATAAGCTGTGCTTGTGGGAGTGTAAGAACATAGAACAAAGGAGTCATTTCTCAAGAAGACAGAGAGACTACACTTCTTCTTAGAAGACTTCTTGTTCCTATGCCACACTTCTCTTGCCTTCATCATCAGAAAATGAGTGGTGGGACATGACCATGGATCAGCTCTTTCTGGTAAGGCACACCCCAAATAGTTCTTCATAAGAGGAGATGAAAAGAGAGTGAGAAAGAGAAGATTGCACAACCTCTGTTGGAAGCATCAGCTAAATTCTCAGGAAAAGAACCGGATAGAATTGAGCGGTCAGCCTGGGGTGAAGGGGAATGTCTGAGTCCAGTTGGATCGGAAGAGGCTTTGGGTGGGGGGAGAGCACTGGAATGGTGTCTTCAAGGGCTGATATGAAGTTGCTAGTAGAAGGAAGGACACTCAAGGCTCATGTCCAGCTGAGGAAATAGGCAAGAGGACAGTTGAGCTGACGTTGCGATTAACCTGCATGTCGATGGTAAATTCACAACCAAATAGTTCAAGGAAACAAGGGACTTTATTTTGGTTTATGATTATTGGTTACAGTTCCTTGTCCAGCTTGGCAGGAGAGCCCACACAACACCAAAAACCAAAGGAGCCTGTCACACCATATCCATGTAGCCACAGGGCTGCTGAAAGAGGGGCAATCCTCACTTGCCAGACTAGCATGTCTGGCCAAGTCTACAGAAGGATGTCAACTTCCTTAACCAGCTCTCACCATCTTATCTACCTGCCCAGGGGCTAGCCCCACCCAAGGTGGGCTGGGCCTTCTCTGTTAACTAGATAATTTCTTGCTAGGGGCTAACTCAGCAACCAACTCTTTATAAATGTGCCCAGAGCTCGAACCTTCAGCTGCTAAGTTGACACCTGTATCTGACTATGACAGTTGGGTTCTTGGTGCCCACTGCCCAGAGCTGGAGCTGCTTGAAGGTAGCAACTGAGCAAAGAGCCAGAGGTCTGCCCATCCCCTGTTCCGTTCCCCATCTACTATAGAGGAAGTGAAACAGGGAGGGAACGGTACCAGATTCAAGGCTGGCCACAGATCATTAACCTCAATCCTGAGCTCCAGTTAAATTTTTTTTTTATTATTTATTCAATTGTGCTTATGTGCATGTGTGTATGTATGTGTGTGTGTATGTAGAACCATGGGCGAATTCCGGAACCACCATGGCCGCCTCCACCTCCTCGTTTACTCTGCCCTGGGATTCACAGGCTCTGCCCTACCAGTACCAGAAACGCAGGCCGCCCCCGCTTCCGGCCGGCGTCTATACATGGGGTCTAAGATCCACACTCAGGACCTTCTGTCTGCAAGGCAGAGGCTTAACCCCTGAGCCACCTCTCCAGCCCCAATCCTGAGCTCCAGTTAAGGAAGAAAAAAAAATTCACTTCCGATTGACATGGTGTTATGTGTGTGTGTGTGGGGGGGGCAATGTCACCAGGGAATGCTGAGGTCATGTGATGGGTCTGAGAGGCCCAGAATGAAGCTGACCGTTGCACCTGGAGGGTCTGATATGGCTCCCTGGAGGAGGTAATACCTGGAGAAAGATTCTGAGCTATGCTGGAGAGGATCGTTGGATTCAATAATGTTCCTGATGGGACACTATTTTCTGCTGAGAGTCTCTATTTGTTACTTTCTCATGGCTGTGCCAAAAATACCTGATGGTCACAGTTTGCTTGCATGTCACCTAAAATTCATAACCATAGAGCTCAAGGGAACAAAGGGTTACTATTCTTTAGTCCAGCTTGGCAGGAGAGCTCATACCAATAATCAGGAACCAAGGGAATTGGCCATACTATAGCCACAGGAACTGCTGAGACAAGGATAAACCTCACTTGCCAGACTACGTGTCTGCCAGAGTACACCAAATTACTGAGCCAGCTTCCTTCATCTTATGCACCTGCTTAGAGAATGGTTCCAGCCACCCTGGGCCGGGTCTTCTCATACCAGTCAGACAATCTCCTGCAGTCTTGCTCAAAGGCTTGCTTTAACTACTAATTCTTCACAGATGTGTCCAGAGCTCAGCCTTCACTTTTCAAGTTTGACACCTATCTATATAACTAGCACACCAAAAGCAACCATATTATGGAAGGAAGGACTCACGGTCTGAGGCTACAGGCCATTGTGGTGGGGGAGTCTTGCTGGTAGGGGCTTGAGGCAGCAGGTCACATCCCAGGTCAGGAAGCAAAGAGAGAAAAAGGTGGTTACTTGTCTCACTTTCTACTTTTTATGCAACCCAAATCTTGGTCTGTGGAATGGTGCTGCCTACATTTGCGGGAGGGGGAGTCTTCCCACCTCAACTAACTTAGTCTAAGGGCATCCCTCTCAAGCATGTTCAGAGGTTGGCCTCTTTGGTGGTTCTAAGCCCTGCCCAGCTGACAAATAATATGAGCCATCTCAGACTAACTTTTAAAAAGAACTGGGCCCTTTGGAGATGCTGAGATGAATTTTTTTTGGGGGGGAGAACAAGGGATTTTATTCTTGGCTTATGATTGTTCAGTTACAGTTCTTTTTTTTTTTTTGAGACTTTAACATTTTTTATTATCTCCGCTCATACAAACTTAATAGGTTCCCTCCCTCCCTCCTCCTCCCCCCACCCTTCTGCTCACCCTCCCCTCATCCCTCCCTCCTCACCCCTCAGTGCCTCCCCTCCCTCAATCCCCGGAGAATCCTTTAATGTGCATGCCTGACTGTCCTCTGGGTCCTTCTCTCTGATAACATACAAGGACCCAGAGGCATTTCCCTGAACCCTTTCCTGTGTTCCCCTTAAGCATAGGAACACTATTTTGGTTGTCAATCCCTTGCCTCCAAGGATCTTGGTGCTTTTAGCAAATGCTAGACTTTGTGGGGACAATAATATGTTGGGACATTGCGCGGGGCATGTAAAGTCCAATTATGATTGCTTCGGCCCTAACTTGTGTGGAGTATGCTGAGATGAATTTAGAAGATGTCATTTGAGGCTGTTGATCAGCTATGGCCAAGATCTATTAAAGACTTGAGTTTCTGGAACCAGTAAATAGCTCGGTGGGTAAGGCACCTGCTTGCAAACCTAGTGACCTGCTCTTTGGAAACCCACATGTTGGAACGATACAATTGACTTCTGGAAGTTGTCCTCTGACTTCCAACCGTTGCATATTCTCCATATTCTCTCTCTCTCTCTCTCTCTCTCTCCCCCCTCTTCTCTTCTCTCCTTTATTTCTTTTCCCCTCCCTCTCTGTTTTTCTCCCTTGCCTTTCTCATATATAAAAAAAAAAACTAGCTTGAGCTACAAGGGCAAAGGGTTTGACTAATGGGTGAAGAAGGTGATATTAAGTTTTCTATCTCAAGGGAAAGGTCACTGCATTGATTGTACTTGGAGAGATTGGGACGTTCACAATGGTGGAGGCACATGGCCAGGATATGTCTTTAAGAAAACCACCCTCTGTTCATTTAACGAATGTGGTGAGCCATGTTTTATTCAGAATTGTGAATTCTTCTTGATGGATTGTTCCTTTAATGGATATGGAGTATCCTTCTGTGTCTCTTATGATCCATTTTGGTTTGAAGTCTATTTTTGTCAGATATTAGGATGGCTACTCCTGCTTGTTTTCTAACTGTATTTCCTTGGAGTATCTTCCCCCCCCCCCACTGGCATTTTAAAATTTATTCTTTTTTATTTCTGCTCATTCAAACTTAACAGGTACATCGGTCCCTCCCTCCCCCCACCCCGCACCCCCTTGCTCCCCCTTCCTCTCCCCCCTCCTTCCCTCTCCCACAATGCCTCCCGCCCCCATCCCCGGAGCATCCTTTAATGTGCATGCCAAACTGTTCTCTGGGTCCTCTTCTCCGATGAGGTGCAAGGACCCAGCGGCATTTCCCAAAACCCTTTCTCCTGTGTTCCCCTTAAGCATAGGAACACTACTGTGGCTGTCAATCCCTAGCCTCCTTGGAGTATCTTTGACTGTCCTTTGACCTGAGATAGTTCTTGTCTTTCAAGGTGAGGTGTGTTTCTTGGAGGCAGCAAATTGATGGGTTGTGGCTTTTAATCCATGCTGTCAGTCTGTCTGTCATAGTTAGGCACATGTGTCAACTTGACAGTGGAGGGTTTGAGCTCTGGGCACATTTGTAGAGAGTTGATGGTTGAATTAAACCCAGATCAAACCTGCAGGAGATTGTCTAGCTGATTGGGAAGACCCAGCCCATGGTGGGTGGGATTAGGCCCTGGATAAATCACAGAGAGCTGGTTGAGAGAGTTGGCATCCTTCTGTATACTTGGCCAGACATGGTGGTCTGGCAAGTAAGGTTTGTCCATCTCTCAGCTGTTATGGTGGCCAGTTCCCTCAGCCCTGACGTTGGTATGTGCTCTCCTGTCAAGCTGGGATAATGTAAGAAAGTAAACTCCTTGTTCCCTTAAGCTGTGTTCTGTTCATTTATCAGCAACCATGCAGGCGGACTGCAACACTGTCTATTCATCAAACTTGGATACTCAGCCTTTGTGTTTCAGTTCCTCCTCAAAATAAGTAAATCATAGCAAACACAGTGAAAGTTCTCTCTCCATCTGATCTGATTTCCCCATCTCTTTCCATGTGGTGTTTCCTCTTCCAAACGTGGTGTCTATCATATTGGAAAAAAAAACCCTTTACCTGTAGACCCATAGACAAGACCAGAATTCAGATCCCCATTCTTCCATGTATATTTTCCCTAGTTACTTTTATGTAGATTATTTAGCAAAGTTTAGGTTTTAGAGAATTACTTTTTCTCATTAACTTTTTTCTTTTCTTTTTTTTTTTTTTAACTTTTTTTCTGTAAAACTTGGGAGACAAGCAAAGTAAATAAATACGGTGCAGTTGTGCTATGATGGTTTTGCGACTGAGGTGATGGTTCTGGTGCTGCTGTAGCCAGGCACCTGGAGCCGTGTGCTCAGCCTCCAAGCTGTGATCTGAGCAGGAGGAGATGCTCCTGCATGTCTTTTCAGCCTGTCTCAATGACAGGACCAACTTCAGATTTCCTAAGAGGCCAGCTACGGACACCAGGTCCCTTTCTACAGACTCTACTGACGTACATCGTCACTCTCTAAAGAGTACTTAAATACCCTGGGATAACAGCTGGTTGGGAATTATATGTGACCTTACCAACAAATGAAATTATAGGAATCCTCTGTAAAGAGTGATCTCTAAATAGGGAGTTTTCTGGAAAAATGGTTTGCCTGAAGAAAAAAGTGTGTGTGTGTGTGTGTGTGTGTGTGTGTGTGTGTGTGTGTGTCCTATGTCCCTATACCTGGGAGAGTGTCAAAGTATAAATTAGGAACAACTTTATTGATAATTCCATAATATAACTCAGGAACCAGCTGAAAATAATTGGCTTCCAGGAATCTGAACTTCACTTACTGCCCATAAAAGTGTTGATTCTTTTTAATGTTCTTTATGATTACTACATTGGCAGAAATTTTTCATACTTTCTATTTTTTTATGACTCAGTTTTTTGTTACTTAAAATGGCACATTTGAGTACTTTTAGAAGATAAGGTTAAAATTATTATTTATGTATTGCATAAGAAATGACATCTCGGTCATTTCTTTGATTATTAACAGTACTATTTTGGAAAGCTGTGCTTCTTTAGTCAAATTTGGTCAAATGTTTATGTCCTTTGTACTGTGATACCTATCGGAATTGCCTTGTCTTTCATATCAAGTTATAGTATCTCTTTATATAATAAATAGAATTTAACTGGCAAAAAAAAAGAATTCAGATCCCCAGATTCCATGCCAGGTGGAGGGGAAGGTAAGAATATGATGGTCTGAGGGTGGTAGGGGCGCTGCCAGACAGTGTCTTCTGATCAGGATGGGGCTGCCACACCCAAGAATTCACTGCAGCGATGTCTATTTCTACTGACCTGCAGAGTAGTTGGCCTATCCATGTTTCACCATGGATGAGAGACTATTGAAGGCTGATGCTAGACAGGAGAAAGGGAACTTCTTTACTCAATGATTTACCCACTGATAACTGGTTTGTGCCCCAGCAAGCACTCAGCCACCTGCCAGTACAGACATCCCAGATGAAACCCAGTGGGAACACATGCAAAAAAGACAGGAAGTAGGAGGGTGGCTGACTGCAAAGGAGAAAGTATGAAGTGGGACAGGAGGTGGGATGGGATTGGGTAGGAAGGGGCGAACACACAGATTCATTGTGTTCATGCATGAAATCATCAATGAATTAAATAATAATAATAATAAAAAGCCAGGTGGGTGTGGTGGCTCTACTAGATTGCTTTGCACATTGGGAGGTTTGTACACAGGTAACCACACAGGTCTGTGTATCCTTCCAGACTTTTTTTTAATCTTATCCTTATTGTGATTATGAGATCCATTTATTCAATACTTAATTTTTCATTAAAATGAGATAAACACCGGAAAATAAGTGCTGAGCCAAACAAAGGACAGGGGAAATCGCCCTTGGCTCGATAAGAGGCCAGCTTCAAGAATGTTTTACTGAATCATGCAATCTGAGAACTGTTTTTTGGGAGAGGGGATAAAATGAAGAAGAAAACAAGGATGTCCATTGTACAGAAAGTTTGCTTTCGTTTCCTTAGGAAGATACTTAATTCACTCTATTTTTACTCTTTCGCACTTACATGCATAAATATGGTAAATCTATGGGTTTTTACCTCTCGCCACCTAATTCCATCCCCCCACACTCCTTTTCACTTCATACTTTCTCCTTTCTAGCCAGTCTCCCTCCTACTTCCGTGTCTTTTAAAAAAGACTTATTTATTTATCGCGTGTGTGTGTGGGGGCGGGGGGAGGGAAGGAGGGGAGGCCAAAGGGTGACATTGGGAATCATCCTGGATTGTTTCTACCTCCTTTTTGCTTTGCTCTGGAGTTTCTCAGGCTCCGCCTTTCAGGATCAGAAGTACAGGTCATCACCATTTCCTCCTGGCATTTTTTTTTTTTTAAATGTGGGCTCTAGGATCTGAACCCAGGACCTTTTGCTTGCAAGACAGAGACTTAAGTCCTGAGCATCACTCCAGCCCTTTCGTGTCTTTTTGCACATATGGCCCACTGGGCTTCACCTGGGTTGCTGTGCTGACAGGTCCCTGAGCGCTTGCTGGGGTGCAGGTGACTCATCAGTGGGTGAATCATTGAGGAAAGAAACTCTCTTCTCCTGTCTGCCATCAGCTTGTAATAGTCTCTCTCTCAGGAATGCTGGTGAAAGGGGAGAGACACGGGTAAGAATAGAGGGGCACAAAATTAGAATGTGTCATATACATGTATGAAATCATCAAAGAACAAAATACATTGATGAATAGATGATAACCTTTGGGTTGGAGAGATGACTCAAGGGTTAAAACTTTTGCCTCCCAAGCAAAAGGACTTGAGTTTGGATCTCCAGATCCCACTTAAAATGTCTGGATGGAAATGGCCATAGTTTGTCATTCTGGTCCTCAAAGGCAGAGCCTGGGAAACCCCAGAGCAAAGCAATAGGGAGGTAGAGCAAGCCAGGGTGATTTCTGATGTTAGTTAACTTTGGATCTCCACAGGCACACACACTCAAGTGCCCTCTTGTACACACACACACATACACACTCACATGCACGCAAGTACGCATATATGCATCCACACACATACATGCATGCAAAACATGGTGTCCTGTGAAAGGTGAGCAGGTCATGAGACATGGCTTTAGGGAGGGATTAATTCTGATATCTGGGGGTGGATTGCATCAGGGGGTGGGTTGCAACAAAGAGTGCGAGACCCACTTCTCCTGTTACCTGCCTTCCCGACTCACTGGTTCTCACGTGTCGTCCTGTCCTCATTTAGCCAAGTGGAACCCAATTTTCAACCTGTAGCTTCTAAAACAAGGAGTTAAGCCACCTTCTTGCTTCTTGAATCTGGAGCAGCCCCTCCCATAACCCCCTCCTGACCCCTTTCTCACATCCCCCCTCCTGAAAGTCTCTTGTTCCCCTGAAAGGTTTCATTTCTACTTTTTTGTTGTTGTTTTGATTTGGCTTTGCCAGACAGGTCTGTGTATCCCTGGTGGGCCTTTAGACTCACCATGTACCCCCAAATGACCTTGAACTTTTGAACATCTTGTCTCCATCTCACCAGCTGCTTCCATTGTAGGTGGGCACCACCATGCCCAGTGTATGTAATGCTGAGCATGGGGGCTTCCTGTATGCTAAATCCAGTGCTCTGGCCTTTGAATCCCCTTCCCTAGCTTCATCTCTACTTCAATGTCATCTCTCCAGACCTGTTTAGGTATCTCTATGAAATCTTTGGAGATGGCCTCATTCACTTAATATAATGATCTTCAGTCACGCCCATGTTTCTGCAAATGTCACTCTTTTTTTATGACTAAAAGGGAGTCCATGGTGTAAATATTTATACTCTACATTTCTTTATTCCTCTCTTCTGGACTATCTTTTGGAACTTTCTAGACTTAACATTCCATCCGTAGAGGGGAAGGGGGACATGGACAACAGATAGGAACAAATGTCTTAGTGTCAACTATAAATACGTGATAGTAAAATACCCTCAAAACAGTTCTTATTATATCCTTAGATAAGAAAAGGTCTCAGAACCCAAACAAGATGGGTCCTGCTGCAACTGCACATTAGAGATGCACAGAACCACATCTGACCAGAGTGCAGAGTATAGGCGACCCTGGAATGCTCAGTGATAAACAGGTCATCAAAATCACTCCCCATTGAGAAAACCTTCGCTAACCACATCTGATAGAGTTCTATTATTCAGAGTGCACAAAGAACTTAGAAAATTAAACACCAAAGAGATAAATGGCACAATTAGAAAATGGGCCTCGGAGCTCAAAAGAAACTTTTCCAGGGATGAAACTGAAAAGTCTAACAAATATTTTAAAAAATGCTCCACATCTTTAGCCATCAGGGAAATGCAAATCAAAACTTCCCTGAGATATCATCTCACCCCAGTCAGGATGGCAAAGATCCACAAAACAAACACCGAATGCTGGAGAAGATGTGGAGGGAAGGGAACTCTCAAACATTGCTGGTGGGAATGCAGGTATGTATAACCACTCTGGTGATCAGTATGGCAATTTCTAAAAAAGTTAAAGATTGAAATGCCATATGCCCTGCTATACCACTTCTGGGAATAATTTTCCATAATGCAGAAATTCACTACAGTGACACAAGTACAACCATGTTCATTGCAGCACTGTTTACAATAGCAAAGTCATAGAATCAACCCAAATGCCCAAGAGTTGAGGAATAGATAAGGAAAATGTGGTACATTTATACAATGGAATACTACTCAGCCATCACAAAAGATGAATTAATGAAATTTGCTGGTAAATGAATGAAATTAGAAAAAATTATATTGAGTGAAGAATCCCAGACACAGAGTTAGATGCCATATGTATTCCCTAATAGGTGGATCCTAATTCCAAACCCATTTAATGACATATTCAAAGGTAAATCTCTGTAATACCTACTGTAATAATAAAGGATTATAAACAAGAGAGAAGGGAAAGGAGGGCCCCCCAAAAGGAGATAGGGGATCACGATTCAGTAGAAAAAAATAGGTCACCGTCAAATATTGCATATAAGTAGCAAGACATCTGGTGCAGCTCACTCTCACTACCCTTCCTGGTCACTTGCCACCGAAGGGATTTGATCTCACCAATCAGGTAGGGTATAGGGACTGGAAGATAGATGGTAACAATCTGGCAAATGGGACACTAACTCCCTCTCACTGCTGTGTCCTACTCCTGTTCCTCCATCTATCTTTGAGTCTCCTCTTATATTAAGATCTTCATTTAAACAGTCTTTTATCCTTGGTTAGGAGGTGACCTTCAATAATAATCAGGATGCAGCCAAGGGCAGTGCAGGAAAAGCAAAACTGAAAATAACAACAAATCATAATTCAGAACACTAAAGACCCTACATTGGTCACCTGGAACCAGACCAGCCAAATCTCTCCCAATCCTAAAGCTCAAGGAACCTTGGGGAAGAGGAGGTAGCAAGATTGTGAGACCCTAAAGATGGAGAGGACCAACGATATGTAAGATTCTCCATACAAGTTAGGGCTGCAGCATCTAGGGTTGGACTTTGCCAGACTTGCACAGTGGCTGACATGTCAACGATCCCCCAAAGTCTAGCATGGATTACAGGGGAGAAGGTTCCAGTTAGTAGGATTCTTAGAGGCAAGGGATTAACAGTCATAATAGAGTTCCCATACTAACAGGGAGCCCAAGAAGGGGCTCCGGGCTATGCCACTGAGACCTGGACCCTCACTAGGGTGGAGGACTCAGAGGAGGTTTGGTATTCACACAAAAGGATGATCCAGGGGATGAGAGGGAGGAAGGGGGAGGGAAAGAGAGAGGAAGGAGTGAAAGTGCAATGGGGACTGATGGGGGAGGGAAGGGGGAGGGAGAGGACAGGAAGGAGTATCTGTAGAGCTTGTATGATTAGGAAAAAAATGTGGGAGAAAATATCACTCTCCATCCCGAGGCTAAGAGAACCTAGCAGAAAGAGGTTGGTAAGACTGTCAGAGCCTAATGGTGGAGATGCTGCAGTGATGACAGGGCTGGTGTATCCAGGAACTCATTACAATAAGATCTGGTTCCTCTAGATCTACACAAAGGCTGGCAAATCAGCATTCACCAATGGATCATTGAGGATCTCAGGAGAAACGATTATGACCAGAGAGAATCTTTGAGGTGGGGCCAGACAAGAGAAGGGGAGCTCCCCCCACCCTCATGTCTGCCCACTGGGGGGCCATTTGCAGGAGACAGATGCCCAGGCTGGTGCTTGTACAAGAACCCAACAAGAGCCCCATGGTCCACACATGCAGAGGGACATGAGAGCAGGAGGGATTGGTGAAGGCTGGATTGGTGAGGGGAGGGGAAGATGGGAGAGGGGAGACTTGTGAAAGGGATTGGGGGCAAGACAATAATCTCATTTTGTTTGTATATGAAAATTTCAACAAATAAAGGGAAAAAGATTCCATATGTAGGTGTGCTACTTTCCATGTGTTTGGCAGCCCAGGATTCCTTAAAGTCATAACAGTGATATGTGTGTGTGTGTGTGTGCATGTGCTGGTATGCTCATGTAAGCTAGAGATTGATGTTGAGTGCTTCCCTCCATTACTTTTCACTCTCTTAGTTTTTGAGACAGTATCTCTCTGAACTTGGTGCTCACCCATTCAACAAGGCCAGCTGACCCTCCAGCCCCAGGGGATCCTTCTGGGGGTGGGTGCTGGAAATCTGAACTCAGGTCCCCATGCTTGTACAGCAAGCACTTTGCCAACCAACTGAGCCATCGCTCCAGTTCCCACAATGGTTATTCCTTTGGGAATTGTGCTGGATAGTTACCTTCACTTTTCTCTTTTTCTTTGCACATTCAGCAGGTGGGGAAAGGAAGGATGGAGGAAAGAAGAGGAGGAGCAGGAGGAAGAGGAAGAAGATGAGGAAGAGAGAGGGGAGAGAATAGGAAAGAGAGAAAAGGGGAGAGAGATCGAGAGAGAGAGGGAGAGAGAGAGAAAGAGAGAGAGAGAGAATATGTCATGGCACAGGGTGGAGGTCAGAAGACAACTTTCAGATGGCAGTTCTCTCTATCCACCATTGAACTGAACTCAGGTCTCCAGGTTTGCGAGCAAAGCACCTTGTCCCATGAGCTCTCTCAATGGCCCCTGACTTCTCTACCTTTGACCCGCTATTCTACATTCTTGAGACATGACCCAAAAGGTAGAGAGAGTAAACGCTAATTTAACCACCATATGGTAATGGGTAGCATTCTGAATATCTGGTACGCCTTGTAATGACTTTACCTAGTCTTTAGTTCTGAGCCTACTGAAAAAAGCATGCTGTAGGAGATCAGGTTCTATTGGTTACTCTGATGTTTCACAGGTTAGCAATTGCCTTTTAATCTCTATCTATGAAGGCCCTTTGTGTTCATGAAACAACCCCCCCATTAGAGCTTGATGGTCAAAAAACTTTTGTCGCAGTTATTCTGCATGTTTCTGGAAAATTCATGACCAAATGGCTTATGGGGGAAAAAGGGGTTTTACTGTCTTTTTAATAACCTGGTTGTAATTCCTTGTCCAGCTTGGAAGAAGAGCCTACACTGACGCCAAGAACTAGGGAAACTGGCCACACCAAATCCACAGGACTGCTGAGAGAGGAACAGTCCTTACTTGCCAAACCAGCATATACCTGGCCACATACACCAAAGGATATCAACTTTCTTTTTTTTCTCCCACATTTTATTTTTTTTTCTTAATCATACAAGCTCAATAGGTACCCTGTCCTCTCCTTCCCTTCTCCCCTCCCCAGTCATCCCCCTTGCACTCTCGCCCCTTCACCCCTTCCTTTCACCCTCCCTCCCTCCCCCTCTCCCGGTGCCTCTCTTTTTCCCCCTCCCATCCCCTGAAGCATCCTTTTGTGTGAATGCCAAACCTCCCTCTGAGTCCTCCACCCTAGTGAGGGTTCAGGACTCAGTGGCATAGCCTGGAGCCCCTTCTTAGGCTCCCTGTTAGCATGGGAACTCTATAATGACTATTAATCTCTTACCTCTAAGGATCCTACTGCCTGAAGCCTTCTCCCCTGTGATCCATCCATGCTAGACTTTGGGGGATCGTTGCCATGTCAGCCACTGTGCAGGCCAGGCAAAGACCAACCCTGGATGCTGCAGCCCTAACTTGTGTGGAGTACTTGCATATCATTGGTCTTCCCCATCTTTAGTGTCTTACAATTTTGCTGCCCCCTCCTCCACAAGGTTCCCTGAGTTTTAGGATGGGGAGAGATTTGGCTGGTCTGGTTCCAGGTGACCAATGTAGGGTCTTTGGTGTTCTGAATTATGGTTTGTTGTTTTCAGTTTTGCTTTTCCTGCACTGCCCTTGGCTGCATCCTGATTATTATTGAAGGTCACCTCCTAACCAAGGATAAAAGACTGTTTAAATGAAGATCTTAATATAAGAGGAGACTCAAAGATAGATGGAGGAACAGGAGTAGGACACAGCAGTGTGAAGGAGTCAGTGTCCCATTTACAGGATGGTTACCATCTAGATGTTTAGTTTTTTAAGTTCCAAAGGATGTAAATTTTCTTTTTTTAATTGTATTTATTTTTCCAATCATACAAGCTTAATAGGTACCCCGGTCCCCTCCCTCCTCCAACCCTCCTCAGTCCCCCATGCACCCTCTCCCCTTTCCCCCTTCCTTTCATCTCCCTCCCTCCCTTTCTCCCAGTGCTCTCCCTTTCTCCCAGTGCCCTCGCTTCCTCCCTCCTATTCCCTGGAGTATCCTTTAGTGTGAATGTCAAACTTCCCTCTGACCCCTCCACTCTGGTGAGGTGTAAGAACTCAGTGGCATTTCCCAGAGCCCTTTCTTGGGCTCCCCTTTAGTATGGGAACACTATTGTGACTGTTAGTCCCTTGCCTCTAAGGATCCTAGTTCCTGTGATCCATGCTAGACTTTGGGGGTCATTGACATGTCAGTCATTGCGCAGGTCATCCAAAGTCCGATTATGGCTACTGCAGCCTTAACTTGTGTGGAGTATCTTGCATATCATTGCTCCTCCCCATCTTTAGGCTTTTACAATCTTACCTCCTCCTCTTCTGTAAATTTCCCTGAGCTTTAGGATGGGAAGAGATTTGGCTGGTTTGGTTCTAGGTGATTAATGGAGGGTCTCTGATGTTCTGAATTATGGTTTGTTGTTGTTTTCAGTTTTGCTCTTCCTACACCGCCTTTGGCTCCATCCTGATTGGTATTGGAGGCCACCTCCTAACCAGAGATAAAAGGCTGTTTAAATGGAATTTTACTGTAAGAATAGATTCAAAGGTAGATGGAATAGGAGTAGTAGACAGCAGTGAGGGGGGTCTGTCTCCCATTTGCAGGATGGTTACCATCTATCTGCCAGACTCTATACCCTCCCTGATGGTGAGATCAAACCCCCTCAGTCACAAGTGACCAGGAAGGAAAGTGAGTGAGCTTAACCAGAGGTCTCACTACTTACTTGCAGTACTTGATGATGACCTATTTTCTTTGCTGTAGCATGATCCCTTTTCTTCATAATTCTGGGGGGTCCTCCTTCCCCTTCCCTCCTGTTTATAATCTTTGCAATTATGTAGGTATTACAGAGAGTTTATCTTTGAATATGTCACTAAGTGAGTTTGGTACTAGGATCCACCTATTAGGGAGTACATATGGCACTTAATTTTCTGTGTCTGGAATACTTCATTCAATATAATTTTTTCTAGTTCCATCAATTTCCTGCAAATTTCATTATGAATTAATTTTTTGATGGCTGAGTAGTATTCCATTGTATAAATGTACCACATTTTCTTTTCCACTGGTCAACTGCTGGGCATTTGGGCTGATTCCATGACTTTGCTCTGCTAAATAGTGCTGCTATGAACATGGTTGTGCTAGTGTTGTTGAGGTGAATTTTTGCTTTATGGGGGATTATTCCCAGAAGTGGAATAGTAGGGTCATATGACATTTCAATCTTTAATTTTTTTAAGAATCGCCAGACTGTAGTATGGATCACAGGCTCTAAGATCCTTAGTGGCAAGGGATTAACAGCTATAATAATGTTCTTATACTAAAGGGGAACACAAAAAAGAGCTCTAGGCAATGCTACTGAGTCCTTACACCTTATCAGAGAGGAGGACCCAGAGGGAAGTTTGACATGCACACTAAAGGATGCTCCAGGAATGGGGGGGGGCACTGGGAGAAAGGGAGGGGGGAAAGGAAAGGGAAAAGGGGGGAGGGAGCAAGGGGATCCAGGGAGGGGTGGAGGGAGGGAGGGGAATGGGGTACCTATCAAGTTTGTATGAGTGGAAAAAATAAATTAAAAAAAAATCGCCAGACTGATCGCCAGAGTGGTGGTATAAGCTTGCATTCCCAACAGCAATGTAGGAGAGTTCCCTTCTCTCCACATCCTCTCCAAAATTTGGTGTTGTTTGCATTGTGGATTTTTGCCATTCTGACCGGGGTGAGACGATATCTCAGAGAAGTTTTGATTTGCATTTTCTTTTTTTAAAAAATTTTTTATTATTTATTCAATTGTGCGTGTATGCGTGTGAGGGTGCGTGTGTGTATATATGTGTGTGTATGTATGTGTAGAACCACGGACGAACTCGAGAACCACCATGGACGCCTCCACCTCCTTCTTGTTTACTCTGCCCCGGATTCACAGACTCCGCCCTACCAGGACCAGAAACGCAGGCCGCCCCCGCTTCCGCCCGGCATCTATACGTGGGATCTGGGATCTGAACTCAGGACCTTCCGCCTGCAAGGCAGAGGCTTAACCCCTGAGCCACCTCTCCAGCCCTGATTTGCATTTTCTTAATGGCTAAGGATGTGGAGCATTTTTTAAGACATTTGTTAGACATTTCAATTTCATCCCTGGTAAAGTTTTTTTTGAGTTCCCAGGCCCATTTTTTAATTGGGCCATTTATTTCTTTGGTGTTTAGTTTTCTAAGTTCTTTGTGCACTCTGGATAATAGAGCTCTATCAGATATGTGGTTAGTGAAAATTTTCTCCCATTCTGTGGGTTGCCTTGTTGCTCGGTTTACAATCTCTTTATCCGAACAGAAGCTCTTTTTAAAATTTTTTTTATTATTTAGTCAATTGTGCCTGTGTGTGTATATATGTGTGTGTGTAGAACCATGGGCAAATTCGGGAACCACCATGGACCACCTCCACCTCCCTGTTTACTCTGTCTCAGTATTCACAGGCTCCACTCTACCAGGACCAGAAATGCAGGCCGCCCCCGCTTCCGCCTGGTGTCTATACATGGGGTCTAGGATCCAAACTCAAGACCTTTTGCCTGCAAGGCAGAAGCTTAACCCCTGAGCCACTTCTCCAGCCCCTGAACAGAAGCTCTTTAATTTCATAAGATCACATTTGTTGAGTGTTAGTTCTAGTGACTGTCCCATTGGATTTCTGTTTAGGAACTGTTGGCCTAGCCCAATCAGCTTGAGGGTGTTCCCTACCCTTTCAACTAGGGTTTTTATAGTCTCTGGCCTAATATTGAGGTCCTTGATCCATTTGGAATTAATTTTTGTATATGGTGACAAGTATGGGTCCAGTTTTAATCTTCTGCAAGTGGACATCCAGTTTTGCCAGCACCATTTCTTTCTTTCTTTTTTTTTATTTATAGTGTATTTTTTCCTACTCACACAAACTTGATAGGTACCCCATTCCCCTCCCTCCCTCCACCCCTCCCTGGATCCCCTTGCTCCCTCCCCCATTTTCCCCTTCCTTTCCCCCTTCTTCCCTTTCTCCCAGTGTCCCCTCCCCCCCATTTCTGGAGCATCCTTTACTGCAGCACCATTTCTTGAAGATGCTGTTCTTTTTCCATTGGATTTTTTGGGCCCAAGGATGTCAACTTTCTTTTTTTAAAATTTTTTTCTTTTTTTAATTATTATTTATTCAATTTTGTGTGTATGCATGTGTGTGCATGTGTATGTATGTGTGTGTGTAGAACCACGGATGAATTCGGCACATCCATCTACATTAAAAGGTGGGGAAGCAGCTAAAGATATTTATTCACAAATCACTGAGAGGTGACTGGGGGTTAAGGGGGACAGCTTCTAGTCTGAAGGTTGAGAGAAGGTCCCAGAAAAAAGGTATGTGGACTGGGGGGGTGGGGAGAAGGTGGATGGAAGTTGAGCAGATGCAAAAGAACTTTGTAGGGATGCAGTGATGCTCCATGGGGATATGTCAATAGTTACACATGGTGTCAGGGTTAGACACAGGCGTCAACTTGACAGCTGAGGGTTTGAGCTCTGGGCACATTTGTGAAGAATTAATAATTGACTTGAACCCTGAGCCAGCCTGTGGGAGACTGTCTTATTGATGGGGAGTCCCAGCCCACAGTGGGGGTCAGTCCTCGGGCAAGTGGATAAGATGGAGGGAACCCCTTGAGGAAGTTGGCATCCTTCTGTAGACCTGGCTAGTGAGGTTTGCCCCTCTCTCAGCCGTCCTGTGGACTTTAGTTTCTGGTGTTGGCGTGGGCTCTCTTTGCTAAGCTGGACAAGGAACTGTAACTGGACTATTGCCAAGTCAAAACAAAACCTCTTGTTTCCTTATGCCGTCTGATCATGAATTTGTCAGCAGCGTTTCGGCAAAACTTCTACACACGGTGATGCACTGCTGTGGAACTCAGCAAGGAAGACTGGGGAGGTGAATGAGAGACATGCATCTGGTTACTGGATTAAATATCAAAGATAGACCAAACCCACTCCAATAAGGGTAATCAAAGGATGGTTAGACAAAATGCATAGTATTTGTGAAGACGGCAACTTCAACGGAAAGCTTTGGGAGGAACCGGTACAAATGTGGGCCAAGTTCTGCCACCTGTGGGGGACAGATAGGGCTGTGTGTGGAGGGGTGCATGTGTGCAGGGAATTTGGCCATCAGTTGCTGGGGCAGGAAGTGGCTGACTTTTTACAGATCCAGAAATTCTGGGTATCGCAGGTGGCATCGTTCCAACCGTTGCCTTTGAATTCCGCGCAGTCTTCGTCCCCCCAGTTGTTGGGCTCTCCTTTGTTCCAATAGGTCATGAAACTGTAAAATACATCAGAATGTGAGCTTCCGTGCCTGAGATGCTTGAAGAATTCCGATCCTAGTTTTTGGGGACTTGATAATCCCACATTTGCCTTTCATTCAGATGTCTGTCCTGGACCCAGCGACATTGGGGGAGAGAGGGAGGGAGGAGAGAATGAAGAGGAGAGAGAAAGCCGAGAAGGGAGAGAGAGAGAGAGAGATAGAGACAGAGAGAAACAGAGAGACAGAGAGAGACAGAGAAAGTGAGGGAGAGACAGAGAAAGTGAGGGAGAGACAGAGAACAAGAGAGAGAACAAGAGAGACAGAGCAAGAGAGAGACAGACAAAGCAAGAGAGACAGAGATAGCAAGAGAGAGACAGAGAGAGCAAGAGAGACAGAGAGAGCAAGAGAGAGACAGAGAGAGCAATAGAGAGACAGAGAGACAGAGAGAGCAAGAGAGAGACAGAAAGTGAGAGGCAGACAGACAGACAGAGTGAGATAGAAACAGAGAGAGACAGAGAAAGCAAGAGAAATAGAGAATGAGGGAAACAGAAAGAGAGAGAGAGACAGAGATAAAGAAATACAGAGCAAGAGAGAGACAAACACAGAGAGAAGCAGAGAGAGAGAGAGAGATTGAGAGAGAGCATGACATATATGCAAGCCATGGTGCACAGATTCAGCCCTGGTCTTGGTCCCTGACTCTTCTTATCTCCTGTGCATGAGGGTTTTGACCTTCACAATGTCTGCTGGTCAGATGCAACCAGCCCATCTAGACTCCACATATCCATCCATCTTCCCACCCCCCCACTGACTGCGTTCTCAAACCCTAGGTCATTATATACCAGTTCGGGGGGTGGGGCAGTATGTAACTCCCACCTCCCAGAACCCACTAACATGCTTCAGACTACCCACATCAGTTCTCATCCCGGCTTGCTCTGTCTCACATAGCCTCTGCTTTGCTGCCACATGAAGGCTGGTGATCTCTGCTTCTCCTCCCTCCATATTCTGACCCCCTAGATTCTTACCTCAAGGATCCACAGCCAGATAGTATCATACATTCCCTTTCTTGGGATCTGTGCTTACAACAAACAGCCTCTCTCCTTCGCTCCCTTTCCCCCTTCACGTCTCCTTTTTCTCTCCTCTCCTCTTCTCCTGCCTCCTCATGTAAACAGCAGGAGCCCAGGGAACCAAGCAAGAAGAATGGCTGAGAGAGGGGTATGCGTTTATTTTGCCAGTCATGCTCTCCAACTTATCCATCACACCCCCCTCTCTCCTTTCTTCTCCTCTTCCCTCTTCCCTCCCCTCCCCTTCTCTTTTTCCTCTCTTGCTTTTTTTTTTTTTTTTTTTTTTTTGCTTTGTGCGTGAGTGTATGTACATTCATGCCCACATATTCTGTCTTTTATTTTTCCTGGTTCTATAAGCATTTTTAAAAATTATTCCCATCATTCCCTTCTTTCCTCCTTCTCTCTTCTCCCTTCATTAATCCATCCCTTTCTTTCCCATCCTCCTGTTTGTCTATTTCTATGGTCTTCAAGGTTTTCTCTGGATTGTCTGCTCTAGTGGAGGTTCAGGCCTCTGTAGCAGACCAAGCAGCCCTTCCTTGCATGCCCACACATTCTTATGGAGGCCAGAGTACTACCCCGGGTGTCTTCCTTACTTATTATTTATTTTGAGATGGGGGAGTCTCTCACTGAACCTATTGCTCCCCAGTTTGCCTAGACTGGCTGGTCAGTGAACCTCAGGTATCCTCACATTTCTGCCTCCCCGGTGTTGGGATGCCAGGAGAATGCCACTGTGCCCAGCTTTTAACTTGGATACTGGAGACCCAAATTAAGGTCTTCATGCTGGCCCAATCTGCCCTGTCCAGAAGTAGTCTTCTGACCTGCTGCCTTCTGTAGCTTAGACTTCCTCTAACACATGGCATTTAGATTCCCTCTTCCATCCCGCAGACCCCTTCAGCTATACCAATGTTGGGGTTTCAAGCACCCCTATCCAAACATGACTGAATACCATCAGCTGTCAGTACACATTTCAGACTCTATTCCTAGGTCACTAGAGAAGGGGGAAAGATCCCTCCCCAAGATAGCTCAAGTTGAAGCCTCACCTCCCACTTTCTAGGATGTCCTCCTTTCCCCAGGACTTGCCTGAGTGTCAGAGGTGAGCCGTCTATCCAGTGCCACGTGGATTCCTGGTTCAGGTCAATGAGCCCCATCCAAGTGTTTCCTTTCTTCTTAGACTCTTGCTGCAGGAAGTTCTGGGGGTACAGAGGAAGAGGAGGAGGAGGAGGAGGAAGGGAGCTCTGCCTCCCTCTTCCACCCAGTGTCTCCCCAAACTTTAAAATTTTTTTTATTATTTATTCAATTGTGCGTGTATGTGTGTGTGTGCATGTGTGTGCGTGTGCATGTGTGTGTGTGTGTGTGTGTGTGTGTGTGTAGAACCACAGGACCACGGGTGAATTCGGGAACCACCATGGACCGCTTCCACCTCCTCCCTGTTTACTCTGCCCTGGGATTTACAGGCTCCGTCCTACCAGGACCAGAAACGTAGCCCCCCCCCCCCGCTTCTGCCTGGTATCTATACGTGGGATCTAGGATCCGAACTCGGGACCTTCCGCCTGCAAGGCAGAGGTTTAACCCCTGAGCCACCTCTCCAGCCCCTCCCCAAACTTTTGGTAGGAAGCCACAGGCACACACAAGTACTAGGTCTTCCATGTTAGCATACTGAGGAGAGATGCGTGTTAACTTGCACACAGCATGAATTACCTGTCAGTGCTCAATCTCCTGACTGCAATTTATTGTGTGTGTGTGTGTGTGTGTGTGAAAGAGAGAGAGAGAAAGAGAGAGAGAGAGAGAGAGAGAGAGAGAGAGAGAGAGAGAGAGAGAGAGAGAGAGAGAGAGAGAGAGCTCTGTGTGCCTGAGGAGGCCCAAGGGTGACTTCGGGAATCATCTCAAATTGCTCTATATACTAATTGCTTTCCAGACTCTGCTTTCCATGGCGGGAAGTGAGGGTTGCCGCCATTCTCATTTGGTGTTTTTACATGGGATCTGGAATCTGAACTCAGGTCTTTCTGCTAGCGAGCCATCTCTCCAGCCTCTGCATTTTGTTTTTTGCATTCATGCGCACAGGAGTGCATGTTTGCATGCAAGTGGCATTGGGTGTGTGTGCCTGTGAAGGCCCAAGAATGACTTCAGGAATCATCCTGGGATTGCTCTAACCTGGTCCACAATACAAACAAAACAGGATCCACAGTCTAGAAAAGGGGACTAGCCTTGGGTACAAGAGAGATGCATGGGCTAGAGCTTGCCACCTTCTTTGTAAATCAACCCACTGAAAACCAGTCATGATTCCGTGGATCCACCAGATGACTGATGGTGCTTTGGACTTAAAATGACTTAGACCCCTGGCTGGTGACCCAGGTCTGTCACCCCACATGCTCAGAGGTTGGAGACAGAGACGACTCCAGATTTAAGGTCAGCTGGACTTTCTAAGTGAGGCCAAGACCAGCCTGGAATGTGTGAAAAGGAATGAGATTCTAGGCAGGTGCTCTATGACCAAGCCACACTCCCAGCACCTCACTGGAGGATTCTAGGCAGGTGCTGCAGAAAGAGAGAGAGAGATAGAGAAGGGGGAGAGAGACAGAGACAGAGAGACAGAGAGACAGACAGAGAGCACAAGTCATATACATGATTGGTGATTACAAGTGGTTCAGTTTCTGTCCAGTCTGTTAGACCCAATCCCAAATTGATGCATGTGGAGATGTTCAGGCTTTTAAGACACTTAAACATGTAGTTAAGAGGCTGAGGAGATGGTTCAGGGATTAAAGTCTTTTCCTTGAACACAAAAGGACCTGAGTTCCGATCCCTAAATCCCATATAAAAAAATGTTGGGTGGAACTGACTGCAGCCTGTGCTTTCAGCCTTGAAAGGTGGAGCCTGGGAAACCCTAGAGCAAAGCAATAAGGAGGTGGAGCAATCCAGGATGTCAGCCTTGCAGCTCCATGAGCACATACACTCAAGTGTCCTCTTACACACGTACACACATACATTGCACACACACATGCGAGAACAACAACAAGAAGACAGATAAACAGTCAAGGAGACTGATAAGCGGCCAGTAACGCAGGCTGTGCGCACGTCCGCACACCTCTGCGCGCAGCGGCCGGGACTGGGAAGACGCAGAGCAAGCCAGCAGCTCCGTGTCTGACCACCTGCCCCACCCGCTGGAGAAAGCCAGGACCCTACCAGTCATACCTTTTCTTCGTCGCTCTTGATGACCACAAGCTGGGCCCCCACTTTATGGCAGGCGGTGGCCGAGTTGTTCCAGGTCTTCCGGGTCACGGAGAAAAAGTAGCAATTTCCTTCAAAGTGCTTCCAGTCCCAGGGGCACCGCCGGCACAGACTCTCTGTGGTGGCCAGGTTGCGATCAGGCTGGGTCCACGCTTACATGTCCGTTCAGACATTCAATCCCTCCACATTCGGGGCTCTCTCCCCAAATCATTCCCCTCCCCACTTCCTGAGTACTCCCTCTACTCCAGAGGAAGTCGGGAATCTTGGTCCCATCTTCTCCACACTGGGCACATGTAGAGATTGAGAACTCAGAGCAGAGGGCTGGGAGACTGGCTTCATTGGGTGCCTAATGTGTGCACTGCGCACATTGGACGCCAATAGTCTACAAAGACCCTGTGAATATTGAGTGCTTTGTATGGTCCTTGTAAACATCGAGTGCTTATTGTGCGCACAACCCTGGTAAACACGGAATCTCTCCTGTATGCATGGACCCAACTCAACAGTAATGGGATGTCTTCTTTGGCACTACCTGGCTCTCTCATTCCATAGAGGAGATGAGGGCTCGGGGAAGGACAGTCACTTGAACAAAGGGACATCTCAAGTCTCCTGTCCTTCTCTTTTCAAGTTACTTACCTACTGCAGCCTTCAATCCAGTCAGTTCCTGGTAGACCCCTTCCTGCGTGGACAGATCCTGCCCACTGGGACTGGGGATCTTGGAGACTTGGCCAAGAACAAAAAAAAAGTGACTGCAATTATTAGATGCTTTGTGTGTTTCTTGATCTACCCTCTACTTCCCCCTGCCTCCAGGACTATTTGTGTGTGTGTGTGTGTGTGTGTGTGTGTGTGTGTGTGTGTGTGTGTTTAGGGGGCACTTGTGTATGCCTGTAGACACCCAAGAGTGGTTGGGAATCACTCTGGATTGGTCTACCTTCTTATTGCTTTGCTCTGGGGTTTCCCAGGCTCCGTCTTCCATGGCCAGACTTGCAGGCTGTGGCCATTTCCACCTGGCATTTTTCTGCAGGATCTGGGGCCTGAACTCAGGTCCTTTTGCTTGCAAGGCAAAGGCTTAACCCCTGAGCCATCTTCCCAGCCCAAAACTATCATTTCTAAGGTACAAGGTTGTGTTTTCCCTGGTGTATGATGAAGTCTAATGCTCAAAGAAGGCTGAACCTCAGGACAAAAGAATAGAGGACTGTTCCCTGACACTTTTATCCTCTGAGGTGGGAGGACCCTCAAGGCTCTTGGAAACCTCTGGAGGGCAGGACCAGTCAGTTCCGCCTTCTTGCTGAACCTGCTGCCAAAACCAAAACTCCAGAGCAGGGGCTGAGAGACGGGAAAGTGCCTTTGAGCAGAAGGATCTGGGGTCAGACCTGCAGCATCCATATGTGCATTCAAGCATTGAGCTCAGACCTCTACATTCGTGTGCATCCCAAGCACTGGGAGGTGGAAGGGGGGAGTGGGACTCTGGACCCCATTGTTTAGACAGCTCAGCTTCAGATTCAGTGAGAGACTAAGAAGATAAGATGGGTGGGCTGGAGAGACGGCCCAATGGGCAAAGTTCTTGCTTTGGAAGTCTGAGGGTGTGAATTCTGATCCCCCAAAATCATGTTGAGCTGTGGTGAGATGGGAGGTGGAGACAAAGGATCCCTTTTCATGTTCATGTAAATTAGCTGGGAGACTCATAGCAGAAAGACTCTGTTTCAAACAAGGTGGAAGGTGAAGACTGAGCTGTACTCTGACTGCTGTGTGTACCACATACACACACAGATACATACACAAAGTTGCATACACATACACAGGCATACACACATACCAAGACACACACATGCCAGCACATACACACACACATACACACACACACACAGAAGCACAGATATACACAAAGACACACAGAAGCACATACATATCGACAAACACACATATCGATACACACACAGAAGCACATCCTTACCAACAAACACACATATCAACACACACACACAGAGGCACAGATACACATATACAGACAACACACAAATATACACATGTGTACATAGATACACACACACAAACAGATATGCCATATATAGAGACACACAGAGACACATATATACAGGCACATACAAAGACACACACACACATAAAAATATAGACACACACACAATCATAAAATAAAAGCTGACCAGCTAGATTTATGAATTTATCAATTGCCAGCCCAACAGCTTTGCTCAGCAATAGTTGGTGGTCAGCAGAGATCACATGACTTTGGATCATGTGACCATGGATCACTCACTCAGTTCCAGATGGGAACACCCAACCCTCTCACTTAAGGATCACAGAATTTAAATAAATAAAAAAATAAGCTAGAATAGTATGAACACATGGGGCAGTAAGTGAAAATTCCCAAGGCATTTAGACACCTTTTTGGCTTCTACTTGAGAAACCCATGAATAATTCTATTTGAGATATCTTTCTAAGAAATTATATATATGTATTATGTAAATATATTAATTATATATAGAATATTATATATGGCTATATATGTTGTTATATGACAACATAGTTTCTTCTATACAAGTATGAAGTTAATATAGTAAGTCTTTGCTTTTTGAATTTCGACATGTGCTGAGTGTCTCTCGAATGAATACATATAATGCTGGCTTAGGGCTTTTTCTATTTTAAGGATCCATGCGAGAATATGCATCAAATTATGTAACATTTCTTGTACAGGTAGAAATATAAAATGACAACCAAAACTTTTTTTTCAAACAGTTGGAGAACAAGAGAGGAAATCACTCCATGTCGACATCTGGTGTTCGTGTGCACATCATGCATCTTTCCATGTATGTGCATACACATAGGAACAGGTACATATTCCCTCCCCCCCAATAAAACATGGAGAGCCAGACCAACAAACCCCCAATCCCGGCTCTGCCTGACCTTTATCAAGGGTCACCAACAGAAGCACTGAGAAGATAGTGAGGAAGACCACCTGCAGAACCAGGGGCGCGTGGCGGTGGCTCAGACACCCTGCGGGAGGTAAGGATGGGAGGGGGTCAGGACTCATGAGCCTCTGCCTCAGTCTACCCTCCAGATAGTCTGGTTCCCAGCTCCTCCTTCCCAGGTCTCTAGATTCCCGACCTCAGCCTCCTCTAGCTCCCAGTGCCTGAGCTGCCCTGTTGTGACTCACGTTGCTCTTGCTATTAGAACCCAGGGCTCTGCTGGCATCCGCAGCCATCTGCGAACTATCCCACCCTCACTCGGTCCCATCTAAGTGGGCAGAGCATCGCGCGCAGCAGATACTTGAGCTGACCCTATTGGACCGCCCGTCTCTCCCAGCTCCGGGAGCCCCGGCCTCACCCAGGGGGTCCAGCTGAGGCTTTCTTATTTCCTTGTAGTCATTCATGTTTGGGCTGCTGTTGCTCAGTGGTAGCAACGACCAGAGACCACAGCTTTTATTTATCACCCTCTGACTCCTCATTCTTTCTCAGCACTCAGGAAGAGAAATTGGGAAGTGGGTTCCCGCCCTGGAAGAGCCAGAGGGAGGGATAGGCGGGGTGAGGGTGAAGGGGGGCGATGGTTGAGCATCGGACATACCATGGGGCCGGGGTTTGGTGGGGGAGGGCGAATGTGTGTTCCAGGAATTTCAGGGACAGGTTGGTCTGGGATCTGTAGCAGAAAGCTGTGATTCACTGAGGGTGTGGATCAGCCCTGCAGTGCCTTTCTGGATACCAGCAATTGGCGAAGTCAGGCTGTGTTGGTGGGCGCAGTGCACTTCTGGTGGGCATGGGCTAGTGACACCATGTCTTCCCAGAAGGACATCTGTTCCGCAGTTTGATTTGCTTATGTCTTCACTTATGACAGCTAACCTTTCCCTCTTCCCCTCCCCTCCCTTCTCTCCTTCCCTCCTTTTTTCTCCCTTACCCTCCTCTTCCCTCCTCCCCTTTTCGCTCCCCTCTTCTTTCTTTTTCATTCTCCTTTCCCCTTTTTCTCAGTTTTATGAGATAGAATCTCATGTAGCCCAGGTTGACCTCAATCCCAATATATAGCCCAGGATGACCTTGAATTCCTGATTCTCCTGCTTCCACCTCCAAGTACTGGGGTGATAGGCATGGGCCACCACTCCTGACTTGTGCAGTGTTGGGGGTGGAGCCCAGTGTTTCATGCATGCCAGGTGAGCGCTGGACCTACTGAGCTGCATGCACATACACAACCCCAACACAAAGTCAGTAGCAGCAAGACACAGAACACAAATACGAAATGGGTAAAGGGCTTGAGCAAATCCAGCAGTTATACAAACGGCCAATAAGTCATTAAAAACACGCTCAGCATGATTAGCTGTGAGGAAACACGCAGCAGGGCTGGGGAGATGGCTCAGTGGGTGAAGAACTTGCTTTGCAAGCTTGAGGACCAGAGTTCAAGTCCCTCAAACCCGGGTAAAGCTAGGCATGGGAGAATGTGTTCGTAATCCCAGTTGTCTGATTGAGTTGGAAGAGAATAGAGATCTGTAAAAGCTCACAGGTCAGTAGTCTTGGTATACACAGCGTGAACAACAGAGACTTTGTGTCAAACAAGGTAGGAGATGGGGACTAACACCCAAGGATGTCCTCTAACCCCCCCTCCCCCATGGTGCACATTCACAAACAAGCACACATATTCCCCCCCCACTTTATAAAAATTAAAGAAATAAGCTATAATCCAAACCAAATGAGCTGTCCTCTTATAGCCACTAAGAAATTCAGTATAAAATTTAAAAAATCAAGTTGGGGAAATACTCAGTGGTTAAAGCCTTTGCCTCTTAAGCAAAGTGACCTGAGTTCAGATCCCCAGATCCCACCTAAAAATTCTAGGTGATTGTGGTGACCTGCCTATCCTTCTAGTCTTGAAAGGCAGAGCCTGAGAATCCCCAGAGCAAGCTGCTGCCAGCCCAGCCCTCAAGGCTGCTCTGGTTTCCATGAGAGACCCAAGCTCACAACAATAAGGTAGAAGAGCGATGGGGGATGATTCCTGATGTCACCCTTGGACTTCTACAGGCACAAACATTCAAGTTCACTGAGGCACATATACTGCGCACCACACACATGCAACATATGCACACATACATACACACACTCAAGCCTGCACCCCATATACACACACATGAAAAAAAAAAAGAAAGTAGGAAAATAGCGTTACACTTTGAGTAGCTGTGATTTTTTGTATTAGCCACCACATTATGCAATGAGGGAAGAGTTGATGTGACCCTGCCCCCATGAATATTAATGGTTCATGCTGGTGATGGGGAAGTGGGGTGGGGTGGGGTGCCACAGTTGCCTGGCACATGCTAACCGGGCAGCCCTTGTTGGACTCAGTGGGTCCCACACGCACACAAACACACACAAACACACACACCACACACACACACACACACACACACACACACACAAGAAAGGACATAAAAGTTGAAGGAAAACCTGTTGGGAAAAGACATTATCAGCAGGAGAAGGAGCTGGGGCAGAACAGGAAGGGTAACATATCCAGAAAATGACTAGACTCCACTGCATGAAATTGCTAGAGAATAAATAAATAATGAATAAATAAAACTCAAAAAACAATTAGCAGAATTCAGCACGTGTCCCGAGAACGTGGGGGAATCAGGCACATTGTTGACTAGGATGGAAAAAAGGGCAGCAAGTACTTCCACTGTTCCTCAAAAATATTCCAAGTAGAAATATCATGTGACACCTCCCATTCCAATTCTGGGGTTTGGCTCCTTTAAAATAGCTTCTTGAGAGACGATTGGTTCAGATTGTTCCTCTCTCAGATGACAACATCATGCCTTATTTGGAATCTGCTGATTCTCTGGCTGATGCTATATCAGCTTCTCTCATGACCCTGCTTTACCCACTCGCAGCGTGTTTGGAGAGATTTCTTTCAATTTCATCCAGTGCTAATCATTTGCATATTTTTGAAGCTTTCTTGGAATAAGGGATTATTTGAAAGTGCATTATTTTATTATTTTGTTAATTTGATTGTTCTTTCATGCATGTGTGCATGGTGTGTGTGTGTGTGTGTGTGTGTGTGTGTGTGTGTGTGTGTGTGTGTGTGTGCGTGTGGGTGGGCAAAGGTGGGTGGGAGTATGTCCACGAGTGTCTTTGAGTGTGTGTGTTTCTGGAGGCCTGAGGATGATAACAAGAATCATTTCCAGGCCAGGAAGATGGCTCAGGGGTTAAAGTCACTGCCTCACAAGCAACAGCACCTGAGTTCAGATCCCCAGATCCCACATAAAAAATGTTGAATGGATATGTATGTAACAATGGCTGTAATTTGGGCTCAGTTGGAAGGCAGAGACTGGGAAACCCCAGAGCAAAACAATAAAGAGGTAGAGCAATCCAGAATGATTCCTGATGTCACCCCTTGGGTCTCCACAGGCATACACACTCAAGTGCCCTCTTGTATACATACCTGCACACACACGTACACCCACTCACAAGCAGAAGACACACACACACACACACACACACACACACACACACACACACACACTTGAAAAGAAAGAATCGTACTTGATCACTCTTCCACCTTATTTGTGAGCTTGCATCTCTAATTAAACCCAAAGCAGCCATGAGGGTTCATCTGGCAACCAACTTGTTCTGGGGATTCCCAGGCTCTGCCTTCCAGGGCTAAAATTATAGCCTCTCTCCCTCCCACCCCCAGTATTTTTACACAGGATCTAGACTCTAAACTCAGGTCACTTTGCTGGGGAGGCAAAAGTTTTAATCCCTGAGCCATCTCTCCAGCCTCAGAAAACGTGTGTGCGCGTGTGTGTGTATGTGTGTAATTTCCAAGTATTAAAGGCTCTCCTATAATGTATCTGTTGCTCATTTTCAAGTGAGATTTAATGCAATCAGAGAACACACACAGTGAGCCAACTCCACTCTCTTCTCCACTCTCAAATCATTTCTCCTCCAGTGTCTGGTCTCACTGCTGAGAAAAAGCAATCCATGAACAAACCCTCAATCATCTTGCCATCATTAAGTTTCAGGATGGACAGAGAGGCTTGTTATAAATAACGAAAACATTCTTACTGCCCGAACTGCACACAAAAATCAAATGCATACTTATGTTAGAGTGAAGTGGCAGGATTTGGTGTGTGTGGGGTCACAAATCCAGGAGGGGAGACTTGGAGTCAAAATGGCCCTTCACAGTTACCCCCCTGTTGGCTCAACCTACTGACATATTCATTATTCAATACTCCCATGGGCTGAAGCAGTAAAGAGCCTGACTTTTTTTTTTAAACATTTTTTATTATTATTTCCGCTCATACAAACTTAGTAGGTGATCCCACAAAGAGCCTGACTTTGAAGAAGGCAATTCCTTATAGCAGAATCTAGGCAGAAAAGGGGCTGATGGGTGACAGTTACTTCCACATATACTCTTCTTGGGCTGGATCTGTATGTCCTTCCTTGGATAGAGACCTGGGAGCCCCCTCTGGCGGTCACTGTGTCATCCCCAAGGAAGATGGAGACAAAGGTAGACCTACACCAACTCCTGCCCATCATTGGGTGGCTAATTCTTTGATGCTTCTACCCAAAGATAAATAAAGGAACCAAGATAACTAAAGGACAGATTCAAGCTGAGATGTGCAAGGATGTGTGTGGGTGGCTGGAAGTAAGTGGAAGGAAGAAAACGTTTGTGGAAATACCATGAAGCCTCACGGGATTCATCGGCAGTTACCATGCAAACCCTGATGTGCTAGTTAGATGCAGGCTTCAACATGACAAGTGAAGGCTGAACTTTGTAGAAGTGTAGAACTGGTAGTCAAGACAATCTCAAAGCAAGCCTTCAGAAGATTGCATAATTGATGAGGGAACACCCAGTCCATCATGGTGGGTGGGGCCATTGCCTGGGCAGGTAGATAAGATGGAGGGAGTTGGTGCAATACTTTGGCATACTGTGGCAGATTCATAATGTGGCAAGAGAAGAGGTTTGCCCCTCTCTCAGCAGTCCCCATGGATATGGTGTGGTCAGTTCCCTAGGCTGCTGGTGTTGGGGATGAGCTCATCCTGCCAAGTTGGCCTATGAACTATCACCAAAACCACACAAGCGAAGATAAAACCCTCTTGTTTCCCTTATTTGCCTGGTCTTAAATTTATCAGACAAACTTCAGGAGCTAAGATCTCAGAGGAAAGAAGAGATGAACGGAACACACCCAGCCCCTGGCATGTCCCACGTCTGCTCAGGATAGTCCACCACCAGCCAGAACCTGGAGACAGGGGAGAAAGGACGTCATCAATCGAGCACCATTGTGGGTCACCAATGAGACAGAGAGGAGTCCCAGAGGTACTGATGAGATCCCCCAAGCGCATGGGCAGGGCAGAAGGACAGGGCACAGGTGTGGATGCTGAAGTTCTACCAACCAGTGGGGATGGGTGTTTCTGGCCCTGGGAACCAAGGCCAGGGACTGGCTATGACTTCCTGGTGCAGGAAGTAGCAGATTTTTGCAAATCCAGAACTTGATGCTGTCACACTTGGCATCATTCCATCCTTCATCTCGGAACTCCACGCAATCTTGACCCCCAATGTTGTTGGGCTGTCCCCGATTCCAAAATTTCTGGAAGCTGCAAAGGCCAGGGGCTGTGTTTGGTGTGTATCTCCAGCTCTACTTCATGCATCCTATCTCTAGCTCCTGCAAATGGGATATCTTCATTAGCAGCTCTGCATGCGTGCAACATACATGTCTTGCATTGGACCCTGAGTTCATATCATGCCCAAGTCACTTGGCTTTTGACCTTTACATGTCTCTCATGTTTGCTTTTTTCTTCTTTTTTTGCACACACATGAATATGTGTACAAGAGGGCACTTAAGTGTGTGCACTTGTGGAGGCCCAAGGGTGACATTGGGAATCACCTGGATTGCTTCTACCTCCGTATTGCTTTGGTCTGGGGTTTCCCAGACTCTGCTTTCCATGGTCATAATTACATGTTGCCTCCATATCCTTGGAATTTTTACATGGGATCTGGGGATTAGAACTCAGGCCTTTCTGATTATGAGGTTGTCTCCCCAGAGTTGTCCCACAAAAAACATAGCTATGAGAAACAACCAACTATTCTAGACCTCACATATCCAATGACCTTTCTGGTTGAGTTGTTGTACTTGGGTAAATACACACCAGCACAATATTAAATATTGAAAAACCAGAAACAGCATCTATACCTGGGAACCCTCTAAGTATCACTTGCCCACTGGCTGATCAATTACCTAAGCTACTTGCTTACTCCTTCCCTGAGGTGCAGTCAAGCCTTTTGCTTGTTGATCCTGCTTTCTCCACATCTGGCCCTAGTCCACGTGATCTCAACTCTGTCTCTTGAGGTCTGTGAGCAGCACATGCTATTAGCTAATGTGTGTGTGTGTGTGTGTGTGTGTGTGTGTGTGTGTGTGTGTATGTGTATTTGTATGTGTGTATGTGTATTTGTGTGTGTGTGTATGTGTGTGTATGTGTTAATGTATGTGTATGTGTACTTGTGTGAGAGTGTGTATGTGTATATGTGAGTGTACGTGTATATATGTGTGTATGTATGTATGTATATGCGCGTGTATGTATTTGTATATGTGTGCATATGTATATGTGCATATATATGTGTGTGTATGTGTGTATATGTGTATGCATATATGTGTGAGTGTATTGTGTGCATGTGTGTATGTATGTATGTGTGCATGTATGTTCATATGGGGACCATGGGACAACCTCAGCTATCATTCCTCAGGAGCTGGCAACTTGTCTTTTGAGACTGAATCTCTTCCTGACTTGGACCTCACCAGGTAGACTAAGCTGTAGGCCAGGTGAGTCCCAGACAAACATCTGCCTCCACCTCTCTGGGGCTGGGATCATATCACCATACCCTGCTTTCCACCTGGGATCTGGGGTACCAAACCCACGTCCTCAAACTTGCAAGGCAAACGCACAGTAATGACTAATCCACCTCCCTGGCTTGACGTGTTTTGATGTCACACTCCTGTTATCTAGCAACCCCTACGAGATCTCAGATTATCTATGGATATGCTTCACTTGAACCATCCATCCGGTGCTATGAAGCTCTCATGGTAGGACTTCAGGAACCATCCATCCTATTTGCACATGAAAACCTTCCTCCATCAGGAGATGGCACATAGTCTTATGAGTAGAGGCACAGGAATGGGAAGAAATCTCTGGGGTAAAATAAAGTAGGGCACCCCTTTGTCACAACACACACACACACACACACACACACACACACACACACACACACACACACGCATGCATGCACACACACATGCACACCCCCACAAGCACACATGTGAACTCACACATGCACATGCACACACATACACATGCATGCACACAGACACATTCCCATATACACTTTCTCACACACACTCACAGATGTACTCTCACATACATTCACTCCCACATACATACACATCTTTCTTTTTCTCTGTCTCTCTCTCTTTCTTGGTCTCTATCGGATCATTTCCCACATTCACCTGCTTGATAGAGGCGAACCATCCACCCAATTCCATGTTCCCTCCTTGTTCAAGTCTGAGAGTCCCATCCAGGTGTATTTCTTAGAAGTCTGTTGCAGGAAGCTCTGGAAGAAGAAGATAGATCAGAAGGAGGCACTGAACCCCCTTTTCCAGCTTGGTTTCCCCCACTGCCTCCACTCCAAGTCTCAGGTAGTTAAGGCTTATTCTCCAGATTGATGATGCTAGTGAGAGATGGTTGGATTATGAGAGCTTCTACTTAATGAATAGATTAATTATCAATGAAACGTGTATGCATGTGTATTTCTGTGAATGTGTGTGTAGGTATGAGTGTGTACATAGATATTTGTGTGTCCACATGTGTATGTATGTGTATAGGTATTTGTGTATGTGCATATGTAAGTGTGTGTGCATGCATGTGTAGGTATTTGTGTGTACGTGCATGTAGTTATTTGTGTGTGTGCATATATATGGAGGTTGTGCATGCGAATCCATGCATGTGTGCATGTATAGAGGTTAGAGGTCAACACTAGTTGTTTTCCTCAATCACTTTTATGTCTTTTTTTAATAACATTTTTTGCCTAGTTATACAAGCTCAATAGGTATGTCCCTTCTCCTTCCCTCCTCCTTTCACCCCTATTGTCCCCCATTCCAGACACAGAAAGTTAGATGCCATATGTATTCCTTAATAAGTAGATCCTAATTGCAAACCTACTGAAAGACATACTCAAAGGGAAATCTCTGTAATACCCACTATAATTGCAAAGGATTATAAATAGGAGAGAAGGTCAGAGAAGACCTCAAAAGAAAGGAGACAAAAAAAAAACATCTCAATAGAGAAATAAGGTCATGGTCATATACTGCATGTAAGTAGCGAGACAACTGATGCAGCTCACGTCCCTTCCTGTTCACTTGGGACTGAACAGGTTTGAACTCCCCATTTCAGGGAGGGTATAGGGACTGGAAGTTAGATGGTAACCAACTGGCAAACAGGAGACCGACCCCTCTCACTGCTGTGTCATACTCCTGTTCTTTGAGTCTCTTCTTATACTAAGATCTTCATTTAAACAGTCTTTTATCTTTGGTTAGGAGATGACCTTGGTAACCAATCAGGATGCAGCCAAGGGCAGCGCAGGAACAGCAAAACTGAAAACAACGTCTTGTTTTTGAGACAGAGTTTCTTAGCGAACCTGGAGTTCGATTCTGCTAGACCTGCTGGCCCACAAATTCCCAGGATCCTTCCTCTCTGCCCCTCATCCCACCGGGGGATTACAAATGCACCCCACCCCGGATTGCCAGCTCTTGCTGGTGATCGAGTATTCTTCGTGTGCAACAGGCACATTTCTGCTGAACCATCTTCCCCAGTTCCTGGATTCAAAATTGGGTAGCAGTGGCGACTGGAGAGATGGCTCAGGGACTAAAGCCTTTACCTCTCAAGCAAAAAGACCTGAGTTCAGATCCCCAGATGGTGGTGACCCGTAATTTTGGCCCTCTAAGGCAGAGCCTAAGAAACCCCAGAGGAGAGAAATAAGGAGGTACAAGCAATCCAGGATGATTCCTCACGTCACCCTTGAGCTTCCACTGATGCACACACATGTGCGTGTGCATGCACATGCACGGACACACACACACACACACACACACACACACACACACACACACAGAGAGAGAGAGAGATATGTAAAAAAGGAGGTCGCATTAATTTCAGTAGGTAGAAGTTGAGATGTTCAGCCACAGTGGCTGAGTCTCTCATCGCTGCACCTTCCGGAACTGTGACCCGGCTGCTGGAAGGGAGCAGCCTTCTTCCACTGTGTTCTGCCGGTTGCTCCCAGACTAGGCATGATGGAGTCAGCTGGCTACGGACTGAGAACTCAGAAAGCACGAGACAAAAATAACCTTTTCTTCTGTCTCCCCCTCCCAAGTGCTGGGATGATAGGTGTGCATCACCACACACTGTCCCGTGCAGAGGGAACTCAGGGCCTCCTGTGTGCCTGGCATGTGGCTCTGCCCGCTAAGCCTCACCCCTAACCCAGTGTCCCCAGGAATTCAGTACCAGCACCAACGGGCTGATGCATTTGGTCCTGTGCTGATCATGTGCACATACGGCTCTGCACACGTACTGATCAACACAGCTGTGCTTCTCTGCCTGCCGAGTTCTGAGCATGTCCACATCAGTTTACCCAAGGGTGGGGTTCTAGTGAGCTGAAGCCAGATGGCAAGGGTTTGTGATCGTGGATCCCCTGCGCACATGACCTTCTTTCGGTTCTTCATCCTGGGACCATTCCGTTGGTCACAAGAGGCTGACCACAGTGGGAACATTGACCTCAGGGAAATTAGCAAATGTGACTCACAAGGACTTCTGAATCCTGACCAACAAGCTGTCGAATGCTGGCTAGCACACGGGCAAGGTCACTTTGGATGGAACCAGAGCGTGCACACGTGCTCAGGACAGCTTCCATAACAGAAGTGTGGCCATATAGCCCAGAACACCGCAGAGGATTGGCTTAATTGAATGTCTCTTTCAGACTGTTTTTTCTTTTCTTTTCTTTTTTCTCTTTTCTTTTCTTTCTCTTTTCTTCTTTCTCTCTCTCTTTCTCTCTCTCTCTCCCTCTCTCCCTCTCTCCCTCTCTCCTTCTCTCCTTCCCTCCCTCCCTCCTTCTCTTTTTCCCTCCCTCTTCCCTCCCTCCCTCCCTTCCTTCCGCCCTTCCTTTCTTCTTCTCTCTTCCTCTCCTTTCCTTTCTTCCTCCTTCCATCTCTCTCTTTCTTCCTTCCTTCTTTCTTTCTTCCTCCTGCCCTTCTTCCCTCCTTCCATCTCTCTCCTTTCCGTGTGTGTACAAGAGTGTACTTGAGTTTATGTGCTCGTGGAAGCTCAAGAATGAATCAGGACTCATTCTGAGTTGCTCTACCTCCTTATTGCTTTGCTCTGGGTTTTCCCCAAGCTCTACCTCCTAGGACCAGAATTGCAGACCACCACCATATCTACCCGGCATAGGATCTGGGGATGGAGACTCAGATCCTTTTGCTTGGGACTCAGAGGCTTCAATCCCTGAACTATCCCCCCAGCCCATTCTGAAGTGGAATAAGCAGCCTTTCTTGTGGAAGACACTGTAACCAACCATTTCTACCAGTATCCAGATGAATTCCATGGTTCCAGGTGGCTCCCCCGACCCTTGCCCCCTCCTCACAAGGCCTACCTGCTCCTCAGCACTTTGGATGACGACCAGCTGAGCTCCCACTTCCTGGCAGGCGGTGATGGAATCGTGCCAGTTCCGCTGGGACTTGGAGAAGAAGTAGCAGTTTCCACGGAAGAATATCCAGTCCCAGGGGCACAAGCGGCACAGGCTGTCTGTGGGGGGAGGCGGATAAGGCTAGGACCATATATGAATGTCTCTGTTCCCATGACTGCCTAGCCTTTTGTCCTCTCATACCATATCTTAGATGATCCATTTACTTCCTAGGCCCTTTCTCCCTCCCCAAGAGAACCCAGAAACTCAGCTCTATCTCCATTGTAGAAATACGGCCGTAGAGCTCAGAACCCCATAGAGCAGGGTTTAATTGAGTGCCTACTACATGCACAGGTCCTACGGACCACTGCATCCTTGCTCACACTTACTGCTGTCCACACTTTGCTGATGAAGAAATAGAACCTCAAATATGAGCAGCGACAGGAACTAAGTAACGTGTCTCAGCCCTGGGTTTCTTTTTGCTCACTCACCGACTCCAGCCTTTAGCTGGTTGAAGTCCTGGAAGAGCTTTGTCTGCTTTTCCTTTTCTTGCTCCAGTTCCTCCAAGCTGGGGATCTTGTCGACTTTGACAGGAAAAAAAATTAAAAAGGGGGGCTGGAGAGGTGGCTCAGGGGTTAAGCCTCCACCTTGCAGGCGGAAGGTCCTGAGTTCGGATCCCAGATCCCACGTATAGACGCCAGGCGGAAGCGGGGGCGGCCTGCGCTTCTGGTCCTGGTAGGGCGGAGCCTGTGAATCCCGGGGCAGAAGGAGGTGGAGGCGCCCATGGTGGTTCTTGAATTCGTCCGTGGTTCTACACATACACAGACACACACACACAGACGCGCGCACACACATACACACGCATATGCACACAGTTGAATAAATAATAATAAAAAAATTAAAAAAAAAATTAAAAAGGAAACTACCATGACTGCACACCTACTATGAGCCATTGACTGCACAGAGACATCATATTTAAGACCTAGTGTGTTGCTTACTTCCAAGTGAATATGAAGAGTCCTCACACCCAGAGAAGGGTGAACGACAGAGGAAAATGGAGTCAGGACCCTCCCCTAGTCTGTTCCTCCCCCCTCCCTCCAACGCATGGCTTTAGCGGTTTCTAGATGATGCTAGAAAGACAGCTCAGCTGGTAAGGCACCTGCTCACAAAACTGGTGACCTGAGTCTGTCCACTAGAAGCCCACATGTTGGAAGGAAAAAGAGGACAGTTTGAACGTTGTCCTCTAACATTCACCCATGTACCATGACATGCATGTGTGTGCTTTCTCTCTCCTTCCCTCCCTTTCCAAATAAATAAATGAAAGAAAGAAAGAAAGAAAGAAAGAAAGAAAGAAAGAAAAGAAAAAAAAGAAAGAAGCTGCTAGATGCTGTGAAAAGACTCATTTCTATCTTCAGCACGTCCAAGCTGAAGGGTCACCCCAGGAAGACCCAGCTTTCAGGCCAGTCTTTACCTTGGACGACAATGGCCACCAGGAGTCCAGCAAAGAGAGTGAGGAAGACCAGCTGCAAGACCAGGGGGATCTGGTCATGGCTCAAAATCCTGTGGGAAGGAGAACAGGTGTTCCCGCAACCCAGAATCCTTTGCAACATCTGTCCCAGAACAGCTTGAATATGGCATCTCCTCATGACAAATGTCTAGAACATTAGCCTCCACCAATCCCAGAAAGGAGGAGGAGACCATATTCATCACCTCCACCTCCCAAGATTCTGAATCTAGACTCTCAACCTCCTTTTCCCCCAAGACCCTGGACTTTGACCAAAAAAGAGGGGGAAACTTCAGTTATTACACATCTACTGTATATCATTGACTGCACAGGGACCCTGTATCTGAGACCTTCAACATCCACCTTTCCAAGACCCTGAATGTAGACCCCAACCTCTGCTTCCTCAAGTCATATGGATCCAGAACTTTACCTGTGCCTCCCCAAGGATCTCTTAGTTCAGATATTCAAACTTTACCAGGATGGAGAAGCAAAAGAGTCAGCTTCCAAGCAGAGATGCAAATCTGCAAGCCACGACTCTACAAGGCCCAGTGGCCCAAGTCCTTAACCTCCACTGATTCAAGACCCCAAGGATCCAGACTTTGACCTACACCTCCCCAAGACACAGCAATCTAAACCTTCAGTTTCCACCTCCCTAGGACCTTGAGGGGTTCAGACTCTCACCCTTCATTTTTCAATGATCTTAGGGACTAGATCCTCCACCTCCACCTCTCTGGAATCTAGGGATGTAGATTCCCCCCCCCCCCCAGTCTACCTGGAAAACGACTGAATCCTGAAGTCGGATGGAATCCAAGGTCTTTAATAGAGTACTTGGTGCCACTGGTTATCAACTGCTCTTCATCTGAGTGGACAGGACC
>JALPQD010000009.1:3214030-3231530 GCA_023101885.1 Typhlomys cinereus | reverse complement strand
TCTCCTTTTAGCAGCTGAGTCCCACTTTCATTTCCCATGGGCTCTCCTGCCCTCCCCCACTTCCTCAGAGCTCTTCCATCCTGACTTCACAGCCCTTACTCACAATCACAGACCTTTAAAGCCAGGTTCTGCATAAGAGAGAGAGCACGTGGCATTTGTCTTTCTGGGGTCACCTCGCTGGACATAGCAGTTTCCAGATCCAGATCGCCATTTCTTCTGCAGATGTTATGCTTCCATTTTTTTGTTTGTGTATTTTATTTATTTAGTATTTATTTTTCTAGGTTTACAAGCATATTGAGTATTCATCCCTGCTTCCTTCCATCCCTCTTTTCTGCCATCTTCCTCCCTTCCCTTCATCAGTCCAATTCCACTCCCTCCCACCATCCTGTCTGTCTACTTCTGTGGACCCAGAGTTCCCTCTGGCTTGTCTACTCTTGTGGGGGTTCAGATCTCTGTGGTATACCAACTTGCTCCTTTTTGGACCACTCCACTGATAGGGGCATTTCCCTTCACTCATCCAACTCTAGTCCTTAAAGTTTCCACTGTATGTTCTTATATCTCTTGAGTTCCTTGATAGTTTGTGGGGACATGTTGGCATGTCAATGATTATGCAGGTCTAGTAAGGACAAGTCTCACTGCAGTGAGTTCCTGACGCAGCAACCCTGACTTGAATGGAATGTCTCATCCAACCATGAACCTTCCTATCTTTAGGCTCTTACAATCTCACTGCCCCCTCTTCCATGGGTTCCCTGAACCTTAGGATAGGGAGAGATTAGGATGGCCTGATTCTGGGTGAGCCTTGCTCAGACACTGGTACTCTGCATTATGGCTGGCTGTTATGACTGTTCTTCTATGGCCTAGGATTTTTCTTTTTCTTTATCCTTGTACACCATCATACATAAATTCAACAAATTCATGTTTCCACTCCTTACCATATAATCCCATCTTCCCTTTCTGCCCCACACCATGCTTTCTCTTTTCTAGCCAGTCTCCCTCCTACTTCTGTTAAGGGAAATAAAATTACAATCATGACATTAAAGCCCAATGTTGGGAAAGACCCAGAGCCTGCAAAAGACAGAACCATAGATCCATTTAGCTGCTCCCTCACCCCCTCCAACACTTCCATGTCTATTTGGATGTGTGGCTCGCTGGGCTTCACTTGGTATGTCTATACTGGCAGGTACCTGAATACTTGTTGGGGTGTGGATGACTTATCAGTGGGAAAACCACTTAGTGAAGAAGTTCCCCTTCTCCTGTCTGGCATTAGCCTTCCATAGTCTCTCAGGGATATATAGTTAAGTGCAGGCCGCTGCCATTTCTGCCTGGTGTTTTTTTGTTTTGTTTTGTTTTGTTTTTGTTTTTGTTTTTACGTGCGATCAGGGATCGGAGCTCAGGACCTTCTGCTTGCAAGACAGAGTCTTAACCCCTGAGCCATCTCTTCAGCCCCAGGCTCTTACATTCTCACCAGCCCCTTTTCCACAGGGTTCCAGGAGCCTTGGGTTGGGGTGATTTCTATGTCCTATTCAGAGCTGAGCACTCCATAGTCACTTCTTCTCTACACTCTTGCCAGTTGTGGTTGTCAGCATTAAACACCTTCCATCGCAAGAGGATGCTTCTTGTTCAAGTGCTGAGAGCTTCTCTCGTCTATAATAATAAAGTGTGTACATGGCAGTTTGCTATCAAGTACTTATAGGTAAAACTAAATAGGGCTCATGATCTCCCCTTTCATGGCACTTGGCTAGATTACAGTACCAGGCATGTGTGCCCTGCCAAAAAGCAGGCTTTGAACCCAATCAGTAGTTGGTTACCCCAGTACCTTACATGCCACTATTGCACCAGTGGTTCCCATAGTGGCTGCTACTAATGTAGCTTGTAGCATTCATATCTGGGTTACGTTGCTGATTGCTTTTCTCCCCTGCACTGTACCTTCTGACACTATGTCCTTCATTTTTCTTTCATGCTGGATATAATTTCGTTGTGTTAGAGTTGGGGAGATGGCTTAGCAGTTATTGTTTTGCTATGTAAACAAAAGGGTCTTCGTTCAGATCCCCAGAGGCCAATGTAAAAATTCTAGGTAGATGTGGAGACCTGTTTGTAATTCTGACCGGGAAGGTAGAGTTCGGGTATTTCCAGAGAAAACTGCTAGTGGAACTGACTCTGTCAACAAACTGTGGGCTTGATCAGTGTCAAAGTTAGATAGATACAGGTGTTAACATGGCAGCTGAAGACTTGAACTCTGGACAGGAGTGTGGCTGGATGATATGGGTGAAAATGATCAAAATATACTCTATACATCTATGAAAAATCTGCCAAAGCCCATGGTTATGTAGAGTTGATACAAGCCAATAAAAATATTCTATAATAGAAAGGAAAGCAACCTTAGATAGGGTGCCTGCACCATGATTTCAAGAAGACCACAGCTTATGGACACAGCACAACAAAATCTTGGTCGAGTTATTCAGAATTGTTCCACACTGGAAAATTCCAGGGGCTCTAGGATGGTTCCCCCTGAAGGCATGTTATGTGGGTGAAACCTATGCTTTATGGGAGACTAGGAGATCCCAGGGACATGAAGCCACTACTGAGGAAAGCTGAGGGTCACAAGTGGAGCCCAGGAGAGAAGCTAAGAGGGCCGCAGGCATCAAGGCTAAGGAGGGGAAGGGAAGGGAAGGACTGCTGGGGCCCATCCATGAGGATCATGCTACCAAATACCCCAACATGGAGCTGCAGGATCCTATGTTGCTCCTGCTGTGTGTCAATCTTTCCTTTCTGTGCCCCGTTCTTCTCTTTCACAATAGAATATTTACCTTGTGTTACTGTGTAAACTGGAAGTGTGTTGTAGCATTCAGCCTGCGTGGTTGCTGATAAATCACCATCAAACAGCTTAGAGAACAAGGGGTCTATTTTCTCTTACAATCTTCCAGTTACAGTTCATAGTCCAGCTTGATGGGAGAGCATGCACCACCAGGGCCGAGGGAACTGGTCACATCATCTCTACAGAATGGCTGAGAGAGAGACAATCTTTACTTGCCAGACCAGCATGTATGGCCAAGTGTACACAAGGATGCCAACTTTCTCCATATTTTGTTCCAGGGCCTAGTCCCACCCACTGTGGGTTGGGCCTTCCCCATCAGCTAGACAATCTCCTGCAGGTTTGCTCTGGGCTTCACTCAAACACTAATTCTCTACAAATGTGCCCAGAGCTCAAACCCTCAACTGTGCAGTTGACATCTGTGCCTAAACATACATGGTGTTCCTTTTTATTTTGTGGTGTGTGTGTGTGTGTGTGTGTGTGTGAGAGAGAGAGAGAGAGAGGAGATGAAGAGAGAGAGAGAGAGGAGAGAGAGAGAGAGGAGAGAGAGAGAGAGAGAGAGAGAGAATGATGTACAAATGGAGGTCAGAGGGCAACTTTCTGTCCACTATGGGGCCTTCAAGGATTGAACTCAGGTTGCCTGGTTTGCAAGTAAACGCCTTATCCACAGACTTATCTAGCTCACCGTTCCCTCTTTTGAGTTTAAAGGGGGATCATAGCTAAGCGATTGTGAGTCTCATAATTAAAAATGCATTGGGTTCAACCTCAAAAGTCCCCAAAAGTCTTTATTAAGGTATTTGTGTTTGTGACCATAGATCAGTGGCTTTATCAGGCTGAGTGAGAAAAGCTTCTTTTAAAATGGGTGGTGGCTTCTGCAGAGACTCATAACTGGTCAGAGAATTGCCTATGGAATAAGACTTATGAGTAATGTTGGAGTTGTCAAGACTTAAGGACTCTTTCAGGCTTTAAGGTTTTATTAGCATATAATAATCACACATAGAGATGGGTTTCATTATAACATATAGGGCATTATGTAAGATATTTTGATCATTTTTACCTCCATTACCCTCTCATCTCTCCCACTGATGCCATTCTCCTCCTGGCAACTTCTCTATCTACTTTCATATCTTTTTTGTTTGTTTGCTGATGCACTGAGATTCATTAGGGTTATAGGAGCATGGCGAGGGGGTCACTATAGGAGCATGGTGAGGGGTCACTACAGGAGCATGGTGAGGGATCACTACAGGAGCATGAGGGACCACTACAGAGTATGGTGAGGGGTCACTACAGGAGCATGGTGAGGGGTCACTACAGGAGCATGATGAGGGGGTCACTACAGGAGTATGGTGAGGGGTCACTACAGGAGCATGGAGAGGGGTCACTATAGGAGTGTGGAGAGGGGTCACTACAGGAGCATGTTGAGGGGTCACTACAGGAGCATGTTGAGGGGTCACTACAGGAGCGTGGAGAGGGGGTCACTACAGGAGCGTGGTAAGAGGTCACTACAGGAGCGTGGTGAGGGGTCACTACAGGAACGTGGTGAGGGGTCACTACAGGAATGTGGTGAGGGGTCACTTCAGGAACATGGTTAGGGGTCACTACAGGAGTGTGGTGAATGGTCGCTGCAAGAGTGTGGTGAAAGGCCAATTTCAGGAGCACAGAAAACTTGCAGTGGTTACATCCCTGAAGAAACATCTCTCTCTCTCAGCAGCCATGAGCTGCCCGCAGATCCTAGGGAATGGGTGTGGCTGCATGCTCTCCTCCTGCCTCAAGAAGCATGAAATGTCTGTGCATCCTCAGTGAGGGGCAGAGCCTGTGCTCCACCCTCCATGACGGAACATGGAAGCTCAATCTCTGCAGATCAGGTGTCAGCAGTCACAGCTTCTGTGACTTCACCAGTACAACAGCCATGTCCTGCCCAGAAGACAGTGCCCCGTCATGCTTCTTCCTTTCGTCTGACTTTTTCCTTCTTTCCACCCCTTCTTCTGCGATGTGCCTGGAGGCCTGGCGTGCATGACATAGAAGTCCCATTTAGAGCTCAGCATTCCACACTCACCCTCAACGCTCTAACCAGTTATGAGTCTCCACAGTAACCAGCACACACTGTGAAAGAAACATCTCTGGCTTGAGCTGATAATACCACTAACCTGTGGTCAGGAACACAAATGCTTAATGGAGATCCTGGGAACTCTCGAGAGTGAGCCAAATACATTTTTGGTCATGAAATGCCCATGAATACTTGGTAGTCAGAGGTGGGATGGGAGGCTTGGCATCTCATATGTCCTCTGTAGACTCAGACCTTGAACACTAGTTCCTTATTGGTGGCCCCATTTTTGAAGGCATTGCTGGAGCATAGATGAATATCAGTGGGTAGCTGTCATGGTTTGAAATGTGTCCCCCATAGTCTCATGTGTTTGGCAAGGTCATGGCACCTTGAGAGGTGGAGCCTTGCTGGAGGAAGGCAGTCACAAGGGGTGGGTCTTGAGGTAGATTAGACCCACCTTACCTCCAGGAGAAGTCTGCCTTTGCAGCAAACAGACTTGCAGTTCTCAGCCTCCAAGATGTCTGCAGTGATGTAGTCTCCTCCAGCTTTGGCCAGCCAGCCAGTTCACCTCCATTGAGAAACTGTATCTCCCCTCTGGAACCGTAAGCTGAATAAATATCCCTTCCTCCCTTAAGTTGCTTGACTTTGGGTGCTCTCTCACAGGATAGTTAAGAGTAACTAGTACAGTAATTCTGCTTCCCCTTCATCCAGAATTAACCTCTTTAGTCTGCCATATTTCTTTTTTTAAAAAATTTTTTATTCAATTGTGCATGTGTGTGTGCGAGTGTGTCTGTGTGTGGTGTGTGTGTGTGTGTGTGTGTGTGTGTATGTCTGTATATGTGTGTGTGTGTGTGTGTGTGTGTGTGTGTAGAACCACAGGTGAATCGGGAATCACCATGGACCACCTCCACCTCCTCCTTGTTTACTTTGCCTGAGGATTCACAGGCTCCGCCCTACCAGGACCAGAAATGCAGGCGCCCCCGCTTCCACCTAGGGTCTATACGTGGGATCTAGGATCCGAACTCGGACCTTCCACCTGCAAGGCAGAGGCTTAACCCCTGAGCCACCTCTCCAGCCCCTAGTCTGCCATATTCTTGAGACAGAATCTCTCTCCAAGAATCTAGAGCTCCAGGGTTAGGGAGATGACTAAATGGTTAAAGCTCTTGCCTTGCAAGCAAAAGGACCTGAGTTCAGATCCCCAGGTCCCACATGAAAAATGCCAAGTGGATATAGTGGCAGCCCTGGAAGGTGGAGCCTGGGAAATTCCAGAGTAAAGCAATAAGGAGGTAGAAGCAATCCATGTTGATTCCTGATGTCACCCTTGGGCTTCCACAAGCACATACTCAAGTGCCCTTTTGTATATATGCCTGCACATACATATACACACACCCACATGCAAAATACATGTTCATGCACACAGACGACAGACAGACAGACAGACAGACACACACACACGCACACACACACGTGCACAAAAGAAAAAGAAAAAGCCAAGTGGAATCACATTCAATGTCAATGCATCTGTGGAATGATGTCTCGTGTCGACCTCTGGCCTCCACATGCACACATATGTGCACCCACAGCATGTATACACAGACAAGACAACAAAGAATAAAAAGCCACATTTGTACTGGAGAGATGCTCAGGGGTTAAGAATCTGTCTCACAAACAGAAGGTCCTGAGTTTGGATCCCAAATTCCACATAAAAATGACAGGTGGAAATGGTGGTGGCCTGTACTTACGTTCCCTGGTGGACAGAGCCTGGAAAAATCCCAGAGTGAAGTAAAAAGGAGGTAGAAGAAATCCAGGATGATTCCTAAATCACCCTTGCTTCTCCACAGGAACACACAGTACCCTCTGACACACACACACACGCACGCACATGCACACGCACACACAATACAGTTTTTAAAAAAGATTGAACAAAAGACACCCTTGTCACTTTGGAATCCAGACAAAAAAAATGATCAGCGACAGGTCTGACAGAAGCCACAGTGAACCCACAGGCAGCTTTGGACCTGAATGGACCCTTGTCATAGTTAAGCACAGGTTGTCAACTTGACTCTTGAGGGTTTGAGTGCTGGGCAAAGTTATAGAGAGTTGATGGTTGAGTTAGCCCAGAGCAAACCTGAAGGAGATTTGTCTAGCTGCTGGGGAAGACCCCAGCCATGGTGGGTGGGATTAGGCCCTGGATAATCACAGACAGCTGGTTGAGAGAGGGGGGCATCCTTCTGTATACTTGGCCAGACATGCTAGTCTGGCAAGTAAGGATTGTCCATCTCTCAGCCGTTATGCAGTGATGGTGTGGCCAGTTCCTCAGCCCTAGTGTTGGTGTGTGCTCTCCTGTCAAGCTGGACTATGAACTGTAACCGGACTATTGTAAGAAAATAAACTCCTTGTTCCCTTAAGCTGTGTGATGGTCATTTATCAGCAACCATGCAGGCAGACGGCAACAACCCTCAAGACTGCTGTGTGCTGGCCTGACATGGTCAGTCCCTTATCACTCAATATCACAAGAACCAGGGCTGGAGAGGTGGCTCAGGGGTTAAGCCTCCGCCTTGCAGGCGGAAGGTCCTGAGTTCGGATCCAGATCCCACGTATAGACGCCAGGCAGAAGCGGGGGCGGCCTGCGCTTCTGGTCCTGGTAGGGCGGAGCCTGTGAATCCCAGGGCAGAAGGAGGTGGAGGTGTCCATAGTGGTTCCCGAATTCGTCCGTGGTTCTACACACACACACACACACACACATGCACATGCGCACAGTTGAATAAATAATAAAAAAATTAAAAAAAATATTCACAAGAACAGACCAGGTGGGAGCTGACCTTGGAGAAAGAGGTTCATTGAGGTTGAGAGGGATCCCAGTAGCCATGGGGAACCTGTCAGCCACCTGGGCTGGACTTTCTGGTGATGTATCTACCTCAAGTCGCCCTTTCTCCTGTCAGTAACTTTCACCCTTACTCTTTCAAAGAACCCCAATGAACTCATTGGCTCTCAAATTGGACCTTGGCAAGTTAGTCTCTCATGTGACCTCTTATCTGAGGTAGAAAGATGAGCCTTTGCATCTTCCAAGGGAAAGCATTCACACAACAGTAGGGAGTCTCCTTTCATGTTTATGTGGGTTCTGGGGACAAACTCGGGATCCCAACCTGCATGCCAATGCCTTTACCCATTGAGCCCAGCAAGTCCTTTTTTAACCTTTTTTTGTATTATTATTTCCGCTCATACAAACTTAACAGGTCACCGGTCCCCTCCCTTCCTCCACCTTCCTCCACCCCCTGCTCCCCCTCCCCTCTCCCCTCCCTCCCCTTCCCCCACTGCCTTCCTCCCCAATCCCCAGAGCATCCTTTAATGTACATGGCAAACTCTCCTCTGGGTCCTCCTCTCCAATGAGATGCAAGGACCCAGGGGCATTTCCAGAACCCTTTCCTGTTTCCCCTTAGCTTAGGAAACACTACTGTGACTGTCAGTCCCTAGCCTCCAAGGATCCTAGTGCCTTTAGGTCCATGCTAGACTTGTGGGGTCAATAATGTGTTGGACATAGCGCAGGTCATGCAAAGTCTTATTATGATTGCTTCGGCCCTAACTTGTGTGGAGTATCTTGTATATCATTACTCCTCCCATCCTTGTGCTCTTACAATCTTACCGCCCCTCTTCTGCAAATTTCCCTGAGCTTCAGGATGGGGAGAGATTAGGCTGGCCCAGTTCCAGGTGGTTGATATAGAGTCTCTGGTGTTCTGAATTATGGTTTGATGATTTTTTTCCGTTTTGCTGCTCCTGCAATGCCCTTGGCTCCATCCATTGGATGTCACCCTTTGCAGTCCTTGATGGTGGTCTATTTTCTCCCAGCAAGTCCTTCCTGATAGAAAGTTGTAGACGGTGTACCTGTTAAGTTTGTATGAGTGGAAATAAAAAAAAAAGAAAGTTGTGAGTCCCATCTCCATCCCCAGGATTCAACATGGCACCCTCAAAGGAAGAGAGAGCTGGGTATTTACACCAATGCCCAGTAGGCAGTTGACAGAATTGGGAAATATTTTCTTGGCACATCTGTCTGCCAGATGAGCTAAAGAACCCAGCCGGGGTGGTTAATGTTGATTCTCAACTTGACAAGATCTAGAACCACCCAGGAGCCAATATCTGGGCATGTAGAGAGCAAGTTCCTAGACTGGCTGATGAGGTGGGAAGATCCTCTGCACATGGGTTGGCATTGCAGCTTGTGTTGGGTGCCTGGCTGTGTACAGGAGCAAGTGAGCTGACCCCTGCACGCGTCTCTCTCTGCTGCCTGACTTGGATGCCTCCTGACCACCTTTCAAGCAGCTGCCACCATGCCCCCAAGTCTACCCTTGGTTCTCCACAAGGACACACAGTGCCCTCTGATACATCTCCTCCATGATGGGCTGACCCTCCAACTGTGAGCCCCAATCCCCTCGCTTACTCCCTCACTCTCTCTTCTTCTGTCTCTTTTTGTTCTCTCCTTTCTTCGTTCTTCTTCCTTTCTCTCTTTCTTTCTTCTTTCCTCTCTTCTCTCTTCTTTCTTTCTCTCTTCTCTTTCCTTTCTCTCTCTCTTCCTTTCTTTCTTTCTTCTGTTTCTTTCCGCTCTCTCATTCTTTCTTCTTTCTTTTTTTCTTTCTTTCTTCTTCCCCTCTCATTCTCTCTCTCGTCTCTCTTCTTCTTTCTTCCTTCCTTCCTTCCTTCCTCTTCCTCCTTCCTTCCTTCCTTCCTCTTCCTTCCTCTTCCGTCTTCTTTCTATTTCTTCCTTCCCCTTCCTTCTCTCTCCTCCCCCTTCCCTTCTCCCCCTTCCCTCCTCTCCCTTCCTTCCTCCCTTCCTTCTTTCCTTCCTCTTATAGAGCCTAGAGTGGCCTGAAACTCACTTTATAGCCAAAAATAACCTTGAATTTTCTAATCCCCCTGATTCCATACCCAGTGCCAAAATGACAGGTGTGCACAACCACACTTAGTGTATATAGACTAGGGATGGACCAGGACTTCGTGCCAGGCAGGCACTCCAACAGCTGAGCTACAGTGGCCCAACAAGCTATGTTTTCAACTGAAGTTGAAATCCCCTCTCCTGGCAGCCTGAATAGATCTCGTTTATCTTAATACTCTGTGTTAGAATCAGCACTCCTCAGACTCACACCTCGTTAACAATTCTGAAGAATAGAAGCTTCCAATCCTTCTATCTGTGGGTGTGAAGACTCCCCCCTTCTTCCATCTGTAGATGGGGCAGCTCTTATGCCCAAGGGACTGGAGAGAGGGGAGACAAGCTCTAAAGACAGTTCAAGCGAGAGTTTCGAGACTCCCTGCCCATTCGAAAGCTGTCCCTTCCCTGTCAACCTACCTGGATGGCAAAGGTGAATCATTGGCCCAGATCCACGTGCCTTCCTTAGTCAGGTGTGACAGCCCCATCCAGGTTAATTCCTCAGTCTTAGCAGTCTGCTGAAGGAAGCTCTGATGGGAGGAAGGAATCTCATCTTTTAAATTGTTTTCCAGGTTGGAGAGATGGCTCAGGGGTTAAGACACTACATTGCAAGCAGAAGGTCCTAAGTTCAGGTTCCATGTAACAATGCTAGGCAGAAATGGCAGCAGCCTGAACTTCCAGCATGCATGCACACAAATGCATATAGGTACACACACAAGGTCATGAAAGAAGGAGAGAGATGCTAGGGAGATGGCTCAGGGTTAAGATCCCATGTCCCATGTAAAAATGCCAGGTGGAAACAGCAGCAGCCTGGACTTCCAGTCCTGGTGGGCGGAGTCTGGGAAATTCCAGAGCGAAGCAAGGAGATAGAAGCAATCCATGATTCCTGAAGTTACCCTTGGTCCTCCACAAGAGCACATAGTGCCCTCTTATACATACACACTCATATGCAAAACAAATAAAAAATATTTTTTAAAAAGTAGGAGGGAGACTGGATGGGAAGGTTTTCAATGGGAGAAGAAGGGAGGGCCATGGATTTGAGTAAATAGAGTGAAAATGACATAAATTATTCACCCAGGAAACTATCAAGGGATACAACTAAATTTACACAAGAGAGTAAAAATTAATTCATTCTGGAATGTGGTGAAACGTGCTATATATACACAATGGAGCATTATACAGCTATTAAGAAAGAGGAGGTGGCAAGATTATAAGAGCCTAAGGATGGGGAGGACCAACAACATGCAAAATACTCCACACAAGTCAGGACTGAAGCAGCCAGGATATAACCACAGCGTGATTGAACCTTCCATGACTTGCACAATGGCTGACATGACAACAACCCCCCGAAGTCTAACACGGATCACAAAGGAGAAGGCTTTAGGTGGGCAGCCTAAAAAGGGTGCCCAAGCTATGCCACTGAGTCCTGAACCCTTACTAGAGTAGACGACTCAGGGGTAAATTCAGCACCCACATAAACAGATGCTCTGGAAGATGGGAAGGAGAAAGCAGGAAGCACCAAGAGGAGAAGGGAAGGAAAAGGGGTGATGGGGGGGGAGAGTGGTAAGGGAGGGGAGAATGGAATGGGGGAGAGGAAGGTAGAAGAGAGAAGGGGGGTACCTACTGAGCTGAATAACTAGGCAAAAAAATGTAATAAAAGAAAAAAAAATGCCAGGTGGAAATGACAGCAGCTGTGCTTCCAGCCCTGGAAGGTAGAGCCAGAGAAAAACCATAAGGAGGTAGAAGCAATGCAGGATGATTCCATGTTTATATTGTAGGACACACATGCGTGCGTGCGTGCGTGCGTGTGTGTGTGTGTGTGTAAAAAGAGATGAAATTCCTAAATAAAAGGATGGAGCTGGAAAAAAAATCATACCGAATGAGGTAACTCAGTCTCAGAAAGACCAACACCACATGTTTTTCACAGGCAGATACTCTCAGGAAATCTCCAGAGTTGCGCAGTCAGCAATCGTCAGCCCAGAACCTGTGCTCGGCAATAGTTGGTGGTTGGCAGAGGAAAGATGATTGTGGGTCACTCAGCCAGAGGGGACCACCTTTCCCTTAAGGGTCAGGAAACTTAAATAATAAAAAAGAAGATACTAAAATAGTACCAACTCCAAGTAGTGAGTGAAAACTCTCAGGACTCTTGAGGAGCCTTTTTTGGCTTCTACCAGGTAAACTCAGGAGTAATCGTATCTGGAATATCTTTGTAAGAAATTGTAAGTATATCATATTTACGCACAAGTACAAAGTCAGCATAGTAATCCTTTGCAACTTTTTATTGCTGTGTGTCTCGTCAATGAATACATAGGATGCTTTATTACTTGGTTTATTTTTTCTACATGCACTGTGTGTCCCTGTGGAGACTCAAGGGTGACTTCAGGAATCATCCTAGATTGCTTCTACTTCCTTTTTGCCAGGCTCCATCTTTCAGGGTCACAAGTGCAGGTTGCCATGTCTGGCTTTTTTACATGGAATCTGGAATTTGAACTCAGATCCTATTTGTGAAATAGATTAGTCCCTGGACCATCTCTCCAGATTTCTACTTCTTTCATTTTTAAGGATGCATGCCAGAATATGAATCAAATTTATTTAACATTTTGTATGGATGAAAGTACAAAATGATATTAAAAAATAAAAATGGTTAAAAAAGAGATACTTTTTTTCTGGAGTTACGTATGAGGGACCATGGCCTGTTAAACATGGATTTAGGTTGCTCCAAATACTGCGTCCTACTGTGGAAGTGTTACATGTTTATGTTGTAGGACAAAAAAAGTCACAATCTTTTTTTTTTTTTGCATGCTTGTGTGTGTGTGTGTGTGTGTGAGAGAGAGAGAGAGAGAGAGAGAGGCTGTGTGTGTGTGTCTGAGAGACAGAGAGACAGATCAAAAGACAGAGACAGAGATAGGGACACAAGGAAAGAGACATGGAAAGACAGAGAGAGTATGTCATAACTAGTTACAGGTGTCAACTTGAAATTGAAGGCTGGAGCTCTGTGTACAGTTGTGGCGAATTAGTAGTTGAGTTAAACTCTAAGCAATCCCAGAGACTGTCTAATTGATGTGAGAAGAACCAGCCCATGATGGGTGGGACTTTCCCCTGGCAGGTGGATAAGATGGAGGGAGTTGCTTCAGAGAGCTGGCATTGTTCTGTAGATCAGACAGACATACTGTCTGGCGAGTGAGGTTTGCTCTTCTCTCAGCCGTCCTTGTGGATATGGTGTGACAGTTCTTTAGCCCCGCCTGGTGTTGGTGTGAGCTCTCCTGTCACTCCAGCTAAGAGATATAACCAGACAATCGCAAACCAAAAGAAAAACCCTTGTTTCCTCTTAAAGCCATTTGGATGTGATTTTTCAGCAATGTGCAGGCAAACAGTGACAGACCCCCAGACAGAGAAGGTCTATCTATACCTTTCCCAGCAGATGCATGGAGGTCAGAAGGCAACTTTCAGTAGTTGCTTCTCTTTTTCCTCCAGGTGTGCTTTGGGGATCAAATTCCAGTCACCAGACTTGTGCACTGGTGCTGTAGCCACTGAATTGTCTCGCCAGCTAGCCAGTCAGCCCACAATTCTTTCTTTTTCTTTTTTGAGATATTTAAAAAATTATTTTAAACGGCTTGTAACCACTGCAACCAACAGGTCTGCAGCTGTAAGAACCATCAAGCCCTGGCAGATGCAGGCAGATCAACTTCCCGGAACCTCCCAGAAGACGCAAACAGGGTGTGTCAGTATGAGGGGTTCTAATAGGAGGGGTCCTCAGTGAGTCCCACCCCTTGGCCTCCTAATGGAGAGCCCCAGAAATGCTGCCAAACGACTTCAAGCACAGACCAGTCAACCAGATGCAGCAACCCCGGCGGGGCAGAGATGGCTTGGGTCACCCAAGCTCCCAAGAACAGCCAGCTATGTGCATGAGTGACAGTCCCATGTCTGTGGCTCAGGGGTTCTCTGAGAAATGAATCAACACAGAGGATGGTTCCACAGTGGGACTGGGGCGGGAAGAGAGACTTTGCGGAAGATTCCTCAGTGATTAGAACAAAATCCAGTTTCTGGATCACTCAGTTTCCATACTTTGTAGCTCTACCAGCTCTGGTTTCCTGCCTACAGCTCTTTCTGTAACCCGTGGGCCATGCAGCATGCAACACCCCCCCTCTCCCTTCTTCTTTTCACCTCTTCTCTCTCCTTTACCTCCCTTTCCCCCCTCCTTTCTCTCTCTCTTTCTCTTCCTTTTCCCCTCCATACCCTTTTGTCTTTCGCTTTTGCTTCTCCTAAAGTATCAGTGACATAACGACTCAAGGCACAAAAGCTGTTGAATGTTACCATTTAAAATTTTTTTTCATGTATATGTGTACAGTGCGTGTATTTCTGGGTGTGCATGAGGGCACTTGAGCATGTGCATCTGTGGAGGCCCAAGGGTGATGTCAGGAATCCTCCATCACTCTCCCACCTCACTGTTGTGAGCCTGGATCTCTCATTAAACCCAGAGCAGCCACGAGGCCTCGTCTGGCAGCCAGCTCGCTCTGGGGGTTCCCAGCTCTGACTTCCAGGTTTAGAGTTATAGATGGGCTCCCACATCTGCCTGGCCTTTTTGCATGGGATCTGAACCCAGGTCCGTGTGTGTGTGTGTGTGTGTGTGTGTGTGTGTGTGTGTGTGTGTGTGTATGCGTGTGTGTAGTGTAAGTGTGTATGCATATGCAGGTTTGCAAGTACAGGTTAATGCATGTGAATACTTAAGGTTAGGAATCATCCTCCATCGCTCTTCCACCTTATTCTTTTGAGGTTGGGTCTCTAATCAAACCCAGAGCTCAATAACAAGAGTGGTCTGGCTAGCCAGCTTGCTCTGAGCATCCAGACACTCATCTTACTCAGGATGAAACATGCATATTTATTGTGCCTTGGAGATAGAGAGCAAGAATGACCAGTATTACAAGTCCGGCTGAAGAGACCTATTAGCATCCTCAACAACTTCATGGGGGGCTCTGATAACTGATCAGTCCTTCAGAATTGTCCTATGTTGGCCCAACATGGCCGTTTCTCCATCATCCTGTAGACAAGAGCACTAACGAGCCTGACTTGGGAGTCTTCGTTTAAGAGTGCGTATCCACTGGAAGATGGGTGACAGATACCTCCAACACAACTCCCAGGAGCTGGGACAACAAGTTGGGGAGAGCTGGAGGAGAAGACAGGCAGGACAGGAAGACCCGTGAAGCATGCTGGTCACTAGCTTAGCCTGCAAGAAGGTGAGTTTACATGCATGTGTTAACACATATTGGGGGCCTGTGGTTAATATCTGGAATCATCCTCCATCATTCTTTTCGACCTTAATTTTTGCGGCTGGGTCTCTAATCAAACCTACAGCTCACAGATAGACCCCACCTCAAGGGAATAAGGCAGACAGTGATAGCAGAGGCCATTCAACTTTCTCTCCTGGTTGGTGCTTCTGTTAACATCTCCACACCAACACCAGGGAAAGGGGCTGTAGTAACAAGAGTCAAGTCCCTTCCATCCAGAGGGGAATTTCAGATTCCAGAGGCTGAGACAGGCCCACCAGCCGTCAGTCGGAGGTGCACAAGGTGGCAGACTTCTTACAGATCCAGAGCTTTCTGAGGTCACACTTGGAGTCATTCCAGCCGTCCCCGGAGAACTCCACGCAGTCTTCCTCCCCAATATTATTGGGCTCGCCTCTGTTCCAGTATTCTTGAAGCTGTGAAGGTAGCCATGGAACATGAGGGACATCCTCAGGACCCTGTGTCTAGCTTCCAGACGACAGGACACCCATGTGTCCCTCCCTGAATGCATGTGTTAGACACATCTTGGGTGTATACGGGATAGGATGCCTGAGTCATTGCCCTGTGGGCCAGAGTTTGGGAGGGCATGGCCTCAGATTAAAGTAACCAATAGTCTTTCAGGAACTATGGCAGATTAATGTCAGATGGGGGAGGAGGACCTATTTTCTTCAATGATTTGTGCATTGATAAGTCATCCATGCCTCAGCAAATACTCAGGCACCTGCCAGTACAGACATCCCAGATGAAACCCAGTGGGCACATGTGCAAAAAGACTAGAAAGTAGGAGGGAGACTGGCTGAAAGGGATAAAGTATGAAGTGGGACACAGGAGGGGGTGGGATTGAGTAGGAAGGGGGAAAACACACAAATTCATTGTATCCGTGCATGAAAATGTCAAAGGATAAAAATTAACATCTATATCTATATACATCATATATATGTGGGGTGTGTGTGTTTCATACTTCAATGCCATTTGCTGGAATCAAGACCCCTCAGACTCAAGCCCCTATAACAGCTATGAAGAATAGAAGCTTCTATTCCTTCTGTCTGTGGTTATGAAGACCCTCATTCTTCCATCTGTTAATGGGGGCATCTCTTATTCCCGAGGGACCGGAGAGGGGGGAGACAAGCCCCGAAGAGAGTGAGATTTTCGAGGCTCCCTGCCCACCCACAGGCTGTTCCCTTCCCTGCCAACCTACCTGGATGGCAAAGGTGAATTGTCTGCCCAGATCCACGTGCCTTCCTTAGTCAGGTCTGACAGCCCCATCCAGGTTAGACCCTTAGTCTTAGCAGTCTGCTGCAGAAAGCTGATGGGGGGAAGGAGTCAGGAGGAATATTGTCATGTGGTGTGTGTGTGTGTGTGTGTGTGTGTGTGTGTGTGTGTGTGTGTCTGTGTGTGTCTGTGTGTGTACAAGGGGCCATTTGAGTATGTGTGCCTACAGAAGCCCAAAGGTGACTTCAGGAATCACCCTGGATTGCTCTACATCCTTATTGCTTTGCTCTGGGATTTCCCAGGCTCTGCCTTTCAGGGCCAGAATTACAGCTCACTGCCGTTTCTGCCTGGTATTTTTTTACTTGGGCTCTGGGGATCTCAACTCAACCTTCTGCTTGCCAGGAAGAGTCTTTAACTTAACCTTAACCCTTAGCCCCCGTGTTTTTTTTTAACATGGTCCCCAGGGCTTGCATTGGAGTTCTCCGACTTATGAGGTGGGCACTTTCCCACCTGAGCTGTCTCCCCAGCTGCACGTCAGGACTTTCTGTCTCTCAAAGAGCACGTTGGTGGACGCCATGGTTCTAACAGCATTGTGGATATCCCCCCAGGCACTCCTGAGAGTTCAGGTTCTGGATTCCATGCCAAAGGCTTGAACTTAATCATAAGTGACCAGACTCTCTTTCCTACTGCACTATGTGGTCCCACACGCAGGAAACTTTATTAGTCAGGGATAGGAGACGACTCAGGGGTTAAAGTCTTTGCCTTCCAAGCAGAAGGACCCGAGTTCAGATCCAAAGATCCCATGTGAAAATGGCCAGTGGATATAGCAGTAGTCTGTAATTGTGGCCCTGGAAGGCAGAGCCTGGAAAACCCCAGAGCAAAGCAATGAGGTAGAGCAATTCGGGATGACTTCTGAAGTCAACCTTGGGCCTCCACAGGCATATACTCAAGTGCAGTTTTGCACATACACACAGACGCACGCATACACACAAACAGAAGCACGCATGCATGTGTGTGCAAAGATATAAGAATAAAGACAATTTTGTATCAACCCCAGGACACTAGAGCAATGAAAGGTGCCTCGCCCCCAGATGCACCTGCTCCTCGTCGCTTTTCACCACAACCAGCTGCGCCCCCAACTCGCGACAGGCTGTCAAGGAGTCATGCCAGTTAAGTTGGGACGTGGAGAAGAAGTAGCAGTTTCTGTGGAAGAACGTCCAATCCCAGGGCAGTTG
>JALPQD010000009.1:2954617-3214005 GCA_023101885.1 Typhlomys cinereus | reverse complement strand
ATATCCCCCTGATTCTGTAATTCAATGTATTTTCAGGATGCGGTTAAAACAAAGACATCGGAACTATTGTTACCCTTAATAACAAAGCAAATGAGAAATAGGAAAGGCTGTTCATGCTACCACCATTCACTGTGAGGATCTTTTTTGTCAAATTTTGTGTGTAGGTTGTCTTGAAGCGTCTAGATGCATTGGCTGAGCCCAAAGAGAGAACGTCCTACTCTGCTCTCTGTTTAACTTCACCACATGACGCAGGCTAATGTAAATGAATGCCAGATTCTCATTTAAATGCAAATGCTGGTCATTTTCTGACCAGGCGCCGACAGAACTATTCTTTCCCATATAATATTTTTTTTCCTCTCTTCATTGGATATTTTGTTTTAGTTGCGACGTATTATAGAAAAAATACAGGAATTTTTTTTTGGAAAATATTGAATTTGGGGGTTGGGATATTAAAGAGTATTGGGTAAGCAAACAAGACCCCAAGTTGGACATAGCCAGAACCATATAAAATGTGAACAGGTATATAGTCTGACCGTTAATCGTCCAGTTCAAATAGCGTCTGGAGAAGCTTAGAGCGAAATACTGACTAGTCACACTAGCCTATCGGCAAGTCTGAGTTTAATTTCGAGAGACCCAGCTCAAAAGAGTTAGAACCGTAATAGGAATGTTTCTGATCTCAACTCTCCGATCTTACTGTATGGCATGACCATTCACAAATGTGTTTGCCAAATGAAAAATATGTGTTTACTATACACACAGGCAAACATATCCAACACATATACATGAATAATGTGTAGGGGAGCGGATTTGGATTTTCGGAATATTATCTTGGAGCCAGCCTCCTAAGCTAACCATTGTTATTTTCATTCCAGGCAAATAGACCAGTAGATTGCAAACTGGAATAAAGATTCTCAAGGAAATCTGTGGATGCTTGTGGCGTTTATGGATGATTATACAACTGTTTCAGGGAAGTGTCCTTTAAGATCCATTGAGGGCCTGGGGATAATAAAGGCCAGTCTACAATGTGCTTTGTTTTGCCACATGAAAACCTTGAGTTCAATCCTAGAACTTACAGAAAAATGTGGTCGCTGACACAGCACATTTCCAGCACTTTGGAGGCAAGACCGGACATAGTACTTTGCCGCTCCCTACTGGGCCATTGAGCCGAGGATTGTGTCTTGAAAGACGTAAATGCGTGTTCCAGGGATGACAATCTGGCCCCATGAGCACTACAATACACACACCACACCCACACACACACACACACAAACACTGCACCTGAGCCTCAGGCACAAATCCAGGAAACTTTCTGTGTGTCCTGTGTGTCTTGCGGCATATGTTCCCATGAGCAATTGTCACAGTTTTCAACACTAGTACTTTTGTTTGTGTCTCTGGTCCGCCAGTAGCAAAATGGTGCAGTATGTAACAAACACAGTCCACAGCTGGGTATCAGAGACAGTGCTTGTAGGTGTTATTTGGATTCAGCAAACGCCCAGGACATCTCAGAACAAAGTTGACCCCTGCCTCAGTACCTTTGGCATGATTGTGGTCTGCGAATACAGGAAGACCTCTTTCTCGTGGAGGGGAGGAGGTTAGCGCGAGCCGGCTGTCTTCGGGGCAGCTAGCATCCAAAGACACAACCAGGTACTCCTGGAGCACAGAGAGACATTATGTCCCTTTCAACAGGGGGGGAAAGTTTTAAGTTCATAGACGCCAATATCCATAGTTCTTCTATTTTGCTTTTAGCATCAGAGAAAACTCTTATCACCTCTTTTGGACATACAACCTATTGAGGAGAAAAAATTTGCATGTATTAAATTATTGAACACTAAGATTCAACAGAAAATATGTATGGTACAGTTGAGTTAGCCTTTATCCAAAATGCTGAGATCGCGTGTTCCCGAATTTGGATTTTTTTTAATTGAAAAATACTTTGCATTACCTACATACATATATCTTGCATACATACACGCATTATATATAATATATATATATATCTTAGATAGAGAGAGAGAAGGGAGGAGAGGAGAGAGAGAGAGAGATCTTGACAATGGATCCAGGTCTAAATATGAAATGCATTTTTCGTCTCACATGTCTTCATGCCAATAGTGCCTGAAGGTCATTTTACACAATATTTGTTATAATTTCTGACAAGAAGCAAAGTTTCAGCATGCAAAATTTTCACTGGTGGAGGCCATTTTCTATAAAAAATTTAATACATTTTATGCATGACCATAAGTTTTCGGTCTGGCCATTTTTCCCACTTTCGTGGCATGGCAGCTCCGAACAACTTTTTGGTTTTGAATCTTTCTGATATTGGATTTCAGGTGGGAATATTAAACCTGTGCTTCATATCTCCTTCCACTGGGATGAAACAAAGTATTTCAGGAAGAAATTCTAGGTGAGAACATTGTATGATTTCTAATTAACGATTTTAGCAAAGCAGGATTTGTTTATTCTCAGATTGAGAACTTCTAGACTAGTAAGAATATGGTGAGTGTGTAAACGAAGGAGGCAAATGCTCAGGACACGCAAAGAGAGAGCGAGCTCATCTCCAGCTATACCTGTAAGTGGTTGAGACTGAACAATGTTGTCCTGGTGAGAAAGGCAAGGGAATCAGGGTGCAAGAGGTCTCCTGGATCCCAACATAGGTAGTGTAGTTGTGCTAACATTCATACGATTTTGCCTTCTAGACAGAGATAGTTCAGGCCTCATAGATACTGGGTAACAGCTAGATATAAAAAACCTATAGAAAATGGAAGAAACAAGTAGATTAGAAGGGACCAGGGAGACCAGAGATTGCTATCCAAAACCCACGTCCAGCTATTGAGGAAGAAGGGAATGGATGTACTTGTAATGACTGCGCCCGACTAGGACTAGCGCTCACTGGGAGAGTTTAGGTCAAAGGTTAGGTCTGCGCCCTCTATTCAAATAATAATTACTATTATTCCAGGCGCATGACCTGGACTATTTCAGCATCTCTGGGATTTGGCATACAGTCTGTAATGGTTTACTCTTTTTTTCATTATTGCTGTGGAGCCCAAAGCAAAAAACTTATGGGAGACGAGGGAGATTATTCACCTTGGGTTCCAGAGGGAAGACTACATGGTGGGTCCACATGGCTGGTGGCGAGAAGCTGCAGGCTAAGTTCACAGCAGAGCTCCACATGGTGGAGATTCCTGATGAGATCTCTCCTCTTCCAATCGTGAAGGCCTATCGTGGCTTTATGTGGTTCCTGCGGATGGGTTCTAGAGTTATGGAGGTTCTGATGGATCTGGGTACTTCTATAATCTCTTCAAGTGGTCTCAGCTGCTCCTTAGTTAATACAGGTATGTACGTTCGACACCTATGGATAACTATCCACTAGTCTCTCTGTCAGAATCAAATTAATATAGTATATTGTGTTCTGGCAGCCCCAGCCTAGAGTTGCAATCCCGCACCACAGCTCCTGACCTTCTGTGATCTTACACTGCTGTTTGTTATCTCGTTGCTGAGTTTTTCTTCAATGCTTCCCATTTTAGGGATGAGTACTTATGTCCAGAAAGTTGTACTAAAATTGCTATAGGTTGTTGATGTAAGGAAAACAAACATTGACTTTTCATCTTCAAACAATCGAAAATTCAAAAGTCCCATCTCAGCCCCTGAACCATGCAATTCCGGCAGGCATCACTTTGACAGGTCTTTATTCTTCATGAGCAAGGCTGGACAGAGGCTGCGTTTAAACTATTTTCCTTCTGACCAGTCATTTTACAATCCCAACTATGTCGTAATGCCTTCCACCCGCACCCCTTTCCTACAGGAGTGCCCCGTTGGACGACAACATCAGCAACGGTGGTACTTCAAAACGCTTTCCTTCCCCCCAGTTGCCCCCCTCTTATAGAAGGTTTATCCTTGCCACAGAAACGCAGGTATTGGTTTGATTTTAATCCGTCCTTTCAACCATATCCAGCTGTAGGGGGATCCAGGTTAAAAAAACACGAAAGGGACGGGCCGAAAAGACAACGTTAGTTTTGGCTGCAAAATGACAAACAACCCCTAAGCATTATATCCTGAGACCGTGGCATATCCTGAGGGGACTTGGAAAAGAGCTTGCCTCCAACAGTCATCCGTTCAACTGTCAGGCTCCTCTCACTGTTGTTTACGATAACATTCTGTTTCCTGTGACACAAGACGTTTGTGTGGTTTTGTACATCTGCAGTTATTTTGACTACACCATGCTTTGCAATCGATGCAATTCACCCATGGATGAAATCCAGCATCCAGTCATGTGTGTGTTATGAGTCACATAAAATGATTTTCCAGCTATAATGCATGTAAAAGCAAGAGAAGATTGAAAACAGCCTTGAAACAGGAAGCATTTTATTATTGGAAGCACATGCATTTAGCAGAGCCTTTCAATCTCTCATGCAGCAAGTACCGTCCTAGAGAACGAGCTTGCCTTTGCATTCATTCCTGGGAACCTCGACGTTCGGATGAAATGCCCACGGCCATATGTTTTGTCTCCTTGTTTTTCTCCTCTCGCACCTTTCTTATCGGTCAGAAGGAAATCCATAAGATACTTGTGTCTCCTTTTCCACAAATTCACCCACAGATGGCTCAGGAGTTACGCCTTGCCTGCCAAACAAAGACCTCCTTTGCATCCCAGATTCATATAAAAACCCTGGGGAGACTGGAAAGCTGGCTCAGAGGGTTAAGCCTTCCTCTCTCAACCGACGGGTCCTAAGTTTCCTCCTGATTCCACTCAACAACACCAGGCGGAATAGAGAGCAACTTGCATTTTGGTCTTGAAGGTGGAGCTGGAAATCCAGAGCCAACTAAGAGGAGGTGGTTAGTACAAGGGGTATGTGATTTCCAAAGTCAACTTGGGCCCTCCACAGGGCATACACAATGTCGCATACACAGGCATGCAACACATGCAAAAATAAAAAATAAAAAATAAATTACCTTTTGCAAATCTGGGCATGGTTTGCACTTCCATCTATGAAAGGCAGCGCGGAAAACCAGAGCAAACAACAGATTAGAAAAGGAGATAGAAAAACAATACCTAAATACAAGTTTGATTCCTAATTTCACTCTTGACCCCTCACAGAACACATATCGGAGTGCCCTCTTGTACAACACCCTAATATGCATTCACACACACCACCACATTAATAAACTACAAACATTAAAAATATACGTGTAACCCTATACGTCCTCAACTTTTTATACCTCCTGTGAGTATGGTATATGTGATGTGCATGTGTGTGTGCACCTGTGTCTGTCTGTGGAATTCAAAGTCGGGTTAAGGTCACTCCTCACTCTTTTGCGAAGGCCCCTCGCTGTGACCTGGGACTTACTAGTTAAGTCACACGGGCAGTTAAGACTTCAGGAACCACTTCGGTCCTGCCTGCCCAATGTGAGGGGCTTGCAAGCATATTCCACCAATACTCAGGCTTCTTCTATGGGTGCAGGATCAAAATTATACGCCTCATGCTTATGCTGCAAGCCTTTACTACCTGAAGCTGTTTCCCCCCCCCCCACATTTTTAGATCACTTTTAAAAGAAAATATTTGAAGAGTTGAAATATGAAAATCTTTAATTAGCGCTTATTTCAACATCATATGTATGCTGTAATGTCATTTAAATTGCCGCCTTACACTACACTATGGAAATGAAATCACAAGGTGAGCTAAAGTTCCCTATTCGATCTATTTCATTATGCTAGTCTTTCAATTTGTCTATCTTCTGAACTTACTGTTAGATTCTACACTACCGAAGTTGTTCTGAATTTGAAAATATCTGTCACAGTTGTAAACAGGGTATTGCATTAATTAAAAATTCACGCTGTTCTCACATGTAGCGTTTTAATTAAGAAGATGTGGTCCAGAAGTAGCCTATTGTTAGTGGTTGGCTTTCTTAACTATCCCTCACGATTTATAACCTTTCTCCCAGCTCATCCTGTTTGGGAGGGAAATTTGGAGTGGAAATGGGTTCTAGATAGTAGTAACTGGGGGATGGAACGGCTGTGCATATCTGCACGCCTTTCATAGACTAAAATCCCGTCCAAAAAACCATGAGCCCCCAAATCACCCTTTCTCCTTAATCCTGTTTTGTCAGGTATATTTGGCATAGTCATGCAAAGTAACTACCATCATTTTCACAATTTCTTTTCCTGAAGGAACATTTCTGAAAAGACATGGGACATGACAGTTTTGGGAAGAGTCATTTGAGGGTAACTGGCTCCCTGGGTTCGCATTTGGTGCTCAGGAAAGCTGACTTCAGTCATCATTTTCTTGCCCTAAGGAATATTTCTTCATCCCAGTCAGCAGTTACACATACATCTCCTTGTCAATAAATGTTCAAGACCTCAAGATTTCAGCAGCCATTCGTCCCTAGAAAATTATTACATTTCACATGCAACAGGGAGTAATAGATGTTGTGGATTCCAGTCATATTATGGGCAATGATATCTACTGCATTCTGGGAAACTGGCAAATCAGAAATCATGTTAATCATTGTTCATCAGCATTCCTTACATGTCCATTTGGTCCCGATTCCATAATTGAACATGCAGTCTCTTCTCAGGCACCTTGTCAGAAATACTAGAACTGCCGCCTCAAGTATAATCAGCAGTTCAGGGCTTCTCTATTGCAGAAACAGAGTCATTGGGCAAAAAAGTATGTATGTTGGAAGCAATAGCTCTCATGGGGCCAGAATGTTATCCATTCCATTCCCATGTCTCCACTATTCTTCTTAATAAGAACAGACACCTTAAAATTTTCATGGCATTTTTATTTTCTGCAGATATAAGAAATCTTAAAAGTTAATAAATGGCGGGCAAAGTTATTCATGATGGTACAGATAGCCTGCATTGTATATTTAAATAATAAATTCACACGATACACACATATGTTATATGCACACACAGTCACACAAAGCATTCATATCTCTCTTTTACTTTAAAAGCAGGAGATTTATCAGTAGTGGACCTTAAAATCAGTTTTATCCTGAATATATTCTTCCTCCTTTGAAATTTCATCCATGCATGGAACATAGTCAATCTAAGTCCCATCTCATCCATTGTTCTTCATCTTCATCACTACCACTTTTATCCAACATCCCTATTGGTTCCTGAGACATCTTCTGGAATGCTCTATGTCTTCATTATTGTTTCTTGTGATCCATTCCTCACAATGTTAATGATGCCAAATCCAGTCATCTCCCCTTCCGTTAAACTTTGAAAAGCCACAGCTTTGCTACTAACCTCAAATTTTCTTATGGCTTTCATAAAGCTCAAAAATTCCTTCAAGATTTTTGGACTTCGGGACACGGTTTGTAACTAAAATATCCGTGAAGTATATTTTTTAATTCCTTTCTCATTGCTTTGGGGAACCCCCAAACTAAAGCAACTAAACACAGTTTATTTTGGCTCAAGATTATTTAGGTTACAATCCCATCATGGCAGGAAAGGCATAGCAACAGAAAGCCAGGAGACGGCTCGTGTCCCAGTAAGGAAGCGGAGCAGCAATGGAATGCCGGGTTCAGCTCACTTTTCCTTTTTTCATCTTCATTCAGCCGGGGACCTTTCCCCCTTGAATGGTGCTACCCATATTCAGAGCGGTCTTCTCAGTTAAGCATGTATGGAAAACACCCTCAAATAAACACCCAGAAGTTGTGTCTTCTAGGTGATACTGTATCTAGTCAACTTGATGATGAAGATAAAATCTATGAATAACTAGGTAAGAGGTAAGACAGATTGATATTTATTATCTCATAAGACACAGGAATTTTTATTTACTTACATAACTCTGGCTATAAGGAGTTTGCTAAAATAAAAATGGTTGAATAAAAGCTAAGGGAAAAGCAGATTCCCAGATCCCCTTCCCTATCCAAGCAGGTTGGATAACTGTACCCCATCAGCACACACACACAAGTCAAGTTTGCAATCTAGTTGATGATGTGAATGTGCGAATGCTGTCCTGAAAACAAGACAGACTAATGTCCACATACCTACAAGAAAGCTGAACAAAGAGACCCTATTCCTTTTCTCACTGGGCTCTAAAATTACAAGGACCCAGACTCTTCTTAAAGAGGCAGACAGGTATGGGGAAGCATTCGTTCAGGAAACCTGACTAAGTCAATGAATAAAGTCAAAAGAAGATTGACCTAAATATGAGCCACCTAGAACTCACCATCAAGTAAACCTCAAAATTGATAAGTACAACCTGCTCACTTAGTTCATGCAACCAATAAAGTTTTTTACTTGTAAATCATGATTGCATGACCAAAACATTTGAAAGAAAGTTACTAATATGGAGGGTAGAGATCATTAAATATGTTTATAGAGAAAAATTAACATTGAAGAAGACACTATGCAGAAGTAAGCCTCAAAAAATCATCTTTTAATACTTATTGAATGGTAATAGTAGATACTTTCCATAAGAAAAATTAGATAAATTTGACTAGTAAAAACATGAAAACAAAAGTTAGCAATAATAGAGAAGGATCTGAAGATAAAGTTATGTACATCTCTCAGAGAGAAAAGCAAGAAAAATTAAATTTTTCAATAAAAAAAGGGAAAATAGGGCTGGAGAGGTGGCTCAGGGGTTAAGCCTCTGCCTTGCAGGCAGAAGGTCCTGAGTTCAGATCCTAGACCCCACGTATAGAGGCCAAGTGGAAGCGGGGGGCGGCCTACTTTTCTGGTCCTGGTAGGGCAGAGCCTGTGAATCCCGGGGCAGAGTAAACAAGGAGGAGGTAGAGGCGTCCATGGTGGTTCCCGAATTCGTCCGTGGTTCTACACACACATACATACACACACACATACATACACACACGCACACACACGCACAATTGAATAAATTTTAAAAAAAGGAAAAATAAATAAAGCTAATAGACATCTAGAAAACTCAAATCCCAAGAAAATTTCCAAAAGAAGACGCAGGTCAACAATCACTGTCAAAATAATTCAAGCTGTCTCAAAAGATAACCAGATCAAAAAAAGTTCCCTAAATATTCCTTATGAAAAACAAATTAAATAAATCTTTGGGGGACATAGATAAGATTCTTCAAGTTTTCAGATAGAATAAGAAAATTAGGCTACACTACACCTGAACTAACAGAAATAAAAATGACTTAGGACTTTTCAGTGCAGCCCTGAAAGAATACAAGATTTTTCATACACAGCTAAACTATCTAATAAATTTGAGGTTAGAAGTATTATGTTTAGGCATATTCATTGTCCCAAAAATGGGCACTGAAGGATGCACTCCATAAAATATGAGAAAACACTAAGGGAAGAGAGATATATGCTTAAAAGAATATCAGTTACATGAGATAGACAAAGGATGTTATCCCCAATTATCAATTTAGTAAGACACCAGAGTGATATCCACACACCATAGATAGACATTCTGCAGTGGATCAGCATCATAAAAGCACAGAAATTCTGAAGCTTTGCCAAAATATCTGCTATTGGTTTATCCTTACCTAAGAATAGAATGACTCAGAAGTCCTTCTATCCTTGCTCTCTGGAGTACATTTTACCATACATAACAATAATGCTTTGACATACTCCTGCAAAGAAGCCATGGTTCACTTAGCAGAGAGAAGAGCATCCCAAATCTCTTGTTCCTGTGTTTCCCTGGCTGTCTTCTGATTTTGCCTACTTGCAGCTCCACATGGGAATCTTAATTTCCTGGAAAGCTGAAGCCAGACCGTGACCAAGAACTGTTTAGCTTTCTTTTCTTGAGATTTTCATAAGAAAATCACGGTACAGAGCCAAACCCGTTGCCTATTGGTCTTGAAAAAATCAATCTACTGGGTAACACATAAAATGATGGTGAAATGTAAAATGTGGAGAAAAGGTAATTAACACAGAAGAATAATGTGTTTATTGGGTGAGTACAAAGAGAGAGAAGGAAGTTTCCTAGGAAAGGTCAGAAAAGATTCTGAGAGGGGAATATAATTGTAATTCTGGAAAGTAAATCAATCTGTAGTCATTTTTAAATATTATAAATATAAGTATTTTATATATTGTAAGTAAAATATAAATATATAAAGTATAAAATATTGTAAATACAAAATAAAAACATTCTTTAAACTTATAAATACCTTCTGTATACTCTGGTGCGGGGAATTTGGGGTGAGGTATTTTTGGTTCTCTATTACGTTAAGAAGGGTCTCACTATGTAAGACTAACAGGCTTTCCAACTCTTAACAATCCTTTGGCCTCAACCTCTTGGGTCCTGACATTATAGGCCTGAGTCACTGCTCTTGGCTAACATTCCATTCTCTTTTCATGTGTTCTCTTCTTTGTTACCATCTCCTGTTTAAAAATAAATTTTATCTTAATAAAGGAAAAAGAAATTAAGAGCTGAAGTGATCATAGTTTGCTTAAAAAGATACAGGGAAATGAGTAGCCAGAGGTCAAAGGACAATTTCACTGACTAAAAACCTCTTATGCATGTGGAATTTACAGCTAAAGAGAATCTGGAATTGCTGGGAAGACAGATATGGAAATGATCCAAAGTCCACTTGTGTCCTTGGTGATAGTTAGAAAAGTCAACTCCATAACTGAAGGTTTAAAACTCTTAGCACATTTGTAAAGAATTAGTAGTTTAGCTAAATCCTGAGCAACTTGAAGGATATTGTCTAATAAATGGGGACACCCAGCCTGTAGTGGGTGAGACCACTCCCTGGGCAGATGGATAAAATAGAGGGAGATAGCTAAAGAATCTAGCATTGTTCAAGTATATTTGGACATACTGTCTGACAAGGGAAGTCTGTCCCTCTCTCAGCAGTACTATAGGTATGGTGTGGCTAGTTCCCCTGTCCCCTGGTGTTGGAGTAAGCTCTCTGCCAGGCTGGACTAACAACTGTAACCAGACGGTCTGAAGCCAGAATAAAACCCCTTATTTTCCTAAGCCATGTTTATCAGAAACATGAAAAATAACGACAACGCTGTCCTTGCCATGGCTCAACGATTGCCATTTAGTCCACTGTGTAAAGTGTCTTAGAAGATGTTTCAATAGGTAACGTGAAATATAGTCCATTGGTATAGATGAAATGTAATCTAGACTCCAGAGTCAGGTGATTAAGTGCAATGAATGCTAATCAGGTTAACATTTGAAAGACCTTAATCATGAGTACACAGTCAAGTAGTTCTACAGCCAAGCATTCAAAGACCTCCGAAATTACACCAGAGGATTCTTGAATTAGCATAATAGATGTTGGAAATAATTTGTTCCATGGTAAATGGTAACAAAAATGGCAATTAAGATATAAAATGGCAGACAGGAGCATTTCCTTTTACAAAGATAAGGCATGAGAGTTTAGTGCGGCCCATAACATAACAACAGTGCTAAAGAGGTGCCATTCATATGTGCACTTCACACATATGCACACATCTGCTGCCTGATGTGAGAAAGCCAAGTTAATCCTTTCCCATCTTTGTCTCTTTGTACCTTTGCCATGCAAGGTGTTACATGAAGAACCAAAACAATAAAGACATGGGAAGGATTCCAGGGATTGCTTACTAATATATGTTTCCAAGTTTGGCAGAGGCTGGCTTCAACTTTAACAAAGTATGATTTGGTGCAAAGAGAAGAGATACACACTTCCTACCTAGCTCTCCTTGACTACCAATATTTATCAACTGAGCTTGATAAATGTCTACATGAACTAGTTTAAACCTATTGCAGCACCTATGTAACTTACTAGGCAGCAGGCCATGCTGAGATTCAATTTTGTTTTTGTATTGAAGTCTTTCTTGTACTTCTCAAAAATTTCTGCCTTTTCTAAATGTATATTAATTCTAATTGTCATATTATATATCTCATAGATCATATATAGAAAAGATTTAGAGAAGGAACACCACTGGAACTATTGACAACTAGACTGTAAGCTCTCAGGAGATATCTACTGTTCAATATTTTAATAGCAAGAGCCATCATTAGATAAGACTCTCAAAATGTCTTTCTGCCCCCATCTCTCTTTCTACCCCCATACTTGCAATTTTCTATATGTTTCACATGAATAAACTTCTGTAATTTCACAGAGAAGCTAAGTATCAGATACCATCAATGCTCTTTTTTTCAATTTTTCTTTATTTTCTTTATTTATTTCCACTCGTACAAACTTAATAGGTACCCCTGTCCCCTCCCTCCCTCCACCTCTCCCTGGACCTCCCTGCTCACTTCCTTTCCCCCCTCCCTTCCTTTCTCCCAGTGCCTCTCCCCCCATCTCTGAAGCATCCTTTAATGTGTATATCAATTTTCCTCTGGGTCCCTCCTCTCTGATGAGGTGTAAGGACTCAATGGCTTTCCTAGAACTCTTCTTGTGTTCTCCTTAAGTATAGGAACACAATTGTGACTGTTAATCCCTGCTTCTAAGGATCCTAGTGCCTTAGTCCTGCTAGCTTTGAGGGGTCAATATGTTGGTCATTGCACAGATCGTGCAGAGTCCTATTATAATTGCTTCGGCCCTAACTTGTGTGGAGTATCTTGCATATTATGACTCCTCCCATCCTTGTGCTCTAACAATCTTACCGCTCCCTCTTCCACAAATTTCCCTGAGCTTCAGGATGGGGAGAGATTAGGCTGGCCTAGTTTCAGGCAGATACCATCAATGCTCTTGAGGAAGCAAAAAAATCAGAGAAATTGTCCAGGGTAAAACAGCTGTCATTATAGCTGAGACAACTGGGTTTAAAAAGAAACCTTTTCACCACTATAGTGAGATTTTTGACTTGCAAAATTTAAAAACTGAATAACAGTTGCATTTTTTTTAAATCACTAAGTTTATCATCATGTGAATAATAATCATTGCGGACCACCATGTCCAAACTATTCCCACATCCATATCAAACACCAGTCTTTTCTGTAAGTACAGTGGGCATTACCAAGCAAAGTTGTGAATGAATATATATTTGCTTAAATTATTTCACTATCAGAAAGGAGTTAGGCATGCAGAAACACAAACATGCAATTATCCTAAAGGAAACTAATCAATTACGACTTTCAGAGGAGTCCACATTGATCACACTCTCTTTATTCTGAACCAGAGTTTGCCCAGGAATGTCTGTAGAACTTAAACAGGCCATTCAATTTCTCTGAACCCCTGCAATAATACTAAAGAATAAGAAAATTGAGCCGGTTCAGCTTTCGCTTCTTTCTGGTATAAAAATGGCATTCTGTTAAGGTTTGAAATGTCCCTCCCAGGTGCATGGGTTTGAATCTTTAGTTGTTGGGGAAGGGTGTGGCAACTTTAGGAGGTGGAACCTTGCTAGAGGAAGGTAAATCACAATGGCGGACCTTGAGGTTGGCTAGTCCTGCTCATTTGCTGCTCTTGCAACTTGCAGTTTTACATCTCTCAGCCTCCTTGACCTATATGACTTTTTCTGAATCATGCGACTGTGATTTAATCTGCCTGCAGCTTCCGTCAGTCAGCCATAATGAACCGTATCTCCCCTCTGAAACCGTATCCTGAGTAAATCTCCCGTTCTCCCCTTAAGTTGTTTGAGTTTGGGTGCTGTCTCACAGCAGCAGAGAAGAGTAACTGGTACACATTCTAAATATATTTTTCCTTTGCTTCCATTTATTGAATCATATAATAATGTGATCCAGCACTGCCTCTGAGACACAGATTCTTCATCATCAGCAGTGTTAATAATCAGATTCATGGAGAATAGTTCAATACTGTTGTTAAGAACCAGCATGCATTATATCCCTGAGGTTTCCTCCCTACATTTTAGCCAATTCTTCCTCGTAGCTTGCCATTCATCACAGAAACTGATCACACAAACCACAGGGCATCCATCACATTTCGTGAGTCTGTGCATTTGTATCACCTCATTGTCTCTATTGAGTGCACAGAATAAGAATTGCTGACATCTTTTTCTCTGTTGAAAATAACGTATGTCTATATAATACTAAGGACACTGTTCTACCGCCGGCCCCGAGGTTTCTAGTCATCAGTAGGCTATGTCTGCACGTATTGTTTCTTTAACAGTACTGTCACTGTAAAACATAACTGGAAATTTGTCCTGGAGAGAAGGTGGGTAGAGAAGGGACAAGAAAGGAAGGGCACAGCTGTGGGGGCTGAAAGATGTTGGAATTTACTTGGATTTATGTCTACAAATGACAAGAGCATTTGATGTTTTGTGGGTTATGCAGTTCAGTTGGTATTCAGTTGAGACTATGATGAACTATATGAAAATTAAATACAGAGACATGAGCAAAGTAATTGCAACATACAGAGGAGTATAGACTCCAGGACAAGCCTGCATGGCGAATCTTTGGGCAGATGACACTATCTGGGCACGAAATAGTATCTCTTCAAGCCAAAAGAGGTAGACCGCGATGAGGAAAGCAGCAGACAAAGAAACAGTACAAATCACAGGAAATTCTTTTCTCAGCAAACAATATTATGACGTCCAGTTTGATTATAGGAAATCCAGCCAGGACAGCTTTTGAAATTTGAGTATCATAGTATAATGGAAAGGTAAGGAAAAAAAAAAGCCAGGGACATAGAAAAAGGGAAAACTTTAATATAGGAGGAGACTTTGTAGATGACCACACCCCAAAGAAACAGAGTAACAGGTTTCCTGACATGAATTCCAGTAATACTAAAAGCAAAAGGAGCCTAGGCAGGGAAGAGAAAGGGAAGCTCGAGAAGCAAGGAAATGGAAGGAAATAAATGGTGAAAAGGCAGCTTTGGAGAAAAAGAAAAGAAAAAGAAGAAAGGCAACACACACATACACACACACACACAAAAGCTGACTGTATTTGTGTCAGTGCCCATAAGCATACTGAGGACCTCTCTTCCCACATCTGACTCACCATTACCCCCACTTTCTCTCCTTTTCCCTTTTTTTACACCAGCGTGGGAAGAGAGGGACTGGCGATGCTCCCTGGTTCTTCTTTACTTCTGTGATAAGACAGGTGGACAACTTGATTCTCACCCTGAGAGTAATGCAAGAGATCTCAGCCTGAGAGTAATGAAAGAGGTCTCTACGAGAGGACAGTGCTGTCCCACAACATTATAAAGAGCATCAGGATGCTTCTTGGGATGCATCAATAATATTGATCAGCCAACAGCAAGTCAGTGTCTACAGAGTTGTGCTATCATACATCCAGCATCAGTCACTTAAAACTTAATAATCACACTTAAACCAATGCACCATCAAAGTTGGCAAGATTTTCCTTAACTTCTTCTGTCAGAGTGACAAATCGCAAATAGAAGCCCTAAAGGCTTTCAATCTGTTCCAAAAGCTTAATCTTTAAATTGAGTATTAACCCTTTAAAATTTCTAATAAAAATATAAAAATGTTGTTTTATCATCTATGGGAAACTATGATGAACTCTAACTTTAGTCATTTTGTAGCATAAATGCTTTATTGTGACCTATCTGCCCCAACTTTTCACTAATTAGATGTCCTAAACTTTAGCATGTAGGAACAAACTTATGCTTTTTTCCAGTATTTCCAAAATCACAAGAAGCTCCATTACCCCCTTCTTAGTCCATTCTTCCTTACATTCATACTTTCTTTCCAATTTTGAGAAATTTCTTTCAAAGATTTTTTTGTGAGAATATGCTAGGATTCAAATCTAAAATGTCCCACAGGCCCATGTTTTTGGTTCTAGATTGCCCAGCTTCAGGTCTGGCTGGCTGAAGTAGGTCTCTAGAGGGTGGGTCTTTGAAGGTCATACCTACCCTTGGATCTGGCCTATATTCTCTGCTTTCTAATACACCACCAAGGGCCTCAGCCTACCTTTCACCCTATCTTCCCCACATTGATGGACTAAAATCTCTCTGAAACAATGCATCAAAGTAAACCTTCTCTCTCTTAAGTTGGTTATGCCAGGAAAAGTAGCTCATTCAAAATACTCTTCTGTTTCCCAAGACACTTTGTGCTATAGTTCAAATCTTGAAAGTTTTCCACAGGTTATTGTCAAAGACTTGGTCCTAGGGTGGCCATACTGGAATATCATGGAGCCACCACAAAGCAGATTCTACCATGGGGTCTTGAGGTCCTAGAGGGGCCTCCTTGGAAGGGGATTGTGGAATTCAGATTCTGCCTCAATTTCTTTTGCTTTGTAGTCAGCCATTATTCCCACCACAATGTGACACCCTGTCAAAACAATGAGGTCAACTAATCATGACATGGAGCCACTAAAATGTGAGACAAAAATGAACTTTTCCTTACCTTTACGAGCTATACATCAAGAAATATTAAAGAACTCCTAAAGAACCACCCCCAAAGCCATCCAAATCAATGTAATAAAATGAGCAGCAGACAGCTCAAAACATGAAGTACCGATGACCAATAAACATAAGAAAAATAACGTTCGACATCACTAGCCATGAAAGGAGCGCAAACAAAAACTATCCTGAGATTCTCTCACCCCAGTTAGAATGGCAGTCATAAAAAATAATAATAACAAATACTAGTGAGGGATATAATTGTGTTTCATCACATGGAAATCAGTATGGAGAATCCTCGAAAAAAGAAAAAAACTAAAACTAGACCTACCCCTATGATATAGATACGTTACACTGGATACTTTACCAGGAAGACTCTAAATCAACAAAGCACAGAGACAATTGTGTGTCAATGTTTATTGCAGTACTGTTCATAATAGCTAAGTTATGGAACCAGCCTAGATGTCCATCAACAGAGGAATGCACCCCAAAAATGTGGTTTATATATACAATGCAATTTCTTTCCGCCATAAAGAATAATGAAGTTGTTCTATGTTCAGGAAAATGAATGCATCTGAGGATAATCATATTAAGTGAATTAAGTCAGTCTCAGCAAGACAAACATCATGCATTTTCTCTCATCTGTGGGTCCTAGACTTCATAGTTTCCTAAAATCAAATGTACAGCTGACATGGAAGTAAAAACAAAAGTGTCCAGGGGAAACAAGGAACTAATGGGAAGGGGGGTAAAAGAGAAGGGCTGCAAGGTGGGACAGGAGGAGAGTATTCCAAGTACATTATATACCTGCATGAAATTGGCTTTATGTAATTCAATATAACAAAACAAAAACCGCTAAGAAGAAAAAATGCTTTCCCTCTAGCTAAATTGATATCAGAAGCTTGTTATAATGATGGATGATGACTAACACAATGCCGTACTTACTGATTTGCATCTAAAATTGCAGATGATCATCATAAATGCACTCTCAAATTAAAAAATGGCAAGTCACACTCACACTTGCAGACGTGTACCTATTCAATATTTATATACAAATTTTGTCAGAATATGTTAAGTGATTGATGATGAGCATGTCACATTCTGGTTCAGAGTAATTTTATAACTTTAGAGTAGTTGTTATAGATTGACAAAGATTGTTATGCAGAAATGTGAAGAAAAAGATCAACTTTTAAATACAATAATGATAAATGTATATACCAGATTATTGTTGGTACTTCTTTGATAACCAATGAATTCTGACATCTTAGTAAATAAGCTCAATGAAGACATGTTTTGCATACACACATATGCAAAAAGAATGGCGAGCCACACTATCACTTACAGATCCAGGAAGACGGTATTTCCATTACAGGATGACAGTATTTCTATTACTTCGTATGGATATCATGTGGATGATGGAGGTTTACGATCTTTCCAACCACAAAGGTAAAGTTCATGAAGAACTCATTTTTCAACCATCAGCCCAACACATAAAGGCCACTACTGCTCATAGCATAGAAGACTGTACAGCTCACTGAAGGACAAGGAAACTGGGACTGGGAAAAGCACAAACGGTCAGCAGCATTGTGTCTAACATGATAGATACAAGATGCAAAATACAAATGAAAAGCTTCAGAAAAGATAAGACACTTAACAGGTATCCTTTGGGAAAAGAATGAAGTTTTGATATGAGATGCCTCCAAACTTTATTTTTTAAAATAAAAATTAGCCATTACAATTACATTAAAAATAATCATGCTTTTTAAAAATGTTGTGAGTTACTCCAAAACAGCCTATCTAAAATGATGCTGGCTATGAAGCAGTTAAAAAACCATACAAAATAGTTTCCATCAATGTCCCATGAGGAGAAAGGGCGCCGTTCGCAGGGAGCAGCCGGGCAGTCGGTGATTTACTGGCTGTTGTTTGATCAATGGCTCAGATGATGGAGTAGAGCGCTTGCTGATTAAGTTCACGGATGAAGCTATGTTAACTAAAACTTTGGGAGCCGTGATTAAGATCCAAACTGGCCTGTCAGAAGTGAGCTATGGCCAAGCGTGGGGTGAGATGCGCTTGCGAGTGAAGAATGGCTCTCGGAAGACCGCAAGGGTCAGACAAAAGCACTTCAGAGCCGCTGGATTCAGCGTAAATCACATGCCAGATGCATGTCCGGAATAAATAAGGTCGCTTCAAGAAATGTGGCACCGTGCGGACATTCTGAGTGCTAAGAGCAGACAAGAATGGGGAGAAAAGCGGCATATATTCAGAGCTTGTTGCCGTTAATGTCATCTGGGGAAAAAAAATACTGAATGGGTTAGACTGCATATCGAAACATCTGGTACAGTACCCTGAGGAGCAGACACTGTCACCATGTTCAGGGAGTATATCTGTGTTTTTATATCAGTCTGTATCTCTCTTGAATGTTCGGAAGTTCTTGTTCTTTACTATCTGGGCCAGAGACTCAGAACAGACTGGTCTGAAAAGATGTGCAAGGAACCCGCAGTCCAAGGCTCCAGTTGAATCGAAACCTGCAAGTTCGCAAGGACCAGCAATCTGGTTTCTACCCACATTCCAATCTGGAAAGTGTGTGTCTAGATGATATCTGTCTCCCCCACTAATCCCGGCTGTGGGAGATAAAGCGTTCTGAAGAACAGCCTTTCTACCTTTGACCATGTCTGCACACCACTGGATAATAGACAGTCAAAGTGGTATGAGAGGCTGAGCGATGTGCAAAATGGAGTGAAGACACAAAACGTGAAAAGGAGTGGCCAGAGAGAGGCCTGTGTGTGACACAAAGAGAAGGGACGGCGTGCTTACGGAGTGACTGCTACATAGTGCCTCCACACAAGATTTAAGCCATAGAAGATTTATATTTCAACTCTCTCCAGGCGTCGTTAGTGATTTTTTTTTAATGTGACATCAAAGGAGATCACATCTCATGGGGCCACTGTGGATGCTGACTTTACAATGGCCACATATATGCAAGCTTTCCTTACCCTGTTTTAGAACAAAGGATGAGAAAGGCAATAAAAATGAAGGCAACTCCCATAATCCTCTATAAACGGCTAAGATTTTACACTACTGTTGATTCTTACAAATCACCATGCTTTATTACTTACAACACTAAATTAGAGATAGCGTTAAACAGTTAACAAGGAAGGACATGGCAACTCTTTGAATCTGACTCTAGTGCTGTGTTTCTGACAGTGTTGGATACAAAGACATAAAAACCATCTCTGACTCTTGGAACTAGAGCAACAGTAAGAATGTTTCAGTGCTGGTTTTGAGCTAAACGAATCATTTGAGCATTGACCAGCAATGTTTTGCACTCATAACAGTGGATCAATCTTGAAAGTAGGAAAGATTCCACAAGCCACTTGGTAGGATGTCATAACTCCAGGACTCAAGACTACTATTTGTGATCTATGCACGTAAAAACATAACACAAAAAATACTCATGAAAAGAGTAGACATACAGCACTATACCCAGGCATTGCAGCATATTAGATGAGAGAGCTCTCAACACTCAGCACGGACACTTCCTTTTGCAATTCAAAGTGTTTAAATACAAAGAATCACAAATAACCAAAGGGCAAAGAATAAGGGTCTGTGGACTACTTATCTCTAAATAGAACATCTTAATCAATCCCCCCCCCCCCGTTCCAATAACAAGACTCAGGGAATACCTTGGAAGAGTGGATGGTGAGAATGTAAGAGCTGGAGGAAGGAAGAAAGGAAGGAAGGAAGGAAGGAAGGAAGGAAGGAAGGAAGGAAGGAAGGAAGGAGGAGGAAAGAGGAAGGAAGGAAGGAAGAGGGAGGGCGGGAGGGAGGGAGGGAAGGAAGGAGGAAGGAAGGAGGAAGGAGGGAAGGAAGGAGGGAAGGAAGGAGCCGGAGGGGGGAAGAGGAAGGAAGGAGGGAAGGAAGGAGGGAAGGGAGGGAGGGAGGGAGGGATGGGAAGGAAGGAGGGAGGGAGAGAGGGGAAGGAGGACAGGAAGGAGGAAGGAAGGAGAAGGAAGGAAGGAAGGAAGGAAGGAAAGAAGGAGAGGAGGAAGGAAGAGAAGGAAGGAAGGGAGGGAGGGAGGGAGGGAGGGAAGGAGGAAGGAAGGAAGGAAGGAAGGAAGGAAGGAAGGAAGGAAGGAAGGAAGGAAGGAGAGAAGGAGAGAAGGAAGGAAAGAAGGAAGGAGTAGGGAAGACTGCCAGACAGTATCCTCTGGTCCTGGGAGAGATGTTGCACCCAAGAACTCACTGCAGGGTGTCTGCCTCTACAGAACCAGCCAAGATTTGGCCTATGTGATTGTTAGGCCTGGGTGCAACTTGACACACCTGGTATTAACTAAAATAGGCTGAGACCATACCTGAAAGGATCAACTGAGACTACTTGAAAGGATTATACCTGCCCTAGATCCTATCAGAATCTCCAAAGATCTCACAGAATCCTCCCAGTACTGGACCATATAAAAAGAAGCCACCAAAGAGAAGAGATGCTTATTGCAGCTGTGCTAGGAATCGCTCTTCCTTCCAGCCACCCAGTTTCTTTGACCCTCTAGCCTTCCAACCCTCCAAGTTGTCGGCTAGACTAAAGACTCTAGGAATTCTCCAGCCTTCAGCCATCATCCACTTGACTACTGAACTGAGCAGCTACTGATAGCCATCGTTGGACTACCTTGGCCATGTCTGTAAGCCAACTGAATACATTCCATATATATATTTTTTTTCATTGTGTCGATTCTGCATCTCTAGAGAACCTAATACAGCCTATCGCTATTTCACCATGGAACATGCTGAACTCGAGAGGTGCCGTACCTCCATGAAAGTCTACTGAGCACTGATGCTGGATGGGGGGGGGGAAGAGCGTCTTTCCTCAAGTGCATCCCCACCGATCTGCCATCCATGCCATTAAAAGTGCCCAGGCATATGCAACTCAGGTGAAAGTCAGTAGGCCATACACCCAGGAAATGATGGAATCAGGAGCGAGACCAGCAGGAAAGAAGAAAGTTTGCAGTGGGAGATGGAGAGAAAGGAAACTGGGTAATGAGGAGTGAACGTGCATAAATTCATTGCATTCATGTGTGAAACTCTAAAATAATAAAAATATTTTAAAAAATCGTTACTGGAGATGAAGTCATGGCTACCCATGGGAAGCCACTCTCATGGCATTTTTAAGAGTTTTCTGATTTAAAAACAGGCCTCTGAAAGAAATTTTTCCCATCTCTTTGGCTCTTTTTGGTGTGTGTTTGATTTAGACTCGAGTTAGGAGTTGGTGGAAAACAAAAATAAAGGATTTTGAAGTAGATGTCACACTGTCTATACCTCCTAGCTCCACTGGGACATACCGCCATAGAACAAATTTCAGAACCATTTCAGCTTCTCCAGAGACCAAGTGACCCTCTTCTCCCAAGTGTTATTTAGTTAGCCCAGGTAAACACACATATGCACAAACACACACACAGAGAGGAGAGAGAGAGAGAGAGAGAGAGAGAGAGAGAGAGAGAGGAGGATAAGGGAAGTAGTGATTTCTGTCAACCATGTAATGTGTACTCAGTATTTTGGGGAATTATCTGTAATTGCTGGTGTGGATATCATTGACGTCTTCCATATTAAAGGGAAGGAGGGAGGAAGGCAGAAAGGGAAGGGGAGAAGAGAAAAGGGAACGGGAACTTTGCTGATCTGAATGTGCTTCTGACATCCGTTATCAAGGCTTCCGTACTGCTGTATTTTACAGGCTGTATTACAAGCATGGTGAAGGCAGGAAGTCGTGGCGATCTGACAGCTGCTGTCAAGCCCCTCCACAAGTGAACTTTCCAGACTTGGAAACTTCATCTCCTTACACTCTTCACTGCTCAGGCCACACTCCACTGTCAGCATATCTTTCTGGTTTGGGGTGTCAGTATATAAACTCTAATTACAGCTCATCCACTAATCCAGGTGCCGAGCTCTACTCTCAGCTGCCAAATCCATTGCAGAGACTGGCCAAGCATCAAGAACAGGGCAGTTTTAAAGGAAAATAAAATGCTGATCTGTATAAGATACTGTCCATCTTCTACTTAAATGACTTTTCACAGCTCTTGGGATTAAGATCAGAATCCTTCAGACAAGTGGCATAGCCCCTTGGCAACAGGTGACTCCCTCGATGGTATTGTCCCATTTCTGACCTTACTATACCTTGGCCTGTCTGTTTTTTTCCCCACCACAGGATTCTGGCTTTGGTTTGGGTTTCTTATCTTTACTCGCTGCTTTGAAACACTCTGTCCTCCAAGTCAATCTAATATATTGGTCTCCAGAGAAGACCAGCCTGAACAGTCAGCCAGATAGTTTGTTCATTCTCTTACATGATTCCACAGAAACCTGAACTCTTTCATGAGAACAAATTTCACAGCTGCAAATTCTACAACTGCAGTTGCACTATCATATACAGAATTATTATTCCTCTCCACCTTGATCTTGAATACTCTATTTCCAGTTCTGTATACATACACTCTCTCTCTCTCTCTCTCTATATATATATATATACACACACATACATATATACGTGTGTGTGTTTGTGTGTGTACATGCTGCATATATACTATATATCATATATATAAATATATATGAATAGATGAATAGTCAAATGAATAGATAAAAATGAGAAGCGATAGGAATCAATCACAAAATGACCTTAATATTTTATCTGTGTGTAGAAGGGTCCCTCCTAAGCAATATTGCTAATTCTTGCTTCTGAATTGGTATTCCACATGTATTCATATAATCTTTAAGTAGAAAAGTTATGTCATGCAAATAAGTTAGATGAAAGCTAAATAGAAGAAGAAAGAAGATGACGAAGGAGGATAGCACAGAAAAAGAAAAAGAATAGGAGAGGGGTTATGATTTGGTAGAAAACAAAAGAGGAGTAGGAGAAAGGGCATTTCAGGACTGGAAAGACGATTCTGATGTAGATAAATTTTAGGAAGTCCCTAAGTTAGCATGATGAAATAAACATCAGAGAACATTCCTGATTAAAACCGTCCTTTGGAAGAGGAAAATGCTTATGCAACCTTTTTGGAGTGGATATCAGAAAATGTGGCACACTTACATCACATTATAAATAGTACTGATTAGAAATTGTTTTCATAAAGATAAACAGAACACAGAAACGCTTTCTGGCAATCTTCAAACTAGTAATCATTTTGATCTCAAGTTAATACTCCTTGAGGGAGGAATAGAGAACTTCGGAGAGTATTTAAAACCATTAGAAACCAGTGTATTACCACCACTATTAACAATCCCTGTGATGTCACATGCTTTGAACAATATGAGGACCAGCTGTAAGTGGCAGAGAATGAAGACTAATGACAAACTGTCCACAAAGATCCAGCTTGTTGAGCAGGACTTCCTTGGCAGCACCAGATTGCTGGGTTAAATTACTAGCCTATTTTAATTGCAAGTGTGAAGAGACACCATGGTTTATAAGATGGGACTCAGTCATCTGCTCCTGAGCTGAAAGGTCCTCAGTGCAGAGAACTACCTGGTGCCCGTGCTTGGACCTCTGTATTGCAGATACTTTCTGACTTTGATCTCTGGAGTCCTCATGATGGAAGGGAAGAACCAGCTTCTTCAGGTTCTTCTCTGATCATCATCCTCACACTGTGCCACACGCTCATGTGTGTGCAGTCATCACACACACAGCACACATACACACACACACACACACACACACACACACACACACACACACACAAAGACAAATGAATGGGGAAAAACTAAAGTGATTTGATTATTACCAATGTCTCAACTTCTTGACTGTCTTATTTTTAATTTCTACGTTCCATGAACTTTGTAATGATAGTTTCACATGCTTTGGGAAGAAAATCCAAAAGCTTCAAATCCCTCTTTCAAAAACACTCTTCTCACTTTCAAGAAATAATTTTGGAATATGTGGCTTGAATCAAGTCCAGCAAGTTTCTAACACCATTAAGGTTTTTTTAAATCTTTTTTTTTTTGGTGTCAAAATAGGCAAAAGCCAACTATACACATCAGCAGATTATTTCAATGAAGTGTATTTGAACAATGATTCTGAAAGTAGCCATTCTGAATCATGGATACAAATAATTATCTTTTACATAGCAGCTGGACTTCAAAACCCACCAAGATTCTCCCTTCTTTTAATCTACTTTGTGTCCAGTTTGATTCCTAAAAATATTAATTTTATTTCCAAAAAATAAATATTTTTATATTTTATTTATTTATTTTGTGTGTGTGTGTGTGTGTGTGTGTGTGTGTGTGTGTGTGTGTGTGTATCACAGGGCACTGTATATCTCTGTGGAGGACCAAAGGTGACTTCGGGAATCATCCTGGATTGCATCTACGTCATTCTTGTTTTGCTCTGGGATTTCCCCTGCTCTGCCTACCAGGGCTAGACATTCAGGCCACTGCCATTTCTGCCTGGACATTTTTATGTGGGACCTAGAATCCAAGCTCAGGACCTTCTGCTTTTAAGGCAGTCTTAACCCCTGAGCCATCTCTCCAGCCCCCAAATATATTTCGAATCTGTTCATTTTCACTACTCAAGCTCCAACAGTGGTCTTCTATATGAACTTCTGGTTTACATCTTTGATTTCTTCAATGCATTCTCTATATGGCAATACAAGCCAATTATAAAAACACATCTGTGCGTTCAGCTACAAGGCTTCATACTGTACATGAACAACAGACACCACTTGCAATTTGTCAACTGTGCCTTAATTTAAAAAGAAATAACAGGGCTAGTTAGATGGCTCAGTGGGCCAAGGCACTCAATCAATGAGCTAGTTCAGTGCCTGGACCCCAGTGGTAGAAGGAAGAGAATCAGCTTCTGAAAGGTCCTCTCTGACTTCACTATGCTGTGGTGCCCCTGTTCTCTCGCTCATTCTCTCCCCTTTTTATCTCTTTCACTCACTCGTTTCACTCTGTCAAATATTTAAAATTAAGGAGCACTCCAGATATAGAATAAGCAAGCAAATGTGTTCATATATATCAATATAAATCCTTCACCAAGTTCTGTTGTTCTAAAGGTAAAGCAAAACCCTTTGACCTTATGCAAAAGACTTTCCCACACTTCTTAAACTCTTGTATTATTCTCTATTAATACTTACCAATACTTGATCTTCAATTTGAGGTTCCTAAACACTAATATGCCAACTCACAGCGGTGTGCCTATCCATTCTGGTTCACCCACCCACGGTAAGTTTGGAAACATTCAAGAGTTGTTCAGCATGAGATTTTCATGGTCACCCTCGCATCTTCCTGTTGGTTTCAGTGTTACTATACATTGAAAGTATCTTTCTAAGTGAGGGTGTAATGATAACATTGAGTGATAGCTATATTAACTACCAAACGAACAGTGGGAAATGCAAGACAATGATGGCAGAACCAAGGCAACACAGAAGAAAACAGACTATGACTGGAAAAAAATGAGAAGAGGTATGTCTTATATTCTAAGTCATTAATTATTGTTAAAATCAATTGCCAATGTTGACTTGCTGAGAAGACCCATGAGAAAAAAAGTTTACTTTTTTTCCTTTCATGTATGTGTGTATGTGTGCACGCTTGTTTGTGTGTTTGCGTGTGTATGTGGGGGGAGGTGTATGCACACAAATGTACTTGATCGTATGTGCTGTGAAGGCCCAAAGATGAAAGTGGGAATCATCCCAGATGACTTTTCCATTTTATTTTTGTGAACCTGGATCTCTAGTTAAACCCAGTGTATACCATTAGGGGTCGTCTGGCCAGTTAATTTGCACTGGAGGTTCCCAGGCTTTACCTTCCACTGGTGGAATTACAGGTGAGCTGCCACGTCAAATTAGCATTTTTATATGGGATCTGGGAATCCAAACTCAGACCTTTTTGCTTTTGAGGCAAAGACTCTAGCCACTGAATCATCCCTCCAACCCCAAAATAAGTACTAATGAAATTGTTTGAATTTATTTTTGTGTTTACAACTATGAAGGACAATCCTTATCCTCCACATATAATGACCTGTGAGATATTGATGATAGTATTAAAATATAATTTGGAATAATATTCCAAATCTAAACATGTGTAGCACAATTAATCCACTTAAGAATACACTTAATTTATTTTTTCTTCTGTTGAAAACATAAAAGAACTACTTTTTGGACATTTCTTTTTATAGTTCTTAAGATTTCCCAATATGGTATTCTATGTAAGTTGCAAAGAAATATGAGGACATTCCATCCTCGGTTTTCTTCTGCTGGTAGAGGTGATGGCAAAGGTGTACAACTGCACTTGTGTGCCACAATCATCATGGATTAAAAGCAAAGAGATATTTGAGGTCTTATCTGCTGTCCTTTACCACCATCTCCAATGCTGGGAACCAGGAAACTACATTTTACAGTAGCTCATGATGGATGTGGAGGTGTGCCTTGCGTTCATGAATTGAATGCATATTTAACAAATGCTTCCGTGTCCCAGGCAAAAGGATACACTAGAGGAGCCTATGATGGAAGCAGCTCAGTGCTGAGACAGAAAACTCACTTGGGTCTCAGAAATGACTTTTGTAGAGATGATAGTGAAGGTAACAGCTGAATGCCAAGAAGAGGCCAACTGGATTGTAGATGGATGGAACATCCAGTACCAAGCACCCGAGTGGAGATGAATGTGAGAAAAGGAAAAGATGACACAATCCACTTTCAGGAGAGTGCAAAGAGAGAAGGTTGGGATGGTAGAACTCATCCTATAAGCCATTAATATCAGGGGAAGGAGTTTATATATTGTTTTGAAGGAGTCAGGCAGTCACTCGAGAATCTTGGAGCTTCATGTGATCTGTAGCTTTATTCCACATCTGTGTATACATGTAGATACACAAGCACATGTGTGCACATATGTATGGAGATCAGCAGTCTATGTCAGATGTCTCATTAGTTGCCATATATCTTACTTTTTTTGCAACAGGACAGCTCATTGAACGTGGGGGAATTACCCATTCAGCTATGTTGGCTGACCAAAGGGCTCCAGAGAGTCTCCTGTCTGCTTCCCACAGTTGAAATTGCAGACAAGCACTTCCCTGATTAACTTTTTATTTGTGTGTTAGGGATTCAATGGCAGGTCCTCAGGCTCATGGGACAAACATTTGACCGGCTGAGCCATCTCTTTGGTCCTGATTTAAAAACTGTCTCTGATTCAGGGTAAGGGAACCAACATGACAGCAGATAAGATGTCAGTGCCTCCATCTGACAGACCAGCTTTAAAACCCAGGCTCAAAACCAGAAAGAGCAATGGTTGATTGTTGAGGGAACAAATCTACAGTTGAAAATTAATAAGCCGCACAACCCAAGATTCGGTTGGAACCAGGAGTGAATTATGGCTCCTGGAAACTCACGCCCTACCTAGTTGTGACCCTTCAAGTTAGAAGTCAGGACCACTGGTCACTCCTGTTCTGGGCACCAGCCAGCCCTGCACTCATATTTCAGCAGAGTGCATTTTATGTTAATCTTAGTCCTCCTACCTTCTGTGAAAGAGATTAACCTAAATGCTTTCCCGCGGGGGTGGGGAGATGAGAAATGAATCTCCAAATTTCTTTCAATACAAACAAGTTTCTAAACCCATTCAAGTAGGAACTAAATGATGGTGCATATGCTACTCTTACTGGGGCGGGGGAAGACTCTCAAAGGTAACCCCCATGTCTGTCATCACTGAAGGAGGTAGACCCACCCAAGAATAGATCTTGCTCTCTGACAGAAGTCAGAAGTTGGACAGATTAAATGTTGAGATGCCTGTGGTCGCTTCCACCTGAGTTCCTGGGCCAATTTCTTTTTCTTTTGTGGCCTCGCCTTTCACTCTAGATGTGGATATCTCTCTCATCTGCAAATCTCCTTCCGAGAGTCTAAATGGAAAGCTGTTTTGATCTACAGCCCAGCCAAAGGTGAGATCTGTATTTCCAACATCCAGCGCAGGCTGCCTCCCTGTTGACATTAATCTTTTGCTTTTGCCAGGTCTAGACAATAGGGGTTGGGAGAGTGTTAATCTTAAAATTCGCCAGACACCGAGTCATCAATCTGCCTGGAGGTATAGAGAATCGTGGCATTTTCTATTTGCTGCTAAGAAGACTCTAGGCTCTGCTTGATCCCCCCAATGTTTTTTTCTCTGAAAGATTGAATTACCCTCAACATCGAAATTTACTTTCAGACCATCTCCCATCCAATGAAGCCAAAAGGGGAACAAAGCAGCTCTCATTCACATCAGGAGATGAGTTTGAAAATCCAAGGGGTCCATTGTAGAGGCGTCATATATGCTTGTCTTGAGTCTCAGACAGTCAAAGTTTCCTAATGAGACTCCCAGAGGTTTTTCTAATTGTCGTATCCATGGGTTCTTAAAAAAATGGAGTTAGCATGATAATCTGAAATGAAACTCCAGATTATCAGTTACTTACCAGAAAAAACAACCAAGGAGCTGGATAGCTCTCGCACATTTCTTTAGACTTCAAATATTAAGTCACAATACTGAAAAGTTTTCCGACACTTACAGCAATGGACTAGGCAAGTGTGCCTGAATCATCAAAGGACTGTTGAGATCTTGTTTGCAGCTACAGTTTTTAAGTGATTTTACTTGATAGCAAAGAGCAATGTGTGTTCTGACTTTTGTTCCCCTATATTAACCAGAATGTAACTAATGTGACTGAGGACTAAAAAAAATCCTAGGTCTCTCTCTCTCTCTCTCTCTCTCTCTCTCTCTCTCTCTCTCTCTCTCTCTCTCTCTCTCTCTCTCTTTCTCTTCCTCCCTCCCCCCTACATCTCTGTTCCCTTTCTATCTGGCTTTAGAGGAGAACACCACTTAAGAAGGACTCACTACTGTGACACATTCCATTCAGTCAGCTTCATAGTTAGAGGGCAGTTCTCTGAAAAGATTCCTTTTTCTCATCTGTGGGTCAAGCTCCTTCATGCTTCCATGATTACTAAGATGCTCAAACTACCAAATATGATCACCCTTCATGTCATGGGTCAAGGAGAAGTTAGGAGTGGCTTATTGGTGTCGGGGATTCTGAGATAACACTTTTAACAAGAAAGGATACCCACATCAGTTGTTATGTCTGTAAGAATGGGGGGGCCTCCACAGGGACACAAGCCACTTTTTCAGAGTGGCTCAGCTTACATCAGGAACCACCTGTTTATTTGCTGCCTACTTTGCTCTATCACTTGCTAGATGTTCTTAAGCAAGTAATTTGTTTCCCATTCTTTCTAAAATATTTTATTTATGTAGAGGAGGGAGAGAGAGAGAGAGAGAGAGAACCCACATTCCTATCCATGCTATCGTACTTGTGTCAGAGGATAATTTTCAGACGTTAGTTGTCTCCTTCTACCATATGGACTTCTGGCAATTGAACTCAAGTAACCAGTTTTGTGAACAGGTGACTTTACTTGTTGAGCTATCTCACTACCCCCCTGCTTCCTATTCTTTTTAGTTTGCCACCAAATTAGCAAACTGATCCATCCCTTCAGCCTTATTTTACCTATAGCCTAGTGTCCCATAGTCCAAGTCTGTTTTGTAAGTGATGGTCAGAATGAATTCAGCTTTAAAAGCATCACGTTTATATCTTAACATAATTTTAAGAGATTGACAAGTCATGAGAAATAGACTTTCCCACACACATATGCACACACACATGTGGAGTTTTCACATGATCAAGCAAGCTACAAAATAACTGTTCATACTTAATATTATTCTAGCCTGGACTGGAGAGATGGCTCAGGGATTAAAACTCTGCCTCACAAGCAGAAGGTACTGAGTTCAGATCCCAGGTTCCATGTGAAAACATCAGATGGAAAAGGCTGTAGCATACATTTTTGACGCTGGTGGGCAGAGGCTGTGAAATCCCACAGCAAAACAAAAAGATGGTAAAAGCAAGCCAGGATGATTCCCAAAGTTACCCTTGGTCCTCCACAAGGACACACAGTACACACACACCACACACACACACACACACACACACACACACACACACACACACACATACATACACACACATTCACACACACACACAATGAATGAAGAAAGAAAGAAAGAAAGAAAGAAAGAAAGAAAGAAAGAAAGAAAGAAAGAAAGAAAGAAAGAAAGAAAGAAAGAAAGAAAGAAAGAAAGAAAGAAGTTATGCTGGCATAGAATGCTTGAAAACTTCCTTTGCATATGAAGATAGAACTCAACAAACTCTGCTTATCTCAAGAGTAAAGACTTATAAAAAGTATGATTTTAACTCATACACAGAAAAAATCCAACAATTTGTAAATAAGCAGAAAATATTTGGGTTTCTTTACTGTAGTGTAATTTTCCACTGAAAACTAGCTCACTGTTCCAAGTTAAGTACTCACGCAGACTTCAGCTCTCTCAAAACTGGTAACCAAGAGACACAGCTTAAGAAATAAGCCTCCTACACAAAAATAACCTGGAAGGAGAAATGGCCACATGTGGCAAATACACAGTTGGAGCCAGAACTATAAAATCATGAAACAGATGAGTTAATGTCCACAAACATACAGAAGATTCCTCCAAGTAGTTCTCCCGATGTGCCAGCTCTTCACTGAATCATTCCTAAGTTATCTGCCAGTGAATGTATTTTCCTTTCTTCTAATTCTTCGTTGGCATTGAGGAATGCTTTCTGAAAGGAGAGGGCCATTTCCACACATCCCTATATCAACTGGCTCTAACACGGAAGAAATTTGGCTGAACCACAATGAAATGTTCTCTTTGTGGAAAACCAGCAGTTATTGATCATTTTTCCTGCAAAAGTGTTCTTTACCACACTGAAGTAGAACTCTCAGACCATGTAATCTCTCAATATGCAAAATAAAACAAGTGAAAATTAACTAAAATAAGAGGGGAAATGAAAGCATTAATCATGATATATGCATTTTAGTCATGCATGCTGCTGAAATGAAAACATGGCCATCAGACAATGTCACTTATGCTAGGAGCAAAAGGTCACAAATAATTTAAACTTTCAGAGCATTCAAAATCACACCCAAGTTTCATTCACAAATTCTAGAGACAGGTGATTTCATTGAGAAAAAAACACTTCTACAACACCAAATGGTTGTGCTGGCAAGTCCCCATTGAAAGGAATCCTGTTGTTTTCTTTCTTTTGTTACTTAACTGGCTTGTTGCCATTGCTGGGGATAGACACTGAGACACCTTCCCCCCACCCACCCTGACTTCTTTCTTCTAAGTAGGATCCCCTGCGAATCCAATTCTAATGATCACATCTCAGAACCCTGCCAATCCCATGGCCTATCAGAGAATGGTACTGTGCAGGAAAATAACAAAAAGCTAATGCAAAGAGAAAAACAGCCCACTTCCCAGAGTTCCAAGGTCTAGCTTCTATGCAGAAGTTGCAGGGTTTTCTTGACTTCCCTTGAAGTAGATTTCAATCACCAAAAGACATCAATCTTTTGATATCTGGCCTGAGGCTGACTTTTTAAGGTCCCCAGATAGCCTGTACCATCCTGTACCATCCTTATAATTAGACCACTGGCTTCCATTTCTCACCAGAGAACCAAAGTGTTTGAACTCCTCTATCCATATCATACCTATGAAGTAGGGACCATAGAAGATGGAAAGGCTCTTCTTACTCTGTAAGATGTAAGAAGTTGAGTTAAGCTCTGCTCTTAGATTTTTGTTAGGTGTGACACTTCTAAGAAAAGAGGAATAAACTGTTTCCTCTGGATTGTCCTTCTCATGTTACCCTGCAATAAAAATCAGTTCCAATGTCTCCTCTGGTGACTTAGAGATTAAAGCAAAAGGCAGAGAGTCAGCAGCATGTTCCCTCTGCTGTGGACTTGAGATGAGAGTCTGCTATTGCAGGCATCACTGGTATCGTGCATTCCCACAGGGTTTCAGAAGTGTTATCACACATCCCACACACAACATCGTACACATCAGCTGACTCAATTCCTTGCCACAAGGGGTAAATGTTCAAGTTATTAATATCACTTTAAAGACAATGTGTCAGGTTTGGAGAGATGGCTGTAGGGGGAGGTAGGGGGAGTAAGCTTTTGCCTTGCAAGCAGAAGGAACTGAGTTCAGATCCCATGTTAAAAAATGCCAGGTGGAAATGGTGGTGGCCTGAACTTTCAGCCCTGGTGAATACAGCCTGGGAAATCCCAGAGTGATGCATAAAAGAGGTAGAAGCAATACAGAATGACTCCGGATTGGGCCTCCACAGGCATACACAGTGTCCTCAGATACATGCATACACACATATACTCACACACACTCATACACATGCAAAAAAGTAATAAAGACAATACATCAGAGACTGAAAGAAAAGTAATTTTTCTAAAACTCAAGGATACCAACTTGCATTTCAAAGGAAGCCCAGGTAATTTGGCTTATGAATTCTTCTCCATTCTATTCTACCATTCAGCCAGAGGGATGGATCAGAGGATAAAGGGACTGTGCACAACACTGGTAGCCTGACTTTGATTTTCATAGAGTACAAAGAGAAAGAGCAAACCTGCTTCCAAAAGTTGTCCTGAGACCTCCACATACATTACTACACGTTTTAGCTTCCTCCCCTAGGGTGTGTGTGTATGTGTGTGTGTGTGTCTTATTTTTTTTTTCTCTCTTTTTCTTTCTCTCTCTCTCCTCTCCCTGAAAAAAAATAAACAAATAAAATTAAGAGACCCCCTCCAGCCCCTTGGAAACTTTTTCTTCTGAAGAAAATAATTTCTTTGAGTAATCCTTAAGTATAGATATACAGTAATTAGAAACAATAGCAACGTCAGTGTTCTATACTTTCACACTGAAACAGAAAAGCAGGGACACACGTGGACGTTATCTGGGACCCAAGCTTCCAATGGAGACTTTGGAAGAAGCAACTGGAGCATAAGAGAGTCCCCTGTCTCAGAAAAGCCCATGTCTCTGATTTCTAGACATTACCACCCCTCAACACAGAAGCTTCTCTACAGTTGACTGTCCCCCAAATCACAAGATGGCTTCCATGAAGCTTCAGGCTTCATACTTGGAACGAGCAGGATCCATCTAGAAACAGCCTCCTCCAGAGCTTCCAAGTGAACTGGATCCTTATGGAACATTCTGAGGATCTCCCCGACAATGCCATTCTTTTTTTTATTGGCCAGCACTTGACATTGGGAATTACTGTTGTCATTTGAATTTGTTATATCCCCCACAAGCTCATGTTTTTAGCTCTTGCTCTCCTGACTGAAGGCTATAGAACATTTAGGCAGTAGGGCTTATCTGACTGCAGGAGACTGTTTCCCTGTCCCTGGTTTTGGCCTGTTGCCATGTGAGCTAGCTGCCACTTCATACTCCCACCATTGTGTATGCCCATCACAATGGGCTGCAGCCCTCTGAAACTGTTACCTACAATGAACCTTTCCTCTTTCAGTTGTCTCCATGGGGTGCTTTATGCATAGCCATGGAAAAGAAACTCATACAATGCATAACTCTAAAACATGTAGATTGACTCGAAAAAAACAGGACGAACTACTTGGTTGTAAAGAAGGATTCCACTTATGAAGGTCAATGTCCAGAGGGGGAATGGAGCTCTATTAAAAAGGAAAAAAAATGTATGCACATACCTGCACTCCCTGGAAGGGAAGATGAAATACAAACAATATTCTGCTATGGACACTCCTAAATAACATTGCAAGATCTCCATCTTCTGTGTCTCCTTCTTCTGTGGACCTGCTAATCACATTTTTACACTTCATGGTGCCTTCCAGATGACACATCTCTGCTCCCAAGTATTCTACTACAACTTGTACCGAACTTCCTATTAAACTTCCTCTTGTCTGAGACTGCCTAACTACCCCGTGTGTTCAAAGTATTCGTCCAGCTGAGACTCATTACTGAGAATAAGCCTTGAAATGGAGAGGTGACTCCGGGATTAAAGCCATTGCTTCACAAGCAAAATGACTCAGATCCCATGTAAAAGAGCTGATCAGAAATGGTGGAGGCTTGTACTTCTGCTCTTGGAAAACTGAGCCTGTGAAAACCCAGAGCAAAGCTAAAGGAGGTGAAGCAATTCAGGGTGATTCCCAAAGTCACCGTTGGGCCTCCACAAGCATATACAAGCTCCCTATTCTGCACACAGTACTCCCACTCTTTGAATGGAGCCTCAGAAAGGTTAAGGGACTTGGCGGGGGGTTACATAGCTAACAATGATAGAGTGGATGGTTAACCTCTTGCTTTCTGACTCTACTATCCATATTCCTAAGCACAGCTTCGGCATCTTGAGTTTAGATTTGCAAGGACTGATCAGCTTCCACATTTATGACGGCTCTTGGCTCAGGTCTTCCCAGCAGTTCACAGGCATCATACTACCCTGTGTACACAGAGTTGCTGGAAACTAGCACTAAGATCATGACCACTGCAGTTAATGGTCACCAGGTGGGCCAACCTGAGTATGAAGTTTAACCAAGGTAAGGGCCTTCGGACACTCAGTGCTCTCACCTGCAAATCATACAACCCTTTATCTAGAACATAAACTTTTCTTCTAAGAATTTCTGAGATTCTTAGCATCCTGGTCTGAGTAACTTCCTTAAAGATCCTTAGTAAACTCAGGTCTTACTATACTGCCTAGACTGGCCTCAAACTCACAATTATTCTACTTCGGCATCCTGAGTGGCAGTATTACAGGTGTATACTATTACAGGTGTGTACTATTACAGGTGTGTACTGTTACAGGTATGTACTGTCACACCCAGTTCAGAAGTCTTTCTTACAATTCCAGCTAACTCAGAGTAAAGTATAAGTTTTCACTATATTCAAAAGAGCTTCTTTGCTTATTCATCCCATTGAATTGAGGCTACTAGGGTAAAGAGGAAACAAGAGACATGATCCATACATACCAAATGCTCTCAATATGACCTCTAGCCCCACAGCAAAAGTCACAATTTCAGAATGCTAAGAAAAGAGAACCCACAGGAGTACAACTCAGTGGTAGAACATTCAACTGCAGAAACAAGACGCCTCAGAGGTGTGTCAAGCCTAAGTTCTCTGTGGAAAAGATCTCAATGTAAATTACTGTTTCTCCCTTCGTAAGCATCTATTAAATACTTCCCAAAAGGTTAATCAGCTCTCAGGTGGGAGAATGCCACAGTGCTAAGCCTAAAAAAAAATCTATGATTTGCAAATGGAGGTCGGCCAGACAGACCGCAAGCCTGTCCTTAAACAAAACCCATTCCCTGGGTCAGATGCAGGGCAGCATATCCCTGAGACTGAAGGGTAGAGGAACACTGTTAGATGCTGTGATGGAGGGGGCAAACTGAATGAGTTCACATCCCTGGCATTTCATTGTGGCTGTCCTCCCCTGGAATTTGAAAGTTAGGGGGTACTTTGGGCAGTTAAATCAGAGTATGTAGTAACGGATTTGGAGAAACCACTACAAAGCAGACCTTTATCTTTGTCATGCAGGTCTGTCTAGGAGGAGAATGTTCCCTTTATGCCACACCTCTCCTAGTGGATCTTTCACAAGTTTGTCACACAGCACCTAACCTGTCACATACTTAGAGACCTCTAAGTATTCAGTGGGAGCAGCATCCCAGCATTGCTCTCTTGTTCCATGTCAGAATCCCAGTGACCTTTCCTTTCTTTCTGCTACCTGTTTACCCACAGTAGGATGTGAACTCCCTGGAGCCTTATCTACTGTACCTATTAAAATGAACTTCCTCAGTCATGGAAAATCCAAAGTAGCCCTGGCTTCAGCAAGATAAAAATCTGTGTCTCTCTCCCGTAGAAGGAGTCCAGAGGTGGTTGGTCTGGGGCTGGTAAGACAGCTCCAAGACCTTCACGGGGCTGTGACTCTACTTTTCACTGCTAGCCTCAAGGATTTTACTTCTTAGACGTAAATGTCACTTCTGTTTTCAAACCAGCAGGAAAGAAGACTGGGTGAGGAGAGGCAAGACTTCCTGTGCTACAATTACTTCAGCTTTAACTAACTAATCACACTGTTCTTCCCTTCTGCAAGAAAGGTTGAGAAATCCACACTTATCTTTCTCCATAGACCTAAGAACCGAGGGTTTCACAATTAGAGAGAGAGATACAGAGCACAATGAATCCTAGAAACATCTGTCGTATTACCTGTTCCACACTCACTACCTCACTGATATAAAGACTTCCTTAAAACCTGATAAATACGAATGAGTGAATGCATGGTCTTCCACGGAAGCCTTATATTTTGAGAGCTTTCTCAGTGCCTAATTTGCATAATTAAATTTAGCACTGATTACCTTAAGAAGAGTTCCTGCGCCTTAGATGGCACTGTCACTGTGGACTAATCACTCCTGGACTATTCTATGAGAGAGAAATAAAACATCCATCCAAGGAGATTCGTATCCTTAAGCCTGCATTTAAAATTGTGCACGATTTAAATCACGCCCACCTTTCCAGCATTGCTCTATTCTCCCACTGTTGACTTTTCCTCTTCTGGCTCTAGCAATACCAGCTTTCTTCAGTTTCTGGAATGTTCCTGGACTTCCCATGGTCCACACATACAGGTCATTTATTACTCTTACCTTGTTCCTTTTCTAGCTCCAGTTTCCAAAATATGTATCCAGGACACAGAAGGCGTTCAGTGAGGGCTAAGGTTTAATCGGTGAAGTGCTTGCCTTGCATGCAGACAGATCCAAGTTCAATTCCCCAAAACCCATGCTAAAAAAATATCCAAGCATGGTTTTCCACCTTGATTTCAGCACAGACTGAGAAGGCAGAGACAGCAGAGGCTTGGTCAACAAGCCCAGCCTTACTCAACAAGCTCCAGATTCAGACACGCCCTATATTTAAAAGATAAAGATTGGCAATGCCTGAGGAACAGTCATAGTTGTTCTCATGGGGACGGACACACACACACACACACCACTTAAAAATTAAATAGAAAGGCTGCTGAATCCAACATCTGCATGCAGGTTTCAGCATATGTGCACCTGAGTGTTCCTGTCTCCCGAATAAGACATTTTTAAAAAATGATTTAGAAAATTAAAAAGATGCCCAATACTGACTTTTTGCATAATTAAATTTAGCGCTGATTACCTTAGGAAGAGTTCCTGCACATTAGATGGCACTGTCACTGTGGACTATTCACCCCTGGACTGTTCTTTGAGAGAGAAATAAAACATCCATCTAATTTGAGCCACTGCACTTGGGGGTGATTTAGAATATTCAAATCAAGAAGGTAAAACAAATACAATACAGTACTATTTAAATTTTCAATCTCACCAAGAGACTAGATCTAAGTACATTTTTTTCATGATTTAAAGCATAAGGCACCAAAATAGGGCAATGTGACAAAGTTTCCCATGATCTTTAATGGCTCTTCAATGTATTCCTCCAGAAGTTCACATCTTTTATCTGACTCCTCAATAGGATATCAGATATCTCAGCCCATGTTGGTGAAGTGAATTATACTTCCCCCATGTTTTATCTTCTTGCCTACAATAATGAAGCAAATGGGTAGAGGTGGGGGCTAATGATATTTTTGTTTAAATCCATTGTGGTCCAAATGGGAAAATGATAAGATTCTGTGGAGGGGGTCAAGAGGACAAATTACTCAATGTGTGACTGACAAGTGAGATATTGTCATGGTTTGAAATGTGAGTTGTCCCTCACAGGCTCATGTGTTTGAATCCTTAGCTGCTGTCAGTGTTTGGGAAGGTAATAGCACATTTGGGAGGAGGAGCCTTGCTGGAAGAGGTGGGCCTGGAGGTTGGTTAACCCACACTGCTTCTCCCTAAGGCTGCACTACAGTTTCCAGCTTGCTCTCTCTGCCATGACGTCTGCAGTGACTTAAGCCTCCTCCAGCTTCTACTACCTGCTATGTCTTTTCTACCATATTGGATTGTGTCTCCCCTCTGGAACTATAAGCCACATAACTTTCCCTTTCTCCCCATGAGTAGTTTAAGTATGAATGTTGTCTTGCAGCAGCAGAAAAAAATAACTGCTGTAGATATGAACATTTGTGGAAATCAGTTTTTCAGGATTCCATATGAAATAAATTCCATTCACCTCCATAACATAATATATGATTCAAGATATTCAGCTGATGGACTTGCTGAGGTGCTTAAATGACTCTGTCTTGGATGATGTTGTGTATCTCATAACTTATGGGATCCTATTCAGGACTCAGGATAACTCTCAGAAATGAAGGTCATGCACATATATGCATTGGTACCATGCACTTATTTTGACATGTGTGATGTGTTGCAATGCAGGACTTCTCAAACACACGAAACAAAATTGTTTCTTCATATTGTGTACAAAAATCACATTGTAAGAAGAACCTTTATATATACCTGATTTGCGAGGTAAGTGACCCTTATTTCAAATAACCAATTTATTCTTGCAGTAATTTTTCCAGCTCTTGTCTTTGAAGGAAATTGAATCACACCTAAGTGGTAGATGCTTTAATTTCTGATTTTCACACATCCGCTTGGCTTATAATGAGCATCATGCCATTAAATTCACACCTTGGTCCCAATATGCAGTGGGGTGCATTTTACCTCACAAGAGAATCCCAGAGCCTATCGCTCATTATACTTTTCTCTTGATAGCTCATTAAGTTGTTGTCAGAAATCAGAAAGTCGATAATGTGAGCTACCTACATCAACCACACAATTGTGAGGATGGTTTATCCTCCCTCCAGGAGACTGTCTGCAAAAATGGCCTCCCACAATCCCACTCAATTTAGTCACTCATACTGTTTCTCCTACCACAAGGGAGTCTATTTCTGACCCTTACACTTAAAATGTATTTGTAATTCGTTTTAACCAATAAAAAAAGCAGCAAAAAAAAATGCTATGATATGACTTCTCGTTGTGGGCCCACACCCTAAGAGCACAAGTATGTTCTCCTTTTGCTGTTGAGCAGAGAGGCCCAGCCTACACTGTTGAAAAATAGATGTTCATCTTCTTCAAGCGAGACCTCAAGCTACAAGGGAAGTCATTTCAGCTCCTTCAATAGTCCCAGTCAATCCTTCCCCATCTGTAACCCTCATATCCATTCCAGTTGCCCAATCAGCAACCCATGAAGCAGAAGTAAGTCTCCCCTACCAAGCCCTGGCCAGTTGTTCAAACTGTGAGTAACTGAATCATTGTGGTAGTTCTGAACTATGAGATAGGAACAGGTAAAATTAATCCTTGAGAAAACTAAAGCACAAAATACCAAATACTGTTAAATATTATTAAATGCTTAAGCATAAAACACAACAATACAGCTAGCCTGATGAGAAAGCCAGGATTTAAATCTAGACAGGCCAGTGTCAGACGTACTCCATGACTCTAATGACAATTTTGTCTTTCCTTGCATATATGCAAGGAGTGAAGCCAGATGGAAAGGCAAGTCAAAGCCACATGCTAAGAGTCAGACACAAAGAAAGGAAGGAAGAGAGAATAAACAAAACCCCAAAAGAAGGCCAGGCCAGGGCCTCGGTCATGGAGTCAGGGAAATACAGAGGAAACAGCTCAGCTAGCAACATGTATTTTTGCCCTTTAATTGCTGCCTGAGGCAGGATATACATCTACCTTGACATTCACAGACCTGTATTATATCTCTCTGGAATCCTTTAGGCAAACAGCGGCACTGTCTGAACTCTGAGCCGGGTGTCTCAAATATCAACCCACTTCAGCTTAACTGTACATTTTTATCACAACCTCTGTGTGTCTTGATCCATCTATCATCAACGGGGTGGGAAAGAAGAACAGACATCTGGTAGTTGGATGGCACATGCATACAAAAATTGAATCAATCCCCTACTTTAGATGTGGGTTTTTGCATGTGTATGTGGGTGTGTATAGAAGAGGGCAGTGTATGTGTCTGTGGATGCCCAATGGTGATATCAGGAATCATACTGGATTCCTCTACCTCCTTATAGCTTTTCTCTGGGATTTCCCAGACTCTACCTTCAAGCTGGAAGTAGAGACCACCACCCTTTCTACGTGGCATTTTTACAAGAGATCTGGAAACCAAACTCAGGTCCTTTTGCTTGTGAGGCGAAGGTGTAACCCCTGAACTATCTCTCCAGCCCAATATACTTTCCTTTTTGAGACTTTCACATAGCCTCCTGTAGCTTAGATGTGCCTCTAACATCTAAGTGTATGTGTCTGTGGATGCCCAATGGTGATATCAGGAATCATACTGGATTCCTCTACCTCCTTATAGCTTTTCTCTGGGATTTCCCAGACTCCACCTTCAAGCTGGAAGTAGAGGCCACCACCCTTTCTACGTGGCATTTTTACAAGAGATCTGGAAACCGAACTCAGGTCCTTTTGCTTGTGAGGCGAAGGTGTAACCCCTGAACTATCTCTCCAGCCCAATATACTTTCCTTTTTGAGACTTTCACATAGCCTCCTGTAGCTTCGATGTGCCTCTAACTTACTATGTAGCTAAGGTTGACTTTGAACTTCTGATCTCCTGACACCATCTCCAGTGTGCTGAGATTCTGATTATGCACTTCCACATCTGGTTTATGCAGCGCTGGAAAAGGAACCAGGGTTTCATGTGTGCTTTACTAACTAATCCTCACCTCTACCTCCAAATACTGTTGGCTAAATCTCAGAGAACGGAAGCTAATACTTTAAGTAAAAACCACTGTTCCTAAGACTTTCTTCCTTGCACTTCCAGCACTATCCTCTGTTTGGTCTAGCTACATGACTTTCCCAGTCTCTAAACCCATGTGTGTCTAAAAGGACATGTCTGTCCTTCCTCCTTCATGCCTGCAGACTGATCCCTCGTAGTACTGGAGCTGCTAAACCATCTTATCAATTTGGCAGACAGGTTCAGGGAACTAGCGTAAGCTCTCAACCGACTGCCAAATCTGAATACCTCCCCGGCAACTCCCAACCCACCTGCAACGCAGGAAATTCATTTCGTATTTCTCACCATGTAAAATAGTAAATAAATTACCTCTTGATCAAGGCAAAAGCACTTTCAGAAGGCCTTCTCCTTTTCTTTCTTCTCTGTCATCAATCTTTATTGCTAGCCAGATTATTTTATATATATATATAATTTATACATAATGATATCTACACTCTCTGCTTCTGAAGGTGTTCATATAATGTACTCTGCCACTTGTCATATCCCAGACCTTCCTCTCCTTCTTCCCATTAACTTGAATTCCCAGACCACTTGAGTGACACCAACAAGCCAGCCACGTGATGGCTGCTAGACCCCACCTCCCAGCACTCATTAATCCAGCAGAGCCTGGGTTAACAAGTCTTCTGCTCTACCCCAGACACATGTCCTTTGCCTTGCTTCTTGTTTTCCCAGTAAGGTATCTACTCCTTGCAGTGGCCATGATAAATTGTTTTTTACTTTCATGTATTCCCATACACATGAAGAAAATAACAAAGACTCTAACACCTTGATTAATGGGCCTCTCCATCTCTTCTCACCATCCATCAGTCTTAGGAACACTGCTCTGTGGTCATGCAGAGACCAGAAGCTTCCTGAACCACCTGGGGGTGCTGTTCTTCCCCAGAGCTCCCGTGGGCCAGCTTGGGACTTCCTGACTTCAACTTGGTTGTTGTCATCACCTTGTCTCACTGTAAATTCTGACGTCCGCTGTGGATTTGTGCCTTTTTCCTGAGAGCAACTTAACTTTTTAGAATGGCCTCTAGGAGAATCTGGTTCAAGGACAAAGCCACCATTTCCAGCATTTACACTTAAACAATCTATGGCTTCCAGAGTCAAGAAATACTAGTGACACTTCCGGGTCGTTTCCATAGAGACAGAAGGAACACTTTCCTCAGGAAAGGGGAGAAAACAAAGTTATTACTCTTCAAAGACAGGGAAAAGATACAGGAAAGGACAAATTAGTCATCTCTGAGCAAACCTCTTGTCCTTAAACAAAGAGCAGTGTGGACCAAAGACACCCCAACTCTTCCAAGCTGTTAGTAACAGGGGGGTTAGAAAAAAAGTATCTGAAAAAAATGTAAAGGTATTTTTGTTTCAATGCCACTTTTCCATGTTTTTATCATAATAAATATGCAAATTATCGAGTAGGCCTTGGGGGAAGAAGAAAAAAGTTTTCATTGTTTCCTGACATGACAGTTGAAAACACAAACTTCCTCCTTCTTTGGGACTTAGAAGTAGACCCCGCAAAAGCTGGTGGAAGCAAGGAATGAGCTTGCAAACCTGGAGAGATGGGAAACATAACATGGGTGTGGACAGATCCACACTCTTCAGTCACATAGTATTGAGGAAATCTCCCTTGGAGTCTCCATGAAGATTTTCAAGTCCACCCGGTCTCCTTTTGATGTCTTGAGTACATTGCCCCTTGTTCTGAACATTCACACCTTCCCTCCTGACTGCTTCTCTACCCCTCAGACTTCTATGTACCCATTTCCAATATGTTCAGTGCCTCTGTGAGGATGTCTCTGGAGAACATCCATTTTAATTCCTTCCTCGGCTTTGACATCTCATCTTCATGTTTCTACTAACTACTTTTCTTGCTGCAACGAAATTCCTGACCAACACAATTTAGGTAAAGGAAGGTCTGGAATGTGGAGATGACTCAGCAGATGAAGTGGTTGTTGCCCAAGTGTGAAGCCTGCTTGAAATCCCCAGATCCTAAGAAAGTTTGGACAAGTGTCATAGTCACATCCAGTACTCACAGGCAAACACAAGGGTTTTCTAGGGCTAGCTGACAAGCTGATCTAGTTTACCAGTGAGCTCTCGATTCCACTGAGGGACCTAGCCGCAGTAAATAGAGATCAAGTGAAGAAGATATCTAATGTTGACTTTGGGCATCCATGGGCTCGTGCACATACATATGTGCTCAAACATATGCAAACACAGACACACACATCAGCGCACACAAGCAAAAGGGAAAGAGGACAGGGAGAGAGAGAGAAAGAGTTTATTTGATTCATAGTCTGAGGGTCCAATCCATCACAACAGGGAAGGCATAGCAGGAGAGTCGTGAGACAGCTGGTTACATTGGATCCACAGACGCAGAAAGAGAAGCAAGCTGATGCTCAGTTTGGATTTGATCTTGGGCTCCTGTCCTTGGAATGATTCAGTTCATATTCAGGATGGATCATCCCACCTCTATTAACTCAATCTAGAAACTCCTTTACAGACACGCCCAGAGGTTTGTCTCCTAAATAATTCCAGATCCTGTGAGGGTGACAATCAGTATTAGCCATGACAGTCATCTTTGTCCAGCTTCTGCTTACTGATTGCTACATTTTCTTTTTGCTTTTGTGATCTGCTGCTACTCAGTGAGCATTTAGAGGATGATCGCTATCTATTGGTGAAGTAAAATGCCCTACTTCTAGGAACACCTGTCAGAATGTCCCATTGCCTTCATCACCAAGCTATGGCTGACAGACAGCCACCTACATGTGTGTTTCCACATGTGCCTGCCCTCATGCAGTTAGTGGCTGCTTCTGACCATCAGGTGGTGAACCAGTGTGACCTAAGTTCCTTCCAACAAGAAGCATTTATGAACTAGAGATGGTGTCCCATTCCCTTCACTGAAATGGCAATGTCACAAGGTTAAAATGACCTAGGTCACTGTGTCAATGAATGTGTAGTAGTTGCTCTGGGGTGTTGTTTGTCTCAGAGTAGATTCAGCATCAATGAAAAAGAAACCTTTGCTATGTTTCCTGAGTTTGGGGGGAGATGTATTGGCACTTTGTGGCCTATTTAAAGCCACACACACCTAACAGACAATTGCTCTTCTTACCCATATTTCTACCTGAGAACACTGATGTGCCATGTGCAAAGCCATTTGTAAACAATGGTACACAATGTATTCCCTCATCTACATGGCCAGATTGAAAAGAAAGCAAAATAACCAATTAGAAAGACTGTAAAACAGACCAGTAAACAAATTGATTCCCCAAAGAAAACAGCCATTTCCACCAATTTGGAGACTGAATTTACAATTAAGCTAAATCTAAATGATAAAAGGAAAAATTATAGTAGTAGAGAAAAAAATGGAATCTTTCACAGAAACACATTCATCCACTGCATTGATTCAATTTTTCAGATAATCAACCATGTGCATGTATTCCATATATAAACTGTCATTCTGTACAATGCATCATCTGAGTCAAACTATTAAATGTTTTATACTGGAGCAGTTACTCGCTGATGTATTCATTCAACGCACAACTATTATGGGTTCCTCATTTGCTGAGCTTGATAGAGACATTGGACTTGATGAGAGATGTCTACCTTCGAGGAACTTCTGTCACAATCCAGAAAAGAACAGGTCACCAAAATGAAAGACAGGTGGGTACATAACTTAAGACAGTGACGAATACTGATACGAGGAACAAAGCCTTAAGAGCGCATGTGACCTCAAGACCTTATACATCATGAATCCTACGTAGCATATCTAATGCCTATGGAATTCAAACTAAGAGCTCCAAGACAGGTCAGAGGTCAATAGTATAATAAAGGGACTTTGGGGAAGTAACTGAATCATAAAGGCTTTGCTTTCAGGAATGGAGGAACATAGCGATATATTCAACTTTTGAACACACTCAGGAATCCATAAAATGATGAAAAGAAGTAGTTCAGTGGGGCATGGGGACATGCTCTGGAAAGATACATCTTGTGTTCTCTCCCTCTTCTTCTCTAACCCCTCTCCCTCTTTCCCCTCCACCTCCATCTGGAATTTCCTTGAGATGAATAGCTTTTCTCCATAGTAATGTTATCGCAGGACTAAAGGCTGCAGACCAGGCCGTGACCTAAAACTTCTGAAACTGTGAACCAAAATGAGTCCTTTCTCCCTTAGGTTGCTCCTGTCAGGTAGTTTGTCACGCCAGTGAAAAGTCTCACATAGCAGCAGGAAGTGGGTAGGTAGACAAACAGGAGAGTATTCCATATCAGAGAAATTATGGGAAAAGAAAATGACCAAAAAAGGATAGTTTGAAGAATGGGGGGATTAAGTGAATCACATATTGGGAGTCTTATGAAGATATTGGGAGTCTTATGAAGATAGGCCGAAGGACGGGCTCCTGAGACTAATAAAGGCCAGAGAGAAGGGGAGTATGTGCAACCAGCTAGACAGTACAGTTCACCAGCTACCCATTGACTTGGGGTAACAGTGTTTAAGCAGAGACTGCTAGTTATTCTCCTCCTACTTCACTTTGCAAAAGGACACCTACTCACTGGTGGTACACAGACAAGTAAGATTAAAACCTGCATTCCTAGGTCTCTTCCCAAGTGCCCATGACTAAGTAGCTATGGATATCAGCAATATGCACAATCTCTACAAAGGAGTCGTGACAGTGGGAGGTAAGCAGCTACCATGGACTACCAAAGGGTCCCAGGGAGAAAACAAGCAACCAAGAAGAATGAGAAGGAATTCTGTTCTCAGAAACCATAGTCCACCTCTGGATGGACTGCCTCGAGATTCTGAAAGGCAAGAAAGAAACTCAGATCTACCACCTTTAATCTCTGGCTAAATGTGGATTTTTCTGCTACGCTCATCAAAATGTAATAGGATCCATACCAGACTACTTCAATTGCACTTATTAAATCAAACTTCTCAGTCAAATTATTATGTGTTCTTAAGAAATTGACATTATCATAATTAGGAGATAAATTTCCCCTCATGAGTTCTAAGCAAGGAGAAAGGTTAAATATATACTTTAAGTGCATGACTTTAAAAGAAAAACCCATATTTTTAGAATAGCAGCATGAGAAGATAAGAGAAATCCATTTAAAATAGAACTACATTTCAAATACATGCTTCCAGTCACTGCATGCTTCTGAACAAATTGGTTTCGCAATAAAGCAAATTAATTTACAGAGGATAGTTGCAAATAATAATCCTGCAGCCACCTGCAGTGAGTGTGAGTCTGGCTTTATACTGGGCCAGAAGATCTAGGCACTATGGGTAAAAGAAAGGATATGCACAGCCAGTCACAGCGAGAAGGCTGGGTAGGAGAAATAAATACTACGACCAGACTCTGAGATCAACAACCCAAGACATGTCAGGCTCAGCTTTGAAGAGCCGCTTCAACTAGGGTCTTACACCCAAATTTACAAGCAAGCAAAGTGCAGGAATGGGAATGAGCAAGAAGACAATTTTTTTACCTTGGTTTCCAAAGCAAGATGCAAGTCTGAAAAATGATAAAAATTATTTGGCATTAAAAAACCAAAAGAGAGTTTCTTTTAAAAGCTTTGCATTTCTTTACAGTAATTCTGTATCCATCAAAAAAGTGGCAGAAGACAGAGAGGGACAGGGGTCAGGTGAAAGGAGCAGAAGGGGTCTCTGAGGACACGGACTCACTCCATGTGGACAATGGCTGAATGCACTGAGACTCAGCCTAAGATAATTCACCCATTAGTCCATACAACCGTTGACCGTAGAACTGAACCCAGAGGCACCTATCCATATGATAGTGTTGTCCTTGGGAGTCCTGAAGACTAATGAGGGGAAAGTCACGTAACTCCTGCCACCATCTATCCTGTCTTCTTCTGAGCTATCAGGGAGGTTTTGGGTACAGGCAGCTGCCATGGGACAGGAAATGTGAAAGAAACCCTGGCACTAGCCAGCAGGCAAAGGATGCAGACACAGGACTTTGCTCTGGTCATGACCTCCGTTCTTGACTGTTAGCAGGCGTGTCAGATAAGAAGGCAAGAAAGGAGGCACCAGACCCTCCTCCTGTCAGCCAAATTTCACAGTTAAAGGAAGAAGAATGGAGAGACATACACTGAGGATTGGACTCTAGCCACCCTGGTCTCCACCTAGTTTTATTCTGCTTATGGAAAGTCTCAGAGTTAAACACACTGAGAATGTCGAAATAGTTTTCCCATCTTAACAACACAGGCTCGTGTTTTGAGTTGAGTTGTATCCTCATTAAAAAAAAAAAAAGCAGACAAGCTGAAGTCCAAACCTTTTAGGCTTCAAAAAGAGGTCATAGGGTCATCAGAAATACAATTATATAAGGTCACACAGGAGTAGGACAGTGCCTGAGTAGACTCAATATGACTTGGTATGTACGTGTTCTTCTGATGAAGCCATCATATGAAGATGGAGATGCACAGGGAGAAGCCATGTGAAGACATAAAGGCGACAATGTATCTGTGAGCCATGGGGATCAAGAAGTAAAGCAAATCCCAGAAACCAGAGAGAAGGAAGGGAGGATTCTGCCTTCCACCCTCAGAGGCGACATGACTCTGGGAACACCTTGATCCTAGACTTTTTAACAACCACAACTGGGCTTCAACAACTCTCTGTGTTCTAAGTCCCCTGGCTTATGCTAGTTTATTACAGTATCCCTAAGAAATTCACACAGGTCCCCTGTAGACCATTCAACAAGGTCAAGCAAGTATAACAATTCAGTAGCTTCTAGAAAGACATAGACATCCATGAAGCAGCTGGGGCTTCAGGCTGCAACTCTAATTCCCTGTGTGACCTTCTATTTGATTCCATTTCAAAAACAAAAGAGAGATGGTACCAGCTACTCCTGATGGTTGGAGAGAGAGTAAATGAGATCATGCATTTTAAAACATAAAGCACAAGGCTGGGGAGATGGCTCAGGAATTAAAGTCTGCCTCACAAGCAAAAGTACCTGAATTTGGTACTTCTAAATCCCATATAAAAGTGCCAAGTGGATATTGGCAGCAGCCTACCATTCCAGCCCTGGAATATGGAGTCTGGGAAAACCCAGAGCAAAGCAATAAGGAAGTAGAGCAATCCAGGAAGATTGCAGATGTCACTCTTGAGCCTCCAAAGGCACACAAACTGAAGTGCCCTCTTGTGCACACGTGTATATACGCCAAAAATACAGCACAGAAGAGAGTAACACTAATGAGTTTATGAATAGTATTCATAAATTTATTAATATTTATTAGTAAACAAATTTAAACATGAGAAACAAGAAAATAACTCACACACATAATAAAAGTCTTAATCATCTTTCTGCTGTTCACACATATTATTCATTGCCACATGGGAGAGCTTAAATGGAATCAATGAAGCTTGTGTTTCTTGGGCACATTTGCTGTAGGTCAACTGCCCAAGCACCACATTTCACTGGTGGCTGTGACCGTAGATGATGCATAACAGGACATTTTTCCAGACTGTATTTCTACCCTCGCTGCTTTGAACTTTGGACAGAAATGTTCCAGCCCAACGGCAGAACTCCAAGTGTGTGTGTGTGTGTGTGTGTGTGTGTGTGTGTGTGTGTGTGTGTGTGTGTTTTCTTCTCAGCTTATAAAGGATTTCCAATGTCTCATTCATCCATAAATGAACGCTTCTAAAAAATCCCTTTATCAGCAGCATACATAAAAGTCAGTTCTTATCACAACTTCGAGTGCAGAAAACAGCTACCAGAACTTTTCATCGACAGTTGGAGATACTAGAAACCATGAATTAGAGTGCTTATTAATCATGTGGATACCAGGAAATGAATAACTTCTTTAATGGTATCCACACAAATGCCAAGAGCTCTGAACTTAAGAAGCAAGAATTGGTCCAAATGCATGTCAAACGAGCCTCAGTTTCACTACACATTAAGAGAGGCCATGCTGATACAGCATGCTAGCCATGTAAATGTGTTCATGGGGTTCCTCCCCTAGGATGAATGAGAAACCGTGTTGGTTTGGTTGCAGCCAAAGCAGGTAAAATGTAACCATACATGATGGGACAGAATCAAAGTGGCAAAGCTCATTTGTCTGCTTAGATGCCACTGAAAATGCTTTGTTCATGTGGCACATTGAGAAGACACTAGGTAATGACAAAGAGGTCAAGACACTTCCATGAAGTCTCCAGTTTCATCACACTTTCAATGAAGGGAAAGAACATGAGGAACAAGAACAGGAGGAATACCAGAAATGAGTCATTCTTGCTTCAATCAAGAAGGAGACATCTCAGCTCAAGAAAAAGCAAATTGAAATAGAGAGATAGGGTGCATTTTCCCATTCACTCAAGAAGAAATTCAGAAGGATGATTCAATCTCTACAAGAGAGCTCCAAACACTCAAGAAGCCACTGAACTTCAAGCACAAGTTCCCAATAGGGTCACTGAAATCCATGTGGATGAAATGGAATTCGGTCTCCTAATGTTTGGGGCAACATAAAAGTCTGCCCTATAGGTATGCTTGCAGTATAGAAGGCATTGGGAATATACACAAAGGGGTCATTATGGAAGTCTAATGAACACTTGCCCAGACACACTTCATTTTACAGGCACAGAGCATCATCAGACAGGTTCCTAAGAACAAATAGAGGACACCAATACTGTGTCTGCATGGCCTAAGAGCCCCCGTCAGGAAATGACTGCATCTTTCCAGAATTCATGCATGAATATTTTTCAGACTCTCTAGGTTTTCTTTCTCTCTCATAAGTGGAAGATATAGGTAAGCTGAGGAGCAGAACCCCCTCTCTAGAGCTCCCTCACCAAAGATGTGAAGAAGAAGTAAATTCAGGGGTAAAGAGGAGGATAACCCATAGGAAGGGAGGAGCTGCACATTTCTAGAGGACTGGAGAGAGGAAGAGGAGGAAGGAGAGGAAGAGGAAGAAGAGAAGGAAAGCTTCTTCTCTATTCATAGCCACTACTGTTTCTCAAAAACAGATGACAACAGTCTCCACAGCATGGAACCCATCTCAGTATCCACATTCATTCCTATCATGCTAGCAGTGACCTAGAGATCTGCACTCATTTCCTTCCTGGGAGAATTTCGGCACTGATAAGGTAAAAGTAATCTACAAGTCAGCAGATGCATGGGGGAACTTCCTGAAACTTTTATGATATGAGATCATGAACCTCTTAGTCTCACATGACAGACATTGTCCCATGGTGTGCACACTGTTATAAAACACTCCTGATGACTCTCTGGACAAGCACCTTCTACATAGAGAGGGTCTGCACTCCTGCTTCAGCAAGAGATTTCAGCCTGTTCCACCAAATACATGCTTGCTTTTGGATGGTGTCTGTAGTACAAGATTTACGACCAAGACAAAGACTAAATTCAGTGATGAAAGTAGAAGCTGGTAAGAGGTGGAAGCACTAGAAAAATGCTACAATAGATATTAAAGATTCATATCAAACATTGTAAGAACACTGACTAGTCCAACAGCTAATTAATCGCAGCAACTGAAGTTGCTATTTGTCATGGCAAATTGGCTCTAAGAGTGGAAGCAGGTAATAATAGTCTAGCTTAAGAAAGATTCTGCTTTTCAGTAAGTCTGCGGCCTCTTTGAGGACTTCAGAAGCCTACTTGATTGGGTCTTAACCCACAGTTCAGTCCTTTCTCTTTCATGAAGCTCATGTGGATTTATGGTTTCCTAGTCCCCACAAAAGAGAGAGCCACAAAAGAAGATTTGGGGATCAAGTTTACTAGCTCTGGTGTTTTGAAGGACAGCATCCCCAACCTTTCTTCAGCTGTCATCCACCTGAAGGTTACAGCTCATGGTCTCACAATAATCACAATAACTCCACCAAAAATCACTGAGTTTACCAGCATATGGCTCAATCAGTCCTCACAACACTGTGATATGCAATTGTATCAGCTTACATACAACTCAGTCAGTCCTCCAGGCAATATTGAAATAGACATTGAGATGAATTTCATTCAGTAGTCTACCCAAAGTCAGAAAGTTTCAGAAACTACTCTTGACCACTAACACTTACTTAGAGATAAAAGGATTAGCGAATTGCCCCCCCCCCCATTTTTTCATAATGCAACCCAACTACATGCAAAAGTGAGAGCAGTAGTCAAGGGAAAACTGTGAAATTTACACAAGGATATTTAAAAGAAATTATCCTCAGTTACCAGCATACTGAGGACCAGTAGGTACACTGTGGAACTTGGCTCTAATAATGGTAGATTCAGTGGAAGTCTGTCTGTTACACTCCTCATCCCTGTGACAAAATACCTCATACAATCACATAAAGAAGGAAAAGTTTATTTTGATCCACAAATGACGTCAAACAGGCCAGAGATGGCAGCGTTGTTGGGGGCTGGAGCTCCTCACATCTCAGAGGATCTGAAAATAGGAAGCACTGACCATTTCCTGTGGTGTTTCCCCTGACCTGATAATGCTTGATACCATTCTCTACACAGGAAGAAAATATGTGTAAACACAGACAACATCCCTATCAACTGTCCAGAAGAAGGCCCTTAGGATGAAAACAGTGACACAAGTCTGTAAACCCAGAGCCTGGGAAGTATAGGCAGGAGGATCATGAGTTCAAAGCTAGTCTGGGTTGTACAGTGAATCGAAGTCACTCTTTGCTACCTTGTGAGACCCTGGCTCAAGAAACCAAAACACCATCCACAACATTAAAACTTTTCATCCAAGTAGGCCTGAGAGGTATGTCCGCACCATGTCCTGGCTCCTTCTGCTTCTCAGGAGCACAAGCGTCCTTCCTCACGGGCTCCCTCTGCAGTGGCTGTGAGAAGGACACGGGTCACTGGAGACAAAAGGCCAGTGGCCTAGGCCAGGTCGTGGCTGCCGGTACATCGTCACTGCGAAGGTATGAAAAGTTCCATTGTGGAAAGAGCAGAAAGTTACTTGGTTGGACACCTCGATGGATGTCATACATCGCCCCAACTTTTGTAGGGTGTGTTAATATTAATGCATGTTCCATCCTGATGCTTGAGTCAGGGTGGATCGTTAAGCACTTTCTCAGGAGAGCCGTATCCCCACCATGTCCTTCTGCTTCAGCCCTTTCCTCTGTGACATGCTACTTACTACCCACTGCCCCCAATCCTATTATTTTTTTTTTGGCCTATTAGATGGCCTTCATTCTCAGCTTAAGTAGAGTTCAAATTCAGCAAGGAAATGTATGAATGTCATTTCCTTGAGATTAGGGAACACTTGGTCTTTAAAATAGAATCTCTGAGTTTCTGCTTCCTGGAAGGGAGAGGAAATAATTGCTGGAACCCTTCAGCAAGAGATGCCATTCCCAAGAGACTGTACCATTGCTTCCGCAGCTGCCTCAGGGGCAAGAATCCTCCCGTGGCAGGGAAGCTGCGCATTTCTCTTGCATCTTATTTATGCTATTTATGGAGTCCCTTCTTCTGGCTGAGCTAATTGAATTAGGAGAAAATAGTTGCCTTGTCTGAAAGTTCTTTATTCTGTAGAAACCCATTGGAAATCCCTAGAAACTTCCTCATAACCTGGCCACAGTCCACAGGTTAGGGAGCCATCCCCGGATGCTGTGGTATCTGTATGGACATCTCTCCAAAATTCATCTTGAAACCTAATTAATTCCCAATAAGACAATATTCTGAGTGGGGTCTGTAGGTAATGGCTAGCCCAGGTCAGGATACCGCCCTCAGAATGAGACTAGCATCTTTGTAGAAAGACTCCAGAGTACTGCCTTGTCCTGTGAGAGTGTCACAAGAGGGTACAACCCACAAATCAGACAGCAGGGTCTCACCAGACACCAAACCTGCAGGCACCTCCATGTTGGACGGGCCAATCTCAGAGCCACAAGAAGTACATCAATGCTATATTTAAGCTACACAGCTAATGGTTCTCTGCTATAGCAGCCCAAATGTACTAAAACAGGGGGGAAGGATGTCTTGCATTCAAAAATGCCCGAATCCAGCTCAACATCCAATTTTGATGCTTAATGGTTCAGTCACAGGGCAAGTTACTTACATGCTAGAAAGTTCTTTCTCATCTAGAGAAAGGGAAAGACAAAAGCCTCCTACTTCACAAGGCCTCAAACAGCATGTAGAGCCGGGCACAGAGCTACAAGTCAAGTGGCTTCTATTACCATGGAGCTACGGAGAAGACTCTGGTGAGTGCAAAAGTAAGGAACTTAAGTTATTAAGTGCTGAGCAGAGGAGAGTAGGTTCTGGAAGCATAAGCTTTGCAAAACTCCCTCTGGGAAAAGCAGCTTTTCTGGAGGTAAGACCATCTTACCTGTGAGCTGATATTCAAGGAGGAATTATGGGTAAAGAATGCTGGGGGCAGCAGACGCAAAGATCTATGGACAAAAGCAAATGAGCCCTCTCAAAGCACTAAAAAGGAGGGGCACCCAGAGCAAACAAAGCAAGATGGGAAATGAACGCAAGGCAAGGGCCGCGAGCTGAGCTCAGGCTAGACAGGAGGAGGTATGATGTCAAGCTCAGAAGATGACAACTGATCACAAGTGCAATAAAAGTGTGTCTGTCAGGGGCTAGGCAAGGAGCTCAGTGGGTGAAAGTGCTTGCGGTGCAAGAATGAGGACCTGAGTTCAGATCCCCAGCACACATGTAAAAGCTGCTTCGGACAGAGACCAGAAAATCCATATGGATTCACTGTGGTCACTGAGCAGTTAATGTGGCCTAAACACTGAGCTGTATGTCACTGAGAGACCCTGGCTCAGAAAACCATGATAGAAAGGGATAGAGGAAAACACCTGACATTGACCTCAGTTCACAATAGACAAGCACACACGCTGAGACACACCACATGAATGAATACACACACAGAAGAAAGTGGGTTAGCTTTCTGTCACTTTCACAAATACCAGAAAAAAATATTCTTCATTGATCTGACTATTTGGGGTTCTGGATTTATGGCCAAAATCAAATGGTTCCATTGTTTTATGGTCTGTGGCAAGGGAGGGCTTTGAGGGAAGATGTGTGGGTAAGACAAGCTGCTAATCTCGTGGCAGCCATGAAGCAACAAGAAAGGAACATAGGAGGCTTCAACGTCTCCGGGAGGTCACACTCCTGAACCAGAACCTGCTTCCTTGCACTACGTCCTACCTTTGAACGCTCCCATCACCTCAGGCTATATCTCCACAGGTTGGCAACCTATTTACCACCTAGATCTTGAGGGTCACTTATGTAAGAACATAGTAGAAGACATCTTGGAGATTTCAGAAGAGTTACTTTGAATGATAGAATATGACATGTTTGCATCTTAACTTTCAGACCCTTAAAAATCTCTATAATGAACAAGTACACACACACACACACACACACACACACACACACACACACACAGACACACACACACACCCTTTTAAATACAATCCATTTACTTTAAAAAGCCATGCATCATACTTTCCTTTGTGAAAAGGACTTCAATGATCTAATTTTTTTTTTTTTAGAATTACCAAGAAAATAAACCCATCACTGAAAAGCAGGAGTAGTGGGGAGATAAAGATTAACACAAATCCATTGGTTCACACCATAAACACAACCAGAACAGGCAGGTCAAGAGTGTTAACCCAGCTGAGATGCAGATAAGCCTCTTTGCAGAGGCTCTACAACATGACCTTTGCAGAGTTTAATATCCTCTCTCTCTCTCTCTCTCTCTCTCTCTCTCTCTCTTTCTCTCTCTCTCTCTCTCTCTCTCTGTGTGTATGTGTTTGTATATGTGTATGTGTGTGTGAGAGAGAGAGAGTATGTGTATATATATATAAACAAGAGGGTACTTGAGTGCGTGTGCCTGTGGAGACTCAGGGGTGAAAACAATAAGCCTGTATTGTTCTACCTCCTTAATGCTTTACTGTAGAGTTTTCCAGGCTCCGCCTTTCAGGGCTGGAATTGCAGGCCACCGATATATCCACCTGGCCTTTTTACATGGGATCTGGGATCCAAACTCAGGTCATCTTGCTTGTGAGACAAAAGGTTTAACTCTTGAGCCATCTCCCCAACCCCAGGTTTTTGTATCTCGACACACTGGAAAAAGAGGCTGAGAAGCTTAGAAACCACTTGAATAGTTTCAAATAATTTTTTTTAGAAAAACGCCTGCCCTATTCTAAATGTAATCTCAACATAGGTCAGGCAAACAATTACTCACAATCCCAAACTGTGGTAATGTGTACTCCTGCACTTCCCATGCTATGAATTCTTCCCCCAGACTTGAAGGCTCTTGGAAGCCTTTGAAACACTCTAGTCTAGTGGCCCACCTATTTACCACCTAGGTCTTGGGGGTCACTTATGTAAAAACATAGTAGAAGACATCTTGGAGATTTCAGAAGAGTTACTTTGAATGACAGAATATGGACATGTTTGCATCTTAACTTTCAGACCCTTAAAAATCACAGTACACTCAGAGCCATTAGCCCCAATTCCTGGGTCAATGGAGAAACAAACAAGACTCCAGGCACCTGCCCTACACACATTCTGCCTTTCTCTACGTGCACCCCATCACCGTCAGAGATTAGGGTGTTCAAGGGAAAGATTTGGAAAATCAGAGCCGGACATGTCTTTATGGATCTATTCATCTCACTGCCTAGCACCTCAACACATCTGCGAGCAAGTCCACTCTGCAAGTTCCTTCCAGCAGTTTTTGGCATTAATTCAGAATCTAAGTCATAGACCTTAAACAATAATAACCATGAAAGCATCTCGCTAGCTCATATAACAAGAAAGGTAAGTTCAGTCGCCCCTGGCATAGCTAGATCTCAAAAGAACTGTTTTTCCTCTCGCCATCTCTAGCCAGGCTCAGCGTGCTTCTGTACTGCTGAGCTGTTCTCTCTGGCTGGTGCCAAAGCAGTCACTGGAGTGCCACATGAACTGGTTGGCACTCAAGATGTGGAGGACAGGCACAGTTCTTGTGTGGTAATTCCAGCCAAGGCCCATGTAAAAGCTCTGACTGGCCTGCTTCAGAACAGGTGTTCATCCCTGAATCGACAGTTATACTGAAGGGAACTGTAAGGCTCAGCTGACCCCACCTCAGTCACTTGGGGAGGATTCAGAGTGACAGGTGGATCTTCAGAAAAGAGGGAAGGAAAAGACATGACCTGCAGGTATAAGACATGATCTTGACATTTAATTCTATAACAGTTCATTTGAGAAAAGATTCCTGATTGGCAGAAGAAGGGCTATTGTATATGAGGGAATCCTCAAAAAGTAGGCAGAGAACAGGTGTTTCCTTATTGGGTGCTCAGTGACTTCTTACTGCCCCCACTAAATAGACACAGGAAAGCTAGATTGTTTCTATTGGGACTGAAGTGAAATGTGCTGATTTGGGGAGTTCCATTGCACCTGAAGTCAGACACATCCCTAGCCACTTTCCAGGATCACAAATCTTAAACCTGACAAATCACAAAAACCCACACATCTATTCTGCCTCTGTTGCAGGTAACAACAAAAGGAAGAATATTTAGATATTTTCCCATGAATAAAAGCACTCAAAAGTTCCAAATATGCACCAGCAAGATAGTTCAGTGTTTAAAGTTACTTAATAGCAAACCTGGAGAGTGAAGTTTGACTCCCAGAGGCCCATGTGGGGAAAGGAGAGAAGTGACTTCCAGTACTTAAGTAGTCCTTTGGTCTCTACTGGTGCCCCATAGAATGCACATATCTCTCTCTGTCTCTCTCTCCTCAAATAAATGAAGAAATAAACAAGAGAAATTTCTAAAAGTTCTAAACAGGATGCCAATTTTAAACATTTTGTTGTGTTATTGAGTATTAAAATGTTATGGATGTCTTAGGAACAAATTTTATGGATTATTTTAAATAAGAGTAGTAAACTTTGTGCACGTGTATGACTGTATTTAAACTAATTTCTGAGGAAGGACACTCTACATTCAGAACCCAGAAATCTGCCTCCCCTCTGCTTTCTCCTCCCCTGGCCCATGGGCATGGGGAAGAAGGTCAAAGGCATATTTCAGAGCTGTAGACATTTCTTACTGTGTGGGTTTCCAGACTAGTTCTCAAATTTCTTCAAAGGTTTATTTCACAAAACAGAGCTAAAATGTAATGAGAAAAAGCTGAAAGAAAAGCCCTCACCCGGGGACTTCAGGTGGCTCTAGAGAAGCACGCTAATGACAAAGTTGACATCCACATCTGTCAGCACCTTTCATAATGCCTTCTGGAAAACCCACTTAACTGTTGGCATCTGGCTGAAAAGTCCAGCAACCAATAGATACCCCCAGCCATAGGCCATGGAGCGCTTCGAGTGGCATCAATCCAAAAGCAAAATACACAAAAGTGAGGATCTTCCCACTGCTTGGCCTGGCCTGAGGGGAAAGATAACTTAATCCACGCTGGCTAAATCTTGGAGTGAACCATGGATGAGGGCCTGGGGTCAATCCAGGGCAAGAAAAAGACATCTGTTAATGTTCTGGGATGGCACATTCCCCAGCCACTTTTACAAACAATGCCAGCATTGAAATAGGGCTGGTCCTTTTTTCCCCCCTCCAGATATAAACATTATGCTTCAGACTTTAATAATAGGAACCAAACTTCCAGCCACACTTCACATGGAGACAAGCCCACTGCATCTGTTTGCTACAGAGAAGTTCTTAAAACTGCACGTTTCCCTGTAAACACAGCATCCTACCTCAGATTGCACAGTGCATACATTCATTCAGGAAGTGTGGAGCAGAAACATATAGGGCTCCCGATGTAGTGAGCTGGCAGAAGCTTGGTTCTCACTTGGCTTACTCCTTCCAGACACAGAAATCCAAACCATTTACCACTGTGTAAATATTTTTCTTTGACCCACAATAAAAGATATATCTGTGAGTATCTCTGTAAGAAAGATACACAGAGAATATCGTGGAACATTGTGGAGGCTGTGCGTGTACCTTCAGGCCCCTCTAGCTGCTCTTTTAGCTCACATGCATCAAGTGTATAATATATGATTATATATGAGGAGTCACAGTAGATACGGGAAGTGCAAGGATAAGCAAAATTCAGGAAATTAGGAGATAAACACATACAGCATTGGAAGCAGGGACTTAGGGAAGAAATAGGGGCAACTTTACCAGCAAAGGGGGCCTGATTAGGGAAGGGTCACTGGGTAGGTCACCTTTGACCTCTGAGAGTTAAGTAAGAATGCGCCAGGTGGAAAGTGGTGTTGAGTGGCTATCCCAGAACAAAGAGTGGGGATTACATTCCAGACCAGAGAAGAGGAGTGGACTTCATCTCAAATCCTAGCTCTAATTGGTTGGGAGTGGCTGCTCAAAGTGTGGTAATGACAAGGGCTGTGAAGCTATGTATCAGATACTATGGCTACCCCACCCTGGGATCTCCCCTCCCCCAACTCATCCGGTCCCCCTCAGCAGAGAGCTTGTCTACATGCTGGCAATTCCCCAAGTCAACCACCTGCAGCTTCTGCTTCTCACAGAAGATTTCTTGGATTATGTGGAAAACCAAAGATAAGAGTAGAGGATTTAAGAACTCCACAGGAAACTTTTCAACCACAGAGAGAGGCAGTGTTTATAAAACAGGCAAGTTTCCCCTTCTCGCAGTAAGATAATTCTTGTGCATCCTAAAGGAGCCCCCAGCAGTTTTCCAGGGAGATTGATCCCAGTTGCCCACATAACTCACACCCGTACGGGTCTTCTACTGGCCTCCGCCTTTCCTGAGTTGCATGTCTCAGCCTCTCACGGAAGCTTCCAGGGCTCCCTTTTCAAACACTGCACATCAGTTTTCTATTACTGTGTAATAACCTCCAAAATTACTGTCTTGAAACAATGAACTTTATTACCTCTGACAGTTTCTAAAGTCAGGAAGTACACAATGCTTTGTCGGAAGGTTCTGGTTCAAGGCCTCTTAAGAGGTGGCAGTCTGTTGAAGGTATGACCCCCCCCCCCCATCTGGAGGATCCAAGATGGCGTACTCAGATGACTATCTAGCGTGTACAGTTGTTATCAGCAAAGTCTCACAGGGTGGACTTCTCTATGGCAGATGCTTGAAGGTCCTCAGGACATAGTCTTGGCATTGTCCAAGGGATGTAATCCAAGAGAACAAGGTAATAGTCACAAGGATTTATAAACCTTAAACTTGAATGCATAAAGTGTCACTCAAGTGTACTCCATTGGGGAAAAAAAAGCCAGCCTCGTACATGTGAGATAAAATGTATGACGATACATAGAGAAAGCTAGATCACTAGATACATCTTGGAGATGGGCTATGATATTTTACCTGAGGGTTTAGTAGGAAAATTGCTCCTTTTATATGACTGGTTTCTACCATTGGTGGGCATGAGTGCTCTCAGGCATGCATGCAGTCTGGGGACCTATTTCCCAGAGATTCCTGTATTTACTCTCCTAAACTCCAAGAATTATTAAATGAGGTCTAAAAAGTTACTTCTGGGGCAAGAGAGATGGTTCAGTGGGTAAGAGCACTTGCTGTGCACACCTGAGTTCAGCTCCCCGCACCCACACAAAAAGCCCAACATGAGTGTGTGTGTTGTTTAACCCTAGCATTGGAGATAGACAGAGGCAGATCCTAGGATACTGCTGGTCAGCTAGGCTAGCCCAAACAACAAGCTCCAGGCTCAAAGAGAGACACCATCTCATTTGGTCTTTGACAAAGGGGCCCAAAGAATCCAATGGAAAAAGAACAGCATCTTCAACAAATGGTGCTGGCAAAACTGGATCTCCACATGCAGAAGATTAAAGCTGGACCCGTACTTGTCACCATGTACAAGACTTAATTCCAAATGGATCAAGGACCTTGATATCAGGCCAGAGACTATAAAAACCATAGTTGAAAGGATAGGGAACTCCCTCGAGCTGATTGGGCTAGGCCAACAGTTCCTAAACAGACATCCAATGGCACAGTCACTGCTACCAACTCTCAACAGTTGGGATCTTGTGAAATTAAAGAGCTTCTGTTCAGATAAAGAGATTGTAACGCGAGCTCAAAGGCAACCCACAGAATGGGAGAAAATCTTCACTAACCACATATCTGATAGAGCTCTATTGTCCAGAGTGCACAAAGAACTTAGAAAACTAAACACCAAGGAAACCAATGGCCCAATTAAAAAATGGGCCCTGGAACTTAAAAGAAACTTTACCAGGGATGAAATTAAAATGTCTAACAAATATCTGAAAAAATGCTCCACTTCTTTAGCCATCAGGGAAATGCAAATCAAAACTTCCCTGAGATATCATCTCACCCCGGTCAGGATGGCAAAAATCCACAATACTAACAACGACAAATGCTGGAGAGGATGTGGAGAGAGGGGAACTCTCCTACATTGCTGGTGGGAATGCAGGCTCATACAGCCACTCTGGCGAGCCATCTGGAGATTCTTAAAGAAATTAAAGATTGAAATGCCATATGACCCTGCTATTCCACTTTTGGGAATAACCCCCCATACAGCAGAGGTTCGCCTCGATAGCACAAGCACGACCATGTTCATAGCAGCACTGTTTACAATAGCAAAGACATGGAATCAGCCCAAATGTCCAACAGTTGACAAGTGCATAAGGAAACTGTGGTACATATATACAATGGAGTACTACTCAGCCATCAAAAATGATGAATTACTGGAATTTGCCGGGAAATGGATGTCATTAGAAACAATTGTATTAAGTGAAGTATCCCAGACCCAGAAAATTAAGCGCCGTATGTACTCCCTAATAGGTGGCTCCTAGTACCAAACCCACCCAGCCCACCTAGAGACAGGAATTCCAAGGATTATGAACAGGAGGGATGGGGTAGGAGGGCCACACCAGAAAGAAGGAGAGAAGGGACCATGTTACAGCAGGGAAAATAGGCCTCCACCAAGGACCCAAATAAGTAATGAGACATCTGATTAAGTTCACAGACTTTTGTTCCTGATCATTTACTACTGAGGGGGAGTGATCTCACCAGAAGAGGAGGGCATATAGTCTGGCAGATAAAAGTAACAATTTTGCAAATGGGTGATAGACCCCTCCCTCACTGTGGTTTCCCACTTTTATTACATCTACCTTTGAATGTGCTTTTATCACAAGACTCTAACAGCTTTTTGTCTCTGGCCAGGGGGTAACATACAATGCCCACCAGGATGGAGTGAAGGGCATTGCAGGAGCAGCAAAACTGCAAAAGAAAATCAACAAACCACAATCCAGAACTTCAGAGACTCTATATCAACCACCTAGAACTAGGCCAGCTTAGTCTCTCCCCATCTTGAAGCTCAGGGAAATTTGCGGAAGAGGGGGCGGTAAGAGTGTAAGAGCATAAGGATGGGAGGAGCAGTGATATGTAAGATACTCTATACTAGTTAGGGCTGAAGCAATCATAATTGGACTTCGCATGCCCTGCGCATTGTCCAACACACTGTTGACCTCACAAAGTCTAGCATCTGCTAAAGGCACCAAGATCCTTGGAGGCAAAGAATTGGCACCCACAGCAGTGTTCCTATACCTAAGGGGAACACGGGAAAGGGTTCGGCAAAGGCCACTGGGTCCTTGTACGTCATCGGAGAGGAGGGCCCAGAGGAAAATCAGTCATGCACAAGAAAGGACTCTCTGGGAATTGGGGTGGGAGGCACTGGGGGATGGGGAGGGAGAGGGGTGGGGAGGGGGAGCAGGGGGGTACGGGGGGAGGAGGAGGGAGGGAGGGAACTGGTGTACCTAATAAGTTTGTATGAGCTGAAATAAAAAAAAAAAAAAAAAAAGAGAGAGGTAGAACAAGACAGCAGACACCTCCTCCCGCCCCTGCGTGCACACGCCACAACGCATGTGCCACACAGGCAACACACATGAACACAAAAAAGTTCTTTTTCATTTTTTAATGCAATTCTTCCAAACTAAGACAACTCTAATTTCCTCCTAGCTTATTTCTTCTGGGGCCACCTTTCATTGAAAAGAAATGGGGCGATCCCCTTCCTCCTCATCTGGGAACATCTTCAGATATTTCATTTGTTTCTGATAATGTTCAGTTGCTTCAGTCCCCCAAAATATATACAAAATTCTAAAAAATATAGCTAGTTCCTTCTAATGATTAATTTATATGCATTCTTTAGCAAGAATCAAATCACAGGAAACAGCCACAGATGACATAAATTATTTTTTAAGATTACTGTATCTGTATCCACCTGGGAATAACACCTTATAAATCAGATCTAAACAAACAAGCTCTGGCCCCAAATTCTGTAAGATGTATACATGATATGAGATAATTCAGTTTGCAGGTGACAGTTCAAAGACTTTCTCTTTATCCTCTTGTGACAAACCAAAGATAAATATATCCAATGTATAACTGCCACATGACCACAGGAGGTTCATCTGATCAGGGATTTAACTTCTTCCTAAAATAACTTGATGGTCTGAAAAATGAATAATACACTTAATTTGTTCTCATGGAACATTTAAATGCAGTTTTATAATAACACTTTCTGGGTAGTATGCTGGATATGCTACTATCATATAAGCATGAAAGATTTAATGAGCAAAGGACAAATAGAAATGTGCACAGAAATCTATGAAAACTAGACTCTTAAAGCTCAAACTTGAACTTTCTTATGCACTCTACTTCCTACTGTGTCTACTTATTTTTGACAAGAATTGAAATCATCTTAGCAGAATTGACTTTCCATAATACATTCTTATGAAACCAAATGGATGGGAATATTTCAACAATAGTATTAAAATAAAATGTGAACATTCATTAAAGATGTTTACCTGCAAAGAAACAGACCAGGCCAGCAACCACAAAAATACGCAACTGGACATTTCAAGCAACTTCAGTTGCCAAAAGTCTGAACTCTTCTTAGCTGGCTATATCATCTCTTATGATGATACTAGGTAGAAGTTGTAGGTTGTTTTTTTCTTCAAGGAAATGCCAATTTCTTTTGAGACATTCTCTAACGTAAGTCAAACATTGCCGAAACTCTGAAAGGTTTGGGCTTTATTTAGGATGCTAGAGAGACAGATTTTAATTAATTTAATCACAGTGAAATCTCACAATCTAAAATAATTAGCAGGACTTGGCAGACAAGCCATTATCTGTTGAAGGTAATCACCAGAGAGCGCCAGACTGGACAGTTAAGGATCTGAGCGGAGTCTTTTTATTGTTGTTGATGAAGGGCAGGATGTGGGCCTGTGTTATTCTGCCCTGCCTTCCCCATCTCTGTCTCTGCCAACACAAGCTCTGTGAATAATAGCAAAACATTTGGCTGTATTTATGAGTGAATCTCATCTCCATATGGTGTCTGGGAAGAAACCTGTTTAGTTGATGCAGCTTATAACAATGATGTGTGATTGTTATGTTTTGTGTAGTATGTTTTTTGGGTCAGAAAATGGTTTGGCACTTTCTAAAGTGTAAGTTATTAAATACTGACTTCTGCTGAATCATTTTCCCACAGAAGCTCTAAGAGCACTGACCGACAGGTGAGAAATGTCTTCATTGTTTTTCCCATTTACTTACATCCGTGTTGAGGTATAATTCATGTACTATAAGAGGCATCCTTTTAAAACATAAAACTGAGTGTTTTAACATAATCTTATATTCTCTAAGTTGTATGACCATATCATCATTAATTCCAGAACTTCTCCATGGTCTCTAAAAGAATCCTACTATCTCAAGCTCCTCTCTGACAGTGAACAAGGCACTTACCCCTTTCTGTACATTTGCTCGATCATTCATATAAATGGAACGTTACAATATGTGTCATTCCACCTTGCCTTTGCTTAAGGAATTCTTTCACAATTCAAGATTTCAGGACTTGTAGCATAGAGCACCATCCCTTCCTTTCAGAGCTGAGTACTATTCCACTATAGTTACTTGAGATTTTGTTTTTCAGTCCATCTAACAATAGGTATATAGATTATATTCACCTTTTGACTACTGTGAGTAATTCTCTGAATATTCATGTAAAACTTTTTGCTTGAATGTGCATGTTCAGTTCTCTAGTAAGTGTCCAAAGTGCCTTTTGAATGGCAACATCATTTTGCAATTCTCCCAGCAACACAGATGGTTCCCACTCTACATTTTCACCAATGCTTGTTACCGTTTTGGCTGATAGCCATCCTAGTGAATGTAAAATGGTACCGTAGTTTGTTTCAGCTGACATTTCCTAATAGCTAACAATACTGAGCATAATATATTCACCTGTGCTATTTTGGATATTCACCTGTCTTTCTTTATCGAGGAAAGCTATAAAGCCTCGTTGTCCATTTCAAAGTTAGGTTGTCTTTTTACGGATGACTTACAAAAGACTTGATAATTTGGATATTACATTTTAATCAAATGTATTATTTGAAAATATATTTTTGTATTTTCTGTTTTTATTATAACTTTATTGATGGGATCCTTTGAAACGTGAATGTTTTTTATTTTGACAAGAGCCAATTCATATGTTTTATTACTAACACTTTTAGTGTTGTATGTAAGACACCATGTCAAATCTGATCACATCTAATTAAGTTTAGTTCTTACTCTTCTGACTGTGCTCCTTTGTGAATTCATTCTTTTCCGTGCATTTTTCTCTCCCACATGTCTGTTCATCCCAGCACAATCCTTTCAAAAATCAATTAACTGTAAGTTTCAGGGTTTACTTCCAGATGTTCAATCCAACTTCACTGTATTTGTGCATCTTTATACCATAATTATATTGTCTAGATGAATGTAGATTGGCAGGAAGGCTTCAAATTAGACTGTGTGAATTCCCCAATTTTGTCCTTTTTTAAGACCTTTTTAGCTTTTCTAAATTCCTCCATTTGCATACAAACTTCAGGATCTGCATTTCCATTTCTTCAAAGAAAGGAAACTTGCATTTGAAAATAATTTCATTGAGGCTGTATATCAGCTTTGGGAGTATTGCTATCTCAACATGAATCGTTAAAATTCAATGGACACTAAGGAATTTCTTAATTCCTTCTTTCATTAATTTTTCACTTTCAATAACAACTCTTATGTTATCACTAATTATTTTTATATTTTTCCATATATAAATATATATAATTGCATAAAATATGCAGAAATACAATTACGTGTCATGTATTGACTTTCTATCCTATAACTCATGACTGGCATCCATTACTTCTTTGTCACTGTGACTTATGGTGCCAAACAGAAGAAACAAAAGTGAATCAAGTTTTCTTTTGACTTACATTTCAAAGAGCTTCAGCTATGACAGCAAGGAAGATGTGGCAGAGTAGCTCAGTCCTTCATGCAGGAACATATGGTGGAGGGTGCTCACATGAGAATGGACTGGGAAGGAGAGAGAGAGAGAGAGAGAGAATAAGAAATCAAAGTGAATTTTCAAAGGTCAATCCGTAACAGTCTGTTTCCACCAGCCAAATCCTACCTCCCTGTGGCAGTTACTCTGCATGTTTGCTGATAAAATCACCATCAAACAATTTAAGGGAACAAGGGGTTTATTCTTTTACAATAGTCTAGTTCTAATTCTTAGTCCAGTTTGGCAAGAGAGCACAAACCATCATCAAAGGGCTGAGGGAACTGGCCACATCATCTCCATGTAATGGGGGACAGAGGGATGGTCCTTACTTGCCAGACCAACGTGTCTGGCCAAGTATACACAAGGATGTCAACTTCCTCAACCAGATCTCTGTATTTTATTTACCTGTCCAGGGCCTAGCTCTACCGGCCACGGGTCAGGCCTTCTCCATCAATTAGACAGTCTTCTGCAAGTTCACCCTGGGCTTAACTCAACTACTAATTATCTATAAATGTGCCCAGAACTCGAACCCTCAACCATCAAGTTGACACCTGTACCTAACTATGACACTCCCAAAGGCTCCATAGCTTCCCAAATTATTAACTGAAAGCCAGGAACCAGGTGTTCAAACACACAAGTTTTGGGGGACATTGCAGACCCAAACCATAACATTCGCTGAAATTGTTTTGTGAATATCTTAGAATTGTCTTGAAATTTCAGGGGCTTTCTAGAGACCAAGTATGCATCTGAGCCTTTCAAAGTGCACTTTGTTTTCTAATTCCTTCATTTTTAAGTTTTCAAGTTTGGGGGGTTATTCATTTTATTTCTGTTTTGGGGTCAACATCTTATAAACCTCAACTGGTAATGGAGCTTCAGTGAACTGTCATGTTAAATGGTTATTGCTAATTGCCTTTTTATTCCCTCTCAACCAGATGACTTGGGGATAGATACACACACAGTAAGTACTGTAATAGCTCAGGTAAAAACATTTTTTGTCATTGTTAGTGTCATGATGAGGCTCTTATCAGACAAAGAAAGGCTAGCTGGCATAGTTAGTGTGATTGTGTGACCTTATCAAAGACTATATGACATGTCAGCATCTAGGTTATGTGACACAATTAGCGTGAGTTTTAACTTTATCACAACTACTGGAATGTGCAGTCACCATGTATGGGAGACAAAGAAACTGGACTGTGAGAGAATGTAACATGGGGCATAAAAGGTTGTGCTTTTCTTCATTTGGGGTCCTGTCTTTCGGGTACAAATCTACAGAGCCTTGTGTTAGCACAAACAAAACTACTTCAGTATGACAGCTTCAGTGTCCTGCCTTCTCTGTGCAAGGATCCTTCTGCATTTATGCCGTCCTCAATATCTGACTTTCAAGGCTATGCGGAACATGCACATTCATGGAAAATGTTGTATGAAACAGCAGCATTTCAACATAATTTTTAATTTTTTTAGACGTGTGTGTGTGTGTGTGTGTGTGTGTGTGCGCACATGTGTTCCTGTGGAAAACCAAAGATAACTTCGGGAATCATTCTGGATTGCTTCTACCTCCTTCCTGCTTCTCTCTGGGATTTCCTAGGCTCTACCCACCAGGGCCAGAAGTGTAGGCTGCTGCCCTTTCCACCTGGCATTTTTATGTGGGATCTGGGATCTGAACTCAGGACCTTCTGCTTGTGAGACAGTCTTAACCCCTGAGCCATCTCTCCAAACTGCCCCCCGTTTTTTCCCCCTTTCTGGAGCTTTTATGTGGGACCTAGGATCTGAATTCAGGTTCTTCTAATTGCAAACCAGAGTCTTAACCCCTGAGCCATCTCTTCAGCCCTCAGCATAATTTTTATCTTTTACCACTTGCTATGCAACAGCTGATGACCCTCCTCCCCAGGGAATCCATCTTTATTATGTCCAAAATCGATCGAGAATAATAGCAGAAAGTAATAGTAAATATTCCCCTCTAGATATCACCAAGGAACAACGCTTGCTCCCTCTGCATTTAGTCTGGTTAGTCAAACTGATAGCTGCTTCAGTATGGGAAAGAACTGAGATTACCAACTGTGATGTGGGCAAGACCTGAGGCACAGTAATTCTATGTTCTTTTCTTTTTGACTTAGCTTATTATGTAAGGTCATTTTATTGTCCTACCTCAGGTAGGTCAAGCTTACTATTCATACTGAAATCAGCTTGGTAGAAAAAAGAACACAGCAGAGATAACCAGACACGAAGCCCTGACAAAAACACCCTCAGTTCATTACAAAGTGCTCAAGAACATGACCAACAGTCAGAACGTTCTCCCCACCCGACAGTCAGTGGTAAGTTCAAAGGTTTGAGCAAGGGAAATTTCCCGACATGGTGTTAAAATTCTTGTTAGACGTCTTGAAATAAAGAATCTGCTGGTTCTCAGCTGACCTTTTGTCCGAATGAACATTTTATATGCTTGGGTTGTGATCTTGCGGCAAACTTGCTTGGAGTTCCAGCCTTTCATCTTTCAGGTGACTTTTGAGCATCTCTGTCCATGCCAGGAACACAGCCATCCATTTCACAAATGAGGCCAAATGATGACATGACTTGGCCTTCCTTTCACAAACAGCCTTCCTTGCCATGATAAAGCAGGGGATGCTTCAATGACAGCTGAGGCTAAAAACTGTCTCTGTAAATCTTCCCGCACACGGAAATCAATACGCGTTTTCAGAAAGTCAAAGAGTCCTCCTGCAAACTAATAAGCCGCATCCTGCAGAAAAAGACTCCTTGGAAGATTCTATGTCCATAACCACTCCTTTATTACAGGCCCACAGCCTGTTTTCCTATGTAGACACTGAATCCTAACAGAAGACCATTTTTCTCAAAAACAACCCAGGTAGTCCTTAGCCAGTGTGACGTTGAATAAATCTCCCAAGTCTTACTGGTTTAAGTTTTGGTATCTACAAATGGGAATATAGCACTTCAGCAGGCTGTAATTTTTAAATACTATACCCACTCCAGTGTCTAATTTCTCACTGATGCCTATATTCTCATTGCTGTAGCGAAACACCTGACAAGAAGCAACTTAAGAGAGGAAGGGTTTATTTTCATTTAAAGATCTAGGGTCTACCTGCTATTCCACTTCTGGGAATAACCTCATATAGAGCAAAAATTCACCTCGATAGCACAAGCACAACCATGTTCATAGCAGCACTGTTTACAATAGCAAAGTCATGGAATCAACCCAAATGTCCAACAGTTGACGAGTGAATAAGGAAAATGTGGTACATTTATACAATGGAGTACTACTCAGCCATTAAAAATGATGAGTTACTGGAATTTGCTGAGAAATAGATGTCATTAGAAACAATTATATTAAGTGAAGTATCCCAGACCCAGTAAATTAAGCGCCATATGTACTCCCTAATAGGTGGCTCCTAGTACCAAACCTACCCAGCCCACTTATAGACACTCAAAGATAAATCTCTGTAATACCTACAGTAATTGCAAGGATTATGAACAGGAGGGATGGGGTAGAAGGGCCATACCAGAAACAAGGAGAGAGGGGACCATGTTACAGCAGAGAAAATAGGCCTCCATCAAGGACTGCAAGTAAGTAATGAAACATCTGGTTAAGTTCACAGACTTTCATTCCTGATCATTTACAACTGAGGGAGTATGATCTCACCAGAAGGGGAGGGCATATAGTCTGGCAGATAAAAAGTAACCATTTTGCAAATGGGTGATTGACCCCTCCCTCACTGAGGTTTCTAACTTTTATTACATCTACCCTTGAATGTGCTCTTATAATAAGACTCCAGTTTAACAGCTTTTTGTCTCTGGCCAGGGGGTGACATACAGTGCCCAGCAGGATGGAGTGAAGGGCATTACAGGAGCAACAAAACTGCAAAAGAAAATCAACAAACCAGAACTTCAGAGACTCTATATCAAACACCTAGAACTAGACCAGCGTAATCTCTCCCCATCCTGAAGCTCAGGGAAATTTGCGGAAGAGGGGGGGTGGTAAGATTGTAAGAGCACAAGGATGGGAGGAGTAAGATATGCAAGATACTCCACACAAGTTAGGGCCAAAGCAATCATAATTGGACTTGGCATGCCCTGCGCAATGTCCAACACACTATTGACCCCACAAAATCTAGCATTTGCTAAAGGCACCAAGATCCTTGGAGGCAAGGGATTGACAGCCACAGTAGTGTTCCTATGCTTAAGGGGAACACAAGAAAGGGTTCAGGGAAATGCCACTGGGTCCTTGTAAGTCATCGGAGAGGAGGGCCCAGAGGAGAGTCTGGCATGCACATTAAAGGATTCTCCGGTTTTTTTTGGGGGGGGGGAGGCACTGGGGGATGGGGAGGGAGGGATTAGGGGAGGGGGAGCAGAGGGGTCGGGGGAGGAGGAGGGAGGGAGGGAACTGGTATACCTACTAAGTTTGTATGAGCGGAAATAATAATAAAAAATGTTAAAAAAAAAGTCTAACAAAAAAAAAAAAGATCCAGGGTCTACAAGCCATCATGGCAGGGAAGGTATGGCAGTAGGAGCTGGAGGCAACTGGTCACATCGTGTCTACTGTCAGGAAAGAGAAAGTGAGGAATGCTTTGCTCAATCATTTCCTCCTTTTATTCAGTCCTGGGCCCCAGGTGCTGGACTGGTGCCATAGATTTAGGGTGGGTCTTCTCTCCACAATCCACCTAATCTAGATACACAATCCACCTAATGTAGATAGTCCCTCATATCCACCTCGTATCCACATTTGCTATTCCCTGATGAGGTCCTAAATGCAATGAGGATTAGCCATCACAGTGCTCAGGAACTGTGTGACACTGACAATGACAACAGATGGCAGTAAAAAAGACGACATCAAAATTCACCTCAGAACTTGGATAGCTCTCTGCTGCTCTCCTGACTCTGTTCCTTGTATTCTCAATGAATTCCCTCCCACATAGAAACAGATTATCAGTTTAAGAAGTGTGAATGTCTGCCACACTCAATAATTCACTCGATTCACACGGTTAAAGAAGTACTCACACAGGATGACCCAAAACAATCCCAAGTCAATGCCTGTGTCCAGTAAGTAGCCAGGAAGAAAAGAAAAAATGTGATCAACTAAAAAAGTTGGTCATGTGATGTATGCCTGTAACCCCAGCATTTGGGAGGCTGAGGAAGACAGAAGGATCACAAGTTGGAGACTGCACTGGGCTACAGAATGTTGAGATGAAGAAGGAAGGAAAGAAGAAAAAGGAGGAGGAGGAAGAAAGAGGAAAAAGAAAGAAGGGAGAAGAAGAACAAGAAGAACAAGAATAAGAATAAAGAAGGCTGATGGGGAAGAGGAGGGGGACAAGGAAAAGACAACTGGGCGATGATGATATGATGAGGAAGAGGAGGAGGAAGAGGATGTTAATGACAACAGAAGATTGAAGAGACTGTCAGTGGTTAGAGGGCTTCCTGAGCAAGTATGAGGACCCGAATTTACATCCCCATCTCTCGTGTGAAAGCCAGGTGTGGCATGCACACCTGCAACCTCAGCGTCAAGAAGCAGAGGCAGGTGGATTCCCAGAGCTTCTGCGCCGGACAGCTGGTCCAGCCAAAATAGTAAGCTTCAAGTTCAGGGAGAGCCTTGTCTCAAGAACGTAAGATGCAAAGTAAAGGAGAAGGACCCCTAACATCCTCCGCTGGGTCCTGCCTGGGTGTGCACTGGAACACACAGCTCTATACACATGTGTGCATGCCTACACACATTCATGTATTCACATGCATATGCCACATACCTACATGGGTTCAAATAAAAACAAAATACCAAACAATGGAACAAATAGAACTCAGTTTGGAGTCTGCTTTGGGAGATGAGTTAGGGACATGCATTCATGGAAATCAAAATAGTGAGCATTTATGTCAGGCTAGCTGAGGACTTTTGCTGGCTCCGGGTGGTTAGACTACGAGATGTATGGCTCTAAGTGGTTAGACTGTTAGATGTATGGGATGAGCGCCATCTGTTCTCCGTCCTTCTCTCAACTGTTCATCAGTATAGTTATCATGCGTATTAGATGACAAAACTATCTGAAAACCAATGACAAATACTAAATTCTATGTCACAAAGGAAGGCGTGTGCATATGCATATTGTGTGCATGTGTATGCATGTGTGTGTATGTACTGAAGGAAAGCAAGATCTCAACTCTTGCAAGTTCTGTATGGTAGGGACTTGTGCTTTTTATGACTGCTTCATTGCAAATTTAAAAGCATTAATGGTTTAAATACCTTTATTTTTGATTAGCTAATATGAAAGCTAGTTTGGGAGACGAACAACAATATAGCTCTCCTATGAGTCAAAAGGATTCATGTCTCATCTCTCGTGCTAAAGAGCTGTGTTATATTGTGAAAGTCTGTTAATTTCTCCATGAATAATCTCTTAAAATAAGAACTGTAAAAGCAGAGAATTTCATCACATATTTATACATATCTTCACACACTAATCATATTTTATTAATACAGAGGTAGAAGTGAAATCCCTCATACCTATTACCCACAAACCCTTCTGCTTAGGTAACTACATTTGAACACCTGCACGCATGTGCATAGATGTGATACAGACAAGCACTTCACCAACAATGACTCTTCTACAGCAACTCTTGTGCAATTTGTGCTTTGATTTCAATAACGTCTTCTGAGTGTCATCTTTCTTATAGGGCAATTTATCTTCACATTTCATCTAGTTGGAAATTTAGGTTGTTTCCAGTTTTGACTTTCTGCTGATGAAAATAAGACAACGGTGAACCTTCTTCCCAAAATATGTGTTTGTGTGCTTGGGTTTGTATGTTTTTTGGCCAAACACATTAGAGAATGCATCCAAGAAATGAACTTTCCTTTGTTCCCCATATCTCATTTTTCCCATCTAAAAGCATGGAGGGAAAGCCTTAGCAAGCGATTCTCAACTCCTCCCTCCCTATTTATCACACATACATTCTTCCCCTCGTTCTTTTTTGTCTCCTACTCAAAAATAAAATAAAGAAGCAAACATAATGACATTTTACCCCAGACCTGATAGAAGTCCACAGGAGCCTCAAGAATGGTTTTAGAAGTTGTTACTTAATATCGTCAATAACAGGATACAGTTTAACTTGTCAAGCTTCTCAGAATCTCAGAGAAATGCTTGGAAATTGATGAATGTGAACAATAACAAAGGAATGACACTGTGAGGGAGGAGGAGAGGTGTTAATTACTTAAAAATGTGCGAAGCTCAGATGAGAAGAAAAATCTCCTTTTCTGACTGACACTGCGAGCAAAAGGAACCATTTGACTTCAAAGACAAAACAAAAAAAATTAAGTGCTCACCAGAATTTGGAAGTTAACATTGACAGTTTGCTGTGAAAGTTAATCTCCTGACTCAAGTTCAAGACCTGACTTAAGAGTTACCCTCATGTACAGTAATGCCCGTGGGTTCAGGGAATTTCCTAAGAGAGTTTACAACTTCCTTCCAGAATAAAGTTGCATAAAAATAATTGAGATGTAACTGTAGTTATTCAAACTGACTTCAACTCAAATACTGCATATTTCATTGAGTAGCAAATTGAAGTCAGTTTATAATGAGAGTCCTATTTTTCTTCCAACACTTCATTTACTCACATGTCCATTGACCTCATTTTTACTGTATCCATATATATCCTATAATGAGATAAAATTTCTAGGTATGAAAGGCTTTCTCTTTATTATGTGTATGATGTATTTGTAAATGCATGTGTGTATCTGTGGGTATAGAGTATGCTTATGTGAGTGGGTTACAAGCACATGTATAAGAACATCTTCATGTGTAAGTTTTGGTCTTCCACCTTGTTTGAGACAGTCGTTGCATATATCAGGCTTGTTGGTCCATGAGATTCCAATAACTCCATCTCTGCCTCCCATCTCACATTGGGCATGATAGAATTTTATTGTGTGCTATCACATGCAGTTTGATGAGGGGTCTGGAGATTTGAACTCTGGTCCTCACACCTACACAGCAACAGCTTCATCCATTGAGTCATCTTCCCAGTCCTAATGATTTTTAAATTAGTGAATTGTATCTTGCCGCAGACCAGAGTCCAGGCCTCGAGACCAGGGCTCCCCAGGACCAGGTGGAGAACAGAACACACGCAACTTTCTTTAGGCCGAGTGAATTCTGAACCCATTTAATGAAACTTTCGTGACAGCTTTTATACAGAAAATTTTGGGGTAAAGAATGTTGCATATAATTTTCTAATCAGCAAAATCACCTTCAGGGTGGACATTTTTTCAAGAACCTAACCCATTGCTTGAGGGTAAAGGCACTTAACAGAAACATTCTCTTATCTAATCTATAATGCTTCACTGGATAGCCATGAGGCTGAGCCTACATTTTAACAGAGACTGCTTTTTTAAAATACACAGAAGAGGGGGCTGGAGAGGTGGCTGGAGAGGTGGCTCAGGGGTTAAAGCCTCTGCCTTGCAGGCAGAAGGTCCCGAGTTCAGATCCTAGACCCCATATATAGACAAGGGGCAGAAGCGAGGCGACCTGCATTTCTGGTCCTGGTAGGGCGGAGCCTGTGAATCCCGGAGCAGAGTAAACAAGGAGGAGGTGGAGGCAGTCCATGGAGGTTCCGGAATTGTGGTACTACACACACATACACATACACACACACACACACACACATACACACACACACACACTCGCACGCATATGTGCACAATTGAATAAATAATAAAAAAAATTAAAAAAATACACAGAAGAGGAATGATCTCCTTTTGATTTCAGCAAGGAACATATTTTACAAGTAACTATAGGAGTTCCTAACACCCCATAAGTTCCAGCGTGAACTTTTGCTGTTTTCCTCTCCAGGTTCATACTCTCAGTCAGGCAGGTTGACATAGGCACCAGGCATGGCAGCAGGTTCTAGCTTGGGAAGTTGCATGCAGCTCATGCAGTCTCTATTATTCAAGCTTGAATCACATCTCTAAGGGGGCCATGGCTTGGATACTCAAGGGCCATAAGCGCCTATAGCGTGATTTTGTCAATGGAACACTACTGAGATATGCACTGAAGAGAACACTTAAGCAATATAATTATTAAAAGAATAATTCCTCCTATAATAGCATTCTTCTATTCCTTTAATAGTAAGGTTGCTTATGTCTTCCTTTGAGGAATTCCAGAAGTGTATTGCCATCAATTAGATGACCCATCTGTGAACTATGCATTCTCCAAACCTGGGGTCCAATCTGTCAGGCCCATATGCCTGCCATGGGTGTCTCTTTCTGGGCGGAAGCGATCGTTGGTGGGAGTGCACTCAAATGGTCATCTCTGTGATTTCTCATAAGAGTGCTGTTTGGGATAGGAAAGACACGGCCCCCTTTGCTTCTGACATGGATTCTTCCAGTTTGTATTGCAAATACCATCTCTAGGGGCAGTCTTGGCATCTAGACTTTCTGACATGATGGTCTCTTCCTTGGCCTTCAGCCAGGGTAAGAGGGTATCACAGTTTCTTTTAAGGTTCTAGTGGACTGATAGCATAGTCTTATACTTCTGGAATTTCTGAGTTAGTACATAGGTGGGAATTTTACCCACCTATGTTTTAAGACTCTAGAAGTTATTCTCTAATTTCCTTAAATCAGTGCACACATTCTGACTAACAAGTCTACTTATTGTAAGTGACTAGACATGAAATCTCTATTTAGAATTTATCTTAAAGTTAAAAAGAAGGCTTCTTCTCTAGATCAGAGAGCAGGAAGCTATTCACAAAAAACCCTAAGAGCAGGTAAAGGGCACTCCTAATTCCCAGAAGAATTCTTCCTGCCCATGGGGTTACTGTGACCTTCCCCAGGGAACTGGGAAGAAACACCAAGGCCTGACAATTCCCATATTTTTCCTTATTTCTCTTAAATAAAGCCATGTCCTTATCCCAAAAGATGTTTCTTTGAATCCATCTTTTCCAAACTGAGACATATTCTATCAGATTGGTCGGATAAGGACATGGCAGTATCTGTGTCAACATCTCCCAGGAAAAAATAAGGAAATTATGATGGAGTTTAAGGGTTTTGAATAAAGGTAGAGAACTTGTCTGTATTTAAAGTCCTGAGGTTTGATCTTTAGCAAAAAAAGGAGAGGGAGAAAGAGATGGAGAATATGAGAAAGAGGTGATGAGAAAAATCTTCAAACCATAAACAATAGTTGTTGAGGCAACTAAATACATGTTCTTTAGTTTCAAAGAGAAACCTTACACAGTGACTTCAAGAATCATTAAGAAGGACAATTAGTTCCCACAACATATGTGTCCTTTCTCTGTAGCCAAATCATCGGAAATGTTCTATAAACTGATATATTCAAGGAGCATAGAGCATATAATTCTACAAAAACTGCAGTTTTTAAAAATTTTTTTTATTATTATTTATTCAACTGTGCGCATCTGCGTGTGTATGTGCCCGCACGTGTGTGTGTGTGTGTGTGTGTGTGTGTGTGTGTGTCTGTGTATGTGTAGAACCACGGACGAATTCGCGAACCACCATGGACGCCTCCACCTCCTTCTGCCCCAGGATTCACAGGCTCCGCCCTACCAGGACCAGAAGCGCAGGCCGCCCCCGCTTCCGCCCGGCATCTATACGTGGGATCTGGGATCCGAACTCAGAACCTTCTGCCTGCAAGGCGGAGGCTTAACTCCTGAGCCACGTCTCGAGCCCCAAACTGCAGTTTTTTTTTCCAATTTTTTTATTATTATTTCCGCTCATACAAACTTAAGAGGTATCCCGGTCCCCTCCCTCCCTCCACCTCCCCCCCCCACCCCCCCCACTCCCTTGTTACTCCCTCCTTTCCCATCCCCCAGTGCGCCCCCCCCAATCCCCAGAGCATCCTTTAATGTGCATGCCAAACTCTCCTTTGGGTCCTCCTCTCCGATGAGGTGCAAGGACCCATGGGCATTTCCCAGAACCCTTTCCTGTGTTCCCATTAAGTTTAGGAACACTACTGATGACTGTCAGTCCCTAGCCTCCAAGGATCCTAGTGCCTTTAGTCCATGCTAGACTTTGTGGGGTCAATAATGTGTTGGACATAGCGCAGGTCATGCAAAGTCCTATTATGATTGCTTCGGCCTTAACTTGTGTGGAGTATCTTGCATATCACTACTCCTAAAACTGCAGTTTTACAGCTCTGAAGTTATTTATGCTAATACTCTCTGAGTTTTGTGGGATTTAGGCTGACCAATCATAACCTCAGATTACTGGATCCATACAGACTAGTTCATTGACAAACACAAGAGCTGGGGTTGGACTGGTTAGTTACAGTCAGTGGATCTCATGCCAGCCCTCTATTTCAAAAGAGAAACTGTGTTATGGTTGCATTTTGGTGTCAACTTGACAGTGGCAGGCTGTTAGGGGCACAGCTATGGAAGGTTAATGATTGGAATGGCCCCTGAACAAGTCTGCAGGTATTTAATTGATTGCTGTGGAGAACCCAGCCCATAATGGGTGGTACTTTCCAGTAGTGGACCAGATAATAAGAGGTGCAAGGAGGAGGGACTTGCTCTTCCCTTATTCAGTGTCAACTTGCTGTGGAGGCCACTCTGCATGCATTGTTTGCTTTTAGAGCATCGTGGCCTTCTTTGTTGTTGCTGCACTGCTGCCTCTGTCCTTGGCTGACTTGGAGCTTTACCTTTTCCACTATATTGTTGCTGTTCCTGCTGCCTTTGGAGCCTGGTGTTAGAGCCCAGCTGTTCTTCATCAACGATGGAACCCAGCATCTTTGACCCTCCAGAGAAGTAAAGACTTGAGACTTTCTCAGGATCTTTTGATTTTGTGAAACATTCCAGTCAAAAACAAGGCAGCTGCGGGCAGCTACTTTGAAGGACACTATTTTTATTGTGAGTTATTTTAATAAATTTATTATATATATATATATATTACATTCTATAGATTGTTTCTTCAGAGAACCCTGACTAATACACTCTGCTTCCATGAATATAAGTTTTATTGAATACATATCTTCCAAGCAGGCCTTTCTTAGTTGTGCTTTTCTCAATTTGCAACAAGCTTCCAGAAAAGAAAATCAGCCTCAAATTTGAAAACTTTGAATATGTTACTCTTTCCCCTTCTACCTGTTTCAGGCTGTTAAACTTTTTTTTTTTTTGCTTTGGACAAATATTTCCATGTCTCATTCTTTCATAACCAAAACATCTAAGAGTCGCTCCAAGAATAAGACCAAAAAAGAAAGTGAAAGCTGAGAATCTAGGTGCCATGTAGCATTCAGCTGGAGATTTCTGACATGTTCTGTATAAATACAACAAAGAAAAATAAAATAGTTACTATCAAAAAGCAGCCATGCCAGCAGTTGTTTCTTGTTGTTTCAGTTGTCTTGAAGCTAGGCTAGACATCTCACAGAGCACAGCGGCTCATTGGCAGTGTGAGGTTTGTGTGTCTTGCACGCGGCTGGACACAGAGACCCCAGGAAAGGGAGAGAAGCTAATCAATTAATTCTTGCATTGGAAATATTCAAGGGAGGAGTTTGTAGAGGGAATGGATGGAGCCACATGGACATGATGTTATCAGGGCCTACTGCTACATGTGTCTCCACTCTACCTTCACTTCTGTTAGTTTTTTTTATCAGGATCATAAAAATCAGGCTCCATACCTCTTCAGAGCCAGGTAAAGGTTTCACAGAGCCTCATTGACCCATTCTTTATCTTATTTCTCTCATACAGTTCCTTTTAGATTCCAATCACATGACTAATCAGGACATGAGATCTCCAGAGGTAAATAAAATGAAATCCAGATTCTTAATCCAAGGAAACTATGAAGAGATCTTATTAATTTTTTTAATGGGCGCCATCTTGTGTCTACCTATAGTCCAATCAGAGAAGCCGCTGGCCGCTACTTCTAGACTGCAAATTACTAAAAAAAACTAAGAGGCTAAAGTAAAGCTGTCTCAGAAGTGTGCTACTGCTCTGACTACAAAACACACACATTTCAAGGCTCTTTAATGTCTTCTTGTTATGCCCATCTATGTTCCCATGTGGTATATCAATGAACACAGGGTCAACTCCCTTCATTCACACTGGGCACAAAGGGCAAAATGCCAAGCTTCCAAAGTTCAAAATTCATTACAGGCCAGCAAGGTAGGTCCATTCCACAATGCAAATGCAGATGAGCCCGCTCAACCTCTTGGCCAATACTACCTTGGTTTCTAGCTCACAACATATATCCAGAGACAATGCGCTCAAACCTCACCTCGACTCCACCAATGCGCAGCAATGTAGTCTGAGGCTAACCACGTAGCTGCCCTTCCCCATCTGTTCTTTGACTATCACATGCAAGTGGAATGATGTTGTGGGGTCTCCCCTCCATAACAAGGCAGGGTGGACACCCACCGTGATGGAAATATTAGCATGAGCTCTCCATCTACCCAGAACTCAATCACTTGCATGGCCCTGGGAAAATACCACCCTGTCACCTCTAAGATAAGGAAAGGGGAGCAGTTGCTTTCAAGTGTCCTTCCACCTTTATTCTAAGAAGACTTCTTAAGTACCACAAATATTTTAAGACCGGACTTGAGGTACCTTAAATGCTGCCGTCATGGAAAAATTAAGATTCTTTTGTTCAGTAAAGGAAGTGGCAGGACGAGATCAAATATGGAATTGTCATGTGTAAATGTGGCCGAACAAGAAAATGAATAGAGCAACCTCTTACCAAGGCCTTTGAAAAAACTCTGAGGTAATATCCTGAAAGGATGTAGCTCCTCATTAAGACGCCCTGGTCCAATGCAGCCAGAGGAAGAAGCAGCAAGCCATTCTCCCTTTCATTAGAATACTTTGCTGGTCTCATGCCAGCCCCCCCAACCCCCGTCCCTCTCCCACCTTTCCTTGCTTCCCTGTGTAGGTTAACTAGCTAGTTTCCTTGGCCTAGGCGTGAGCCCCATTTCTGATTCATACAACGGATTCCAAAGCAATCTTTGTTTTGTCGGACGCTGAGAAATTGCTTTGCTGCGCCTCCTGACACTCTGAGTTCTGATGGAGCCCTAACCTGAGCAGAATATTATGTCTGAGGCAGGCCCAGCTGTCCCTGAGCTGACACAACTGCTGATCCACGGCAGGCCAGGAAACATGCTTTTTGCACAAGAATCCTTTTCAAATTGCTGCCCGGGCCTCTCTACAGAAGTTGATGTATTCTATCATTATTTTCTCCCTGCTCTGTGTCTGGGCACAAATGTGTTTCCCAGCAGCATCAAACACACGGCTCTGAGGAGGTGCCATTCTTCACCCATTAGCGATGCACATGGGCAGTGCCCAGCAATGTCATGGAAATCATTTTGCACAGGTGCCCTGCTTTGTGAACCTGACCGTCCGTGCAAAAGCAAGGAAGCAATTAACAAGGCGAAATTCACACAGGTGTGAGAGCAGCATGCTGCCTCATGCTCTAGAGAAACAACAGGGGCCAGAAAATAATTTTTGAGCACTTAGAACTAGTCAAGCTCTAAAATGTGGTATCAAATTATATGCAAATAAAGAGCGTTAGGGAGGCAAGGTTTGCAATGTCTGTGGTACAGGGCTATGGAGCAAATTGCCCAATGCCACCACATTGATTAGCTTTTCTTCACATCTTCACAATACCTCACACTAGCAGCTGAAGTGAGGAAAGATTTACTTTGGTTCACAGTTTCAAAGGGGTTATCATATGATCACTTGGCCGGAACATGATGCTGGTCGTGAAACTGTGTGGAGGAGTTTCTTTAAGCTCATTGTGAACAGGATACATGCGCGCGCACACAGAGAGAGAGAGAGAGAGAGAGAGAGAGAGAAACAGAGAGAGAGAATTTTGTAGCTATTCTTCATGTTGCCAATATGACTACAGGACCCAAAGACCTTAGGGAAACAAGAGGTTTATTTCAGCTTGTGATTCTGGTTATGCTTCATAGTCTGACTTGGCAGGAGAGTTCATACTTACCCCAGGGCCCGAGGGAACTGGCCATGTCATATTCAGAGGAATTGCTGAGAGAGGGGCAAACTTCCTCGCCTGCCAGACTGCAAATTTATCAAAGTGTCCTGCAGTACATCAACTCGCTGAACTCTCCATTTTATCCACCTGCTCCAGGAGTGCTCCCACCCTCTATGGGCTGAGTCTTCCCATGTCAATCAAATAATCTGCTGGGGGCTTGCCCAATCATGAATTTCTTCACAGATATGTCTAGAGCTCAGCCCTTAACTTTCAAGTTGAAACTTGTATCTAACTGAGAGAGAGAGAGAGAGAGAGAGAGAGAAAGAGAATGAATAATGGCAAAGACCTGTTCTATGGCTTACTTCCCCCAACTAGATCCAACCTCCTAAAGATTCCAGAATATTCCCAAATAGCTCAACTAACTAAGGATAAATATTCCACATGAGTCTGTGAGGGACATATCATATTCAAACTAAGGAAGGTCACTTAGCTAAACTGGAACCCACGACCAATTTTGTTTGGGTTCAAAGCCTGTGTTTTGTTTGTCTGTTTTCTTACCTTGGTATCACTTGACATAACCAAGAGAACATGTGTTTCACTTCCTAACCTTGATTCACATTAGTGCACATTACATGGTTTCCTATATGACAAACAGCTTCTCTCCATAAGCATTTCATAATACCCTCCCCATGTATTTTTTTTTCTTTAAAGAAAGCCAAGAATTTAATAGCCTCTTGCCTACTTGAAAGCATAGAGTACACTCTGCATTCCAAACAAAATAGCTCCCCCTACAGTTTTTGTTCTGCACATGTTTTGGGCTTTGGTAAAAGATGAGGAAAAAAGTCCAAGGTCAGAAGCTCAGAGGCGGAGCTGCCTGTTGCCTCTTTTGGACAGGAATTAGTATTAGCCTGCGGGTGGCAACAGGATCAGTAGCTGCTGTTCAGGACAAAGGGATAGTCCTTCGACATTTTCTTTACTGTCTTTAGAGTCGACAACAATTAGCATTGTTTTTAAGTGCATTGAATCTTGTGCTGAATTTGACAGGCACCAGGTGGGAGTGGAAAGATGCTTGCTGGAAGTCGAATTCCCTTCTGACTTGCAGTGTGTTGCTGGCAAGAGCCGACACTGTCAGCCATCCAAGCGCTGTGATTCCTTTGTGACATCACGAGTACTGGCTGGGCCCTGCGCCCGTGGCCTCCCCAGGCAAGGCCGTGCGTCAGCACCGTCTCGCGGACGCTGGGCCAACGTGCGTTCCCATGGGTCTGCAGCGAGGGAACGCTGCCGATGATGCAGACACTGGCGGGAAATTCTCTGCAAGACGCCTGCAAGGGAAGGGGGGAAATGTCCTGGGACATGAAGAACGGGAACCCACCCAATGTCATTCGTTTTCATCGTGAGACTTTCTGACCAGTTTTCTCCACCATCTGATTTCCTCTCCAAGAGTGTTTCCCATGGAATTCCAGGAAGATGGAAATCCAATCAGATAGTCCACACAAACTACTCTTCTTAACAAGGATGAATGACACACCTTCCCTATTGATAATATGGGTGACTAAATGAGAAGATGTAGCCAGTCTTAATGTATACAGACATTTTTAAAAAAGTGCCATGAATTAAGTTCTTCATGGAGAATAAATAGTTTATACACTTTCCATGCTATTTCATGGACTCACCACAAACCAATAAATAAGGTTCATGCTAATAATGAATGTATTTTTGAGAAGAGGAAACAAATGTTAAGTAAAATAATTTCACATTTTCTTCAATCATCCTTGTTGATGGACTCCTAGACTGCTTCCATTTCCTGACCATTGTGAATAGCACAGCAATGAACATGATCATATATCCATGGTGTATGGACTTAACATTTTTCTCTTGACTATAAGTAGCTGGATCACATACAGTAGTTTTATTTTCAGCCTTTTAGGAAAAACACATTTACTTACTTGAAAAGAGAGAGAGAACAAAACATGTGTAAAATTAGGTTCTCTTCTTCTTTTTTTTTATTTTGCATCAGAAACCACAACAGTTTCCTCCTTTATTTTTTTTATTATAACATTTTTTATTATTATTTCCGCTCATACAAACTTATAACAAGGTTCTCTTCTTTCACCACATGGGCTCCTGGGATCAAATGCAGGACACCAGGTGTCAAGGTATCTTCTACCCTGGAGCCATCTCTCTGTTTTCAGTCCCTCAAGAAGTTCCCATACTGGCATTCATTGTGCCACACAAGTTTCATTTCCTCCGGCAGCAAACAAAGGTCCCTCTTTCCTATGTCCTGCTAAGATTTGTTTCCTCTCAGTTTTTCAATTTGTTTATTTTGTATTCTTTTTAAAACTTTTGTTGTTTCATATTTGTTATAAATGGCACTAATACGTGTGGACATACAAATATGCCATGTATTTTGAGCATATTCACACTTTACACACACACCCCCCATTCCCTTTTTCCAGCCCTCTCCCTTTCATTTCTGCCCTTGGTTCTCTAGTTGGTTTCATTTTTATCCTTGCACCATATATACATACATGATTTTATGAATCTATATAAAGTCTTGGAACCCCCCAATGAAAGAAAATATGTGATATTGTCTTTCTAAGACCAATTACCTCACTTAACAAGGTTATTTCCAGTTACATCCATTTTCTTGGAAATGACATTTCATTCATTATGGCTGAAAACCATTCCTTTGTGCCTATATACCCTATTTTCTTCAGCCATTTCTTTGTCAGTGGACACCTAGATTGGTTCCATAACCTGGCTATGGTGAAAGGTGATGCCACACTGTTAAGCAAGCATCTCTGTGATATGTTGATTTGGAGTCCTCTGGATAGATATCTGTAAGTAATATAGAAGGGTCAGATACAAGGATAATTTGTGTGTGTGTGTGTGTGTGTGTGTGTGTGTGTGTGCAAGAGGGCACTTGTGTGCCTGTGTAATCCCAAGGATGACATAGGGAGTCATGGAGTTATTCTGGATTGCTCAACTTCCTTATGGCTTTGCTCTGGGGTTTTCCAGGATCCACCTTCCAAAGTTGGAAGTACAGGCCATTGCAACTTCCACTAGCATTTTTACATGAAATCTGGGGATCAAATTCATGTTCTTTTATTTGTGACACAAAGGCTTTAATTCCTGAGTCATCTCCTCAGCCCAGATTTCTAGGCTTTTTTTTTTTTTTTTTTTTTTTTTTGTGGAACTTCCACACTGATTTCCACAGTGACTGATAGTTTGCATTCCCACCAGCAATGTGCAGGGGCTGCCTTGCGTCTGCATTTTCACCAGCATTGGTTACCATCTGTTTTCATAATGACTGTCTCTCTCACTGGGGCGAGGTACAATCTCGATGTAATTTTAACTTGCATTCCTCAGATGATGATTACAGTCAAATATTTCTTCTTCTATTCATTAGAGATTGTACACCATCTTCAGAGAACTACCCAATTGTTTCATTAGCATGAGCCCATATATAAACTGAGTTGTCTTTGTTCCTGCTCTCCAGCATTTTTGAGTTCTTTACATGTTCTTAATATTAATCTTGTGTCAAATTATATCTAACCAGGATTTTTTCTCATTCTTGATTGCTTCTTGTGGTGCACAAAAATCAGTTTTTGAAATCTTGTTTGGTATATTACCCATGTGATCGGAGTCCATTCAGAAAGTCCTCACCTGTGTGTTTATCTTAAAGTATTTCTTTCCTCTAACAGTTTCAGGCTTTCTGGCCTAATAAGGTCCAGATTTAATCTTTGTGGAGTTGATTTTTGTGCAGGATGAAAGGTGGGGATCTACTTTCATTCTTCTATAGGCATATATTCAGTTTTTCCAACATCATTTGTTGAAGAGGCTTGTTTTATTTTTCCTCCAATACGTATTTTTGCTATCTTTGTCAAAAAGCAGGTGATGATTTCTGTCTGTTTTGTGGCCATGCCATGGTGACTTTTTATGATCATGAATATGTGTAGTATCACTTATGACTTTTAAGGCATTTCTACCTCAGCCTTTTTGGTGAATCTTCCCCATAATCCTATGAGCAAGGCAGGACAGAAACAGCCATCTTCTCTTCAAAGACAAAGCAAATGAGAAGGTCAAGTGACATGCCAAGGTCTAAAAGTCTAAAGAGGCATCAGTTGATCCCCCTCCTCCTCCAACTTTTCCTACCCCTTGGAGATGACTGACCTGGGAGCATGTTGGAGCTTTGACCCTTCCACTTCTGACCTTCAGCCAACCCAGACCTTCAGGCCCTACCTTCTCCTACCTTCAAGTATGTAATCATCCATTTGCTCAGATTCCTGCACATCTAGGGGTTATATTCAATCATAGTTGTCATGGCTTAGATACAGGTGGTTTGACGGTTGAGGGTTTGAGCTCTGGGCACATCTGTAGAGAATTAATGGTCTAGTTAAGCCTAGAGCCAACCTGCAGGAGATTGTCTAGCTAATGGGAAAGGCCCACCCTATGGTGGGTGGGACTAGGTCCTGAACAGAAGAATGAAATACTGGTTGAGAAAGGTGGCATCCTTCTGTATACTTGGCTAGAGATGTTGGTCTGGCAAGGATTGTCCCTCTCTCAGACATTATGTGGTGATGGTGTTTCCTTGGCCCTGGTCTTGGTACATGCTCTCCTGTCAAGCTGGACTGAGAACTGTAAGCAGTAATCAAAAGAGAAAATAAACCCCTTGTTCCCTTAAGCAGCTGAAAGTGAAGAGCAATGGAGGGAACCATTAAAACAGGAAAGATGAAGTGGGAGTTTGGCAGATGTGGAGAGAGGATTACCTAAGAAATTACCTAAGATTTTTCTTTAATCAAGTAGCTTAGTGCATGCCATTAGCTATCTAGTGTTAATGGTATCAATGAATGACCTCCTACGAGGTCCTGTTGCATCCATTCTGGCCATTTGGAGACAATTTTTTTAAAGTAAGAATGGTATAATATTACAAAAATATAAGTCCCTCTCCTGCTCAAAACCTTTTGAATGCTTCCCAAAGCTTGTAGTATCAACACACTGAAGTCTCACAATAACCCAGGCCTCTGGATTGACATTCTGGCCTCTTCTCAAGTCATTCATCCATATGTTGCTGTTTCTGTTCAAGTCTGTTTCCAGTTCCCTGACAATACGTTCCCACTCAGGATTCAGTATCTCCCATAACAACCTAGCAAGATTACTATTCATTTGATTGACACATCAAACTCTGTTTCCCAGTTCATTTAAGATTTGGGTTTATATCCCTTTAGTAGTGCACACTGTGCAAGTTCTGTTTCTTTCTTTTTTTTCTTTCTTTCATGAGTTGTGTTTCAGAGTCTCAGTTTCTCTAAATGAAAAAAGGGTATCCCCATGAAATTAAAGCATTCAAGAGAAAACACAAGTGGAGTGCTTTTAAAAACGACCTGCATGTAGTAAGCATTCACAAGTGGGTATGCTGGCCAGCCCAGCAAGCCTTATCAACAAGAGCCAGGGCAAAGACAGACCTTGTCTCAAAAAATACCAAGGAAGGTTGCTCCTGAGGAATAACACCTAAGGTTGACACAAACACACACACACACACACACACACACACACACACACACACACATGCACACGCACACGCACGCAAAATCAATCAATGTATTTCAAGTCTCCACAGTATAAATGGTACCAACTATTAACTCAATGAATAGGAGAATGAATGACCTCATGAATAATGTAGAATTTTTGTCCTGTGACACTAAGAGAAAAGATACTTATGAAGAGTAGAGGACTGAGATTAGGGCGAGAGATTGGCAGTCCTGTCGTCAAAGAATTTGCTGACCAAGACCAGGAGTTGCTATCCTATCACACTCCACCCATTGATAATTCATGTGCGTATATAAGCATGTGTATCTTATACAAATGTACAGTTCAAAGCCTAAATTTATTGACCACTTGATTTACCTCAGAAACAATTTCTAATCCAATCAGAGTCTACATTGTACTTAAATATCCCAAGAGTGAGAAAAGCGAGACATGACAACCTAGAACCTGAGACAGCTAAGCAAGAACTTCCTTCAAACAGAGGACTAAGGAAGTACCTAACAAGGAACAATAACTTGGATAGTGCTTCTTACTTAGGTTTCAGGCTCACAGAAGAAAAAACAAAACAAAACAATAAGCTTCCATCTTTTCTCTCAAGATCTCAAATATGTCCTACTTCTGAGCCAATACTTTAAGTTCGTGTCTTTCACAAAGGCATCAAATGAGACCTTAGTTTATACAGAATGAACTCAGTTCTGAAAGATATACATAGGGAAGATTCTTGAAGAGAAAATATGGATGCTGATGTGAACCAAAATTCACCCCTGTCCCAATGATTTGGAAAATCACACCTTGCTCAATGTGGTGAGACTTTACTCTATCGCACTATGCCAATGCCCAACCTACACACATGCACACGGATTTTCTTTGTACATCCATCCTGCTCTAGCCACAAAGATGTGCTTTAAGTGAACAACCAATAGCTTACATTTTTTTTCTTCAGACAAAGCACAGTGAGTATAGTGTTGAAACAGATAAGAGAAGAACATTCATAAATGTTTAGAACATAGATTTAGGTAATTCAAATTCAAATCATCATTCCTGGACCCCAGCTCTTCTAGCCTCATCCACAGAGACAGGCAGCCAATCCCAGGAGGGAGAAGAAATTAACTTGTCACTGTAAGACTTCCACCATTGTCCTTCCTTCCTTCCTTCTCAGGGAGAGGCTGGGCTTCAGGTTCTGCTCCATGCAAATAGAACTCCTGGGAAATTTACTCCATCTCTGAGGCCTTTCTCCATTAGGGCACATTCAGAATGTATTGATTCACCAGGTCTGCTGTGATTACAAATGCCAGAAACTAAATCTAAATGGGTTGAGCCAAGCTGGAACAGTTGTCTTAAATAACAAGGACATCCAGGGCAAAGTTGTTCTCTGGAGACCGAGTAAACATTGATGAAATGATGGCAGATTCTTCCTGTTCTCCTCCTTTCTCTCTATAGATGGGCTTCTTCCTCGGGGCTAAATTAAGTAATGCTGCAGGAAGCCTTTCACCAATGTACTTGATTATGAAGTCTTTCTTATTTGCTGGCACCTCAAGAGAACTTGATCTCTGTTTTGGATAACCCTCACTTGTTGAGTGAATTTGCAAAGGGACTGGCTGGATTGTAAGGGCTAGAAGGGGATGTACACCAGTCAGTACTGCCAGGCTCCTCTGTTACCTGCAGAGAAAAATCCTGATGATTTAGCTATCATTTCTGCTCCATCCAATAGATTGCTGTCTTCATCACCAACTGCTTGGCTCTTATTCCACACCTTAAACCCTAGTCCTTCTCTCTTATGTATGTTATATCCTCAGTCCCCACCTCATGCTCTCTGAAATGTCACATTTCTAGAGGGCAAAAATCTAGATATATTTTTTCCCAGTTGTTTTCTAGGAATGTCTGGCTAATTATTTTGCATATCACAAAAATGCCACAAATCAAAAACACTCAACAAATGCTTGAAATATCATAGGTGGCAAATAGAATTGCTAAGGGACCAACAGTAAGGACAGCATGCATACAAAATTAATGTAAAGCAATAAGAGAGGGAGGATGCTTTCATAGGTAAAGTTTTTGTCATACAAACATGATGACCTGAGTTTGAATCCCCAAAACTCATATTAAAAAAAATTGGCACAACAGTGCATGCCTATATTCACAGCATGTCAGAGACAGGAGTAAGAGGATCCCCAAAGCCTGTCTGGCCTGTCAAACTGATGCTAGATCAGAGAGCACCAGGCTCAGGAAGAGACCCTGTCTCAAAAAATTGAACTAGGAACCAATATTGGCCACTGGTCTGTGCATACACATGACACACAGACATGAACACACACGCAAGTACACAAGCACGTGTGCATACAACATGTACAAATAAAGTAAAACACTTTATCTTCTTAATTCAGAATTATCTGCAAAAGCTATATTAATTCCTACTGGGTTTGATTTTTTTTTTCTATTCTGTCCTTCCCTGGGTGGCTAACAATGTTGGAATAGATATTTAGCTGTCAAAACTGGAGTTCGAGTTGGGGGAGTCTGGGCTACTAAATCTAATGACTTAAAACTAGCAATGCTGCGCAACATTCTACAGCACCACAGGAAACAATCTTCGCCCCTTCAAATAAAGAATTACATGACCCAAAATTTCAGTAGGGTTCTTAGTAAGAAACCTTGTCACAGAGGTGAATTCGAAGTCAGCTTTTCATTGCTTGATAAAAAAAAAAAAAGTTGACTAGAAAACTGAATGACTGAGAAAGATTCCCTACAGAATTCAATGTCATCACCTGGTCTGCTTTCCCCAAAGAGGAACCCTTCATTATTATTATCATGCTGCTCTGTAATCACCCAGAATGCCTTGCTCGTGTTGTGGGTTCAGCCAATTGGTGAACCCAATTGCTCAGATGCTTTCCCTTCTTAGTGATGCTTTTGTCTGTATTACCGGGTAGGGGACACATTTAATTCCCTAGTCATAGGACAAATATTTACCAAAAACAATAGCATTCCAACTGGTTGCATTCCTAACTACCGGAATGACGGCTCTAACAGAAGCCGTAAGGACAAATACTCAGCTAGTATTTAAAGAGCCAATTGCTCGTGAGCCAGACAGCACATGCACAAATTACCGTTTTCTTCACTTGACAACTGCTGTTTTTATCTTGACACATCCACTTAAAAATTATTTCTGACAAGAATCTTAACAGCTTTAAATGAGTCTAATTAAAGGTAATGCTTTTTTTTTTTGCTAGAAAAGTGTTTGAAATTATACACCATTGCACAGTTCATGTCGCAAATCAAGTTACTGAGTGCATTAGTAAATGCTAAAAACACCTCCACTGACATATGGCCTCCTATCAAAGGAAAGTGTTTCTAATATCCTATGGAACTTTCTAACTACAGAGCTACAGAGAGGGAAAAAAATGCCTGCAGAGTTTTTTTTCCCCCCTCGGGTATGAACAACGATCCTCAAACAAGACTTAAGTGCATTGGTTAGTCGGTCTGATAGGACTCAGCTGAGTCTTTACAGCACCCAGACATCTGTGTGACCTCTTTTCTTTGGGTGGTCCAGGTGCTGATGAGCCTCATTTTTAACAAAGAATCTAACATGGATGATGCCAGCTGTTCTGACTTCCAGGAGGAAGTTCTAGGTTTCTGATTTCATCTCTTCCTCCCTTGCTGCCCCCATTCTCTCTTTGCCCATTGCAGTCACGGCTGTCATGCTGTCAGCTGCCCAGTGGAGGTGGCAGCCAATCAAATGAAGGGTTCATGAGGAGCTGAAACCCCCATCACCAACTCACAAAACAGGGAAGCCTGCCAGCTAACACCTGTAGGTCTGGAAGAAAATCTTGCCCAAACCTGAGGAAGCTGTGGAGCGCTGAGAGAAGCCCAGAGTGGGAGGACCAGATAAGCCGCACATGGATTCACAACTCACAAAGTCACTGGGAAGTGCGACATAAGGAATACACCATGATGCCTACTTCTCAAGGGGTAGCATCTTAAGCTTAAAAAAGAAATTGTTAGTATTTACATGTGGGGTAGGGTATATGCATGTGAGGCTGGGTGTGCACATGCATGTGGAGGCCAGATGAAAATGTCAGATGTCTTCCTCTGTCACTTTCTACCTTAGTTTCTAAGCAGGCTCTCTCACTGAACCCAAAGCTCACCAACTTGATAAGAGCGGCTGACCAGTGACCTGCAGGGACTTTCCTGTTCCACCTCCCGGACCCTAAGATCATAGGTACATGCCACCATGCTTGGATTTTTCCCACGGGTGCCAGCGATCCAAATTCAAGTCCTTATGCTTATGCGATCAGTACTTTACGCACTGAGCTGCCTCTCTAGTCCTCTTTTGAAGCTCTTCATTCTACCCAAGACCCACTGCTCCTGTGCCTTGGAGCATCTTTTTGTGATTTTACGACACTCTGACCTCGAATCTGCATCTAATTCCTCATACACCAGTGCCCCCCCCCCAACATGTACACTTTTTATCTTTTCCAGAGCCAAACGAGCAGAATGAGAAATATAATCCTTGCCATCTGGATTCAGAGTGCTCATGTCAACATTACCATCTCTGCTGTTTGGTGACAGTACCACACATGGCCACATAGCCCCCAATCCACGCCTCCTTCCCCCATAAAGCCTTGGGCGCACCCCCCACCTCATTGCTTCCTTATGCCAGAACTATTGGAATTGTCTTAAAAATTTTTGCTTCTCCCCTTTACTTTGCAGTACAAAGCCTGATTATACCTCCTTAGAATACCACTTTTCTCATTTTACATGATTTTTTTTCCCCAAAGACCTAGGGAATGCTCATTCATATTTAGAAAAAATCACCTTTGACCGTGACATTCAATCTGACAGTGCACCTGGCCTGCCAGTTCCTATCCCTTTTGTGATCAGGGCTGTATGAAAACTTGACTTCTGTGAGGTTGAGAGTTTCCAGTTCTTAGAGCAAAATAAAACAGAACAGCCAATTTGATCAAATGAATCCACAGGGGCTGCTGTTGCAGCCTGGGTCCAGGAAACAAGCTAAAGGAAGGATATTCTTAGCCTGGGAGAGAAACTTTATAGACTCCTACAGGATTGATGGAGGGCCAGAGCAGGGAGAGGGGCAGGAAACAAGGGGAAGGTGGAAGAGGACGCAGTTACCATAAAAGCCTCAGCCTCAGTCAGAATAGCATCTTGATTCAAAAGAGACTAAAACTGGAAACCATCCAAACATCCATCAACAAAATAAATTGTGTTACATTCAGGCAAGGAATATTCTGCTAGATATTTTTTTAAAAAATGGTAGAAAGAAACAGAAAAAAAAAACTATCATTAAAATCAATGACTTCTACAGACAATAAGAATGAGTGAAAAAAACCAGATAGCAAAGAATAGTGTGTAACTTCACATAAAGTTGGAGAACTGCAAAAGTCAGAAAAGCAGTTTCTATGTGCATTTCCAGCAATTAACTCTTCTTTACAGAAAAGAGGTATGCGAAAAATCTCTAGAAGAACACTAAATATTTTATATCATTGAGTATATGTGCTCAATGTGTATAAGTAAACATTTCTAAGTCTCTACATCTAGTATTTGTGAACGGTGATATATATGCGCACTAGAGCTTCATAAATGGGGGAAATTATTTTTGACCTAAACAAAACAACACCTACCTTAAAACAAAATATATCAATCTTCTTGACCACTCAGCTAAAACCACAGCCAACTTTTAAAATCAATTTTCACACATCTACCTAGTTCTATGTTGCTATCCATAAGGTACAGGGTGTGTATATGCCAATACAACAATAACACACTGGTATGTTGACACTAGTAAAACTCTGGCCACTTTGATGGCAGGTAATTTGGGTTTTCTCTTTTTCCCCGAGTGCTTTTCTAAAATGGGTATTGATTGCTTTCGGGTTGAGGAAAGGAGCAATTATTTTATTTAAATGCATTGTAATTCATGAAAAATGGGCTGTAAGACAGAAGGAAGGCTGAAAGGGAAACTTAAGCACTCAAATCATGCTGCACAGCAGACAAAAGATAGTGTTTCTTCGGGACCCATTCAAGAGCAGAGGGGAACATGAAAGGCCCAAGAGGAAAAGAGCCCGTGGTAGAATTAAGCTGGAAATGGTCAGCCTGGAGTGATAACAACACAGAATGAGCACTGTGCAATCTGAAAGAACATGGTGGAGATATGGGCATCAGCTGGGGGAGTCTGACTAGTGGCAAGCTATGCCAGCAACATGGCTATAATGTCAGGCACGGTCAGGAGAGAAACCAGTGCTCTGATGTTGGTCAGCAGCCAGAAAGCCTCTCAGCAGCTTTCAGATGCCCAAGGAACTAGAGCGTCAGCCACGTAGCCTGGGAACGCCCCGAGTGTACCACAATGAGGTCAGTGAAGGAAGGTGTGAATGTGTCAGGCTCCCAAGAGTCCTGGCCACGGTGGCTTGGCATTTACTGAAATCAGTGCATGCTGAAGAGGTTCTTGCCATGTCCCTATGGGGGGAAAATCGTATTTTGTGTCAATGTAACTCAAAAACCCTAATCCCCAGGGGAAGCAAGAAGGCACTCAGGACAATTCCAAGGAAGAGCTTTTTTAATAGGAGGAGAAAGATTGCTTCTGTCATAAAGAACATGTGAAGTTTGAATAAAGAAACCATGTTTAGGGGCGGGAGATTCAGTTCAGTACTTGCCTAATGTACATGAGCCTGAGATTCAGTTCCCAATCATACACACACACACACACACACACACACACACACACACAGAGTGTGTTTAATTTTCTGGCTACAAGGAAAATTATCATAAAAACAGTAACTGAAGGGTTTATTATTTGGGGAAGAAATGGTAGCCACAAAAGATGTCATCAGCCACGGTAAAAGCAGAAAACCCATCAATGGCTAAACATACTTGTCCTGACAGCCTTGGGCAGTTTATCTCTCTACACATCACCCTCCTCTGCATAAAGCAGGAAGATGAAGTATTTATCTTATAGGCTGCTATGGGAAGTGTGCACTCATAAGCTGCAGCAGTAGCTTAGTTAGTGAAGTGTTTACTTTTGCAAGCAGAAAGACCTGAATTTGATTGTCAGATCAACATTTCAAAAAGGCAAGGGTGTTGGGTGGGCTGGAGAGATGGCTCAGGGGTGAAAACCTCTACCTGACAAGCAGAAGAACCTGAGCTTGGATCCCAGATCGCACATAAAAACAGTTGGAGGGAATGGTGGAGGCCTGATATTTAGGCCCTGGAAGGCAGAGTCTGGGAAAACCCAGAGCAATGTAATAGGGAGGTAGAGCAATCCAAGGTGATTCCTGATGTTACCCTACAGCCTCCACAGGTGCACATCCTGAAGTTCACACACTTGTGTGCACATACCCACATGTGCACACACGTGCAAAATAAATAAATAAATGGATATATTGGCATATAACCTACCATTGATTGTATAGAAATAGGTTTGTGACTAGGGTTCACTGGCCGGCTGGCCTAGCTTACTGGGAAAGCTACAGGCCAATAAGACACCCTATCTTAAAAATTAAAAAGGTGGGCAGTGCCCAAGCATTGATATCAATGTTGTCCTCTAGCCTGCACACACACACACACATCCCACACACAAGCGTATGCACCCATACACACATGTGCACCCCTACAAAGAGACATGCAAAAGCAATATGTGTGGATAATCATTGGTGATTATATAATTCAATTCCTGGTACCAAGCATGTGACACTGTGTCACATGATTCATTTCAGACGCCAACTTTTCTTTCCATGCCTCTGCTGTGTGCTCTTAAATTAAAAGCAGGGTCTAGATTGAAAAACAAAAACAAAAAACAAAAACATATGACAAGGGTTAGACCAAGCCAGTTGGCACACTGAGGTGCCAGTAGTGAGCTGGTGAAGGACACAGCAAACGCAGAAATAAGAACCACTAGCTAGGGAAAAAAATCCTGACTTAGGAAGGTCCAGACGAAGCACTTGTCCAAATACTGCATAGGAAAAGGCACAGATGTGTCCTTCAGTCATAACATGGCACAGACAACGACAGAGCCTGTGTATAAGGCAATCTGTAGTTATAACACTGGCGTACAAGAAACACGGCCACCCTTCCTTAGGTGATGACTTCTATTCAGTGAGTTTAGGCAGAGCTCTCATGTCGTGTCTGTCAACAGAATTAAGACCAAAGTATAAATTATGCTTAATAGCATATTTCCATCCAATCTTCAACTGAGAGATTTTTTTCACATTTCACATTTTTTTCACTTAAATCATTCTTTACAGAAAAACCCTTGATATTGAATTTTCTTCTAAGACATTATTGCACATAGTACAGAATATTACTTTGCATCAAAGTAATTAAGCAGTTCCTCATTATTATCTATGTAGAAATGTTCAAACTTTACTTTTTTCAAATGGTTGATCATCCTTCTGCATGTTTATAGTCTTAAGATAAATTCACAGGAGCAGCATTTCTAAAATGCAAAAGGGAAAAGCATTACCAAAGATTTTGCTCCATTCAGGCGACTCGAATCAGAATTGCACTGTTTCCTCCAAACTCTGGCTGAGAATATGTGATGAGGCAGTTCTTTGATTCTCTAACCAACAGGATTTTGATCAGGTCCCTTATGAGATGCCTGCTGTCCTCTGTGTGACAACAAGTCTCTCTGAAGCATTTCCTGGCAGAGAAGAAAACTGGGATCTGCCTCTGCAAAGCTTCCCAAGGTGGCATGCTCTTAATCACTTGAAGGTCTATATCATGTGCCTGCCTGTCACTCTACGTTAGCTGGATGCTCAGCTGGAGCCCAGAGCTTCAACTCAGCTCTTGATCATCTATCTCTCCTTTTCCTTCTGGCTTTCTGGATTGGTATGTGACTTTCTTCAGAGGCAAAAGAAATAACATAAAATAAAAAAGAGTATGTGAAATTCTCAAATTACACACCATTTGTACATTAGTGCATACATCGAATTTTCTCTAGTGCTTCCCCCCTTACAGTGTGACAAACCTCAGCACCTTCCACCAGCAGGTCAACCACGGGAGAAGGAGTGCCTGCTAGCCCCTTGCCCAAGCACATGCCCCTTTGTCTTGGGCTTCCTGAGAACCACGGCCACACTAGATGCCGTGTATAGACTGTTGGGCTCTCCATGCACCCTCCTGTGTGAGTCTGTGGGGACTCCTCCCTCTTTTGGGGATACCTTTGATGTTCCTCTTTGTCATCCAGACTAGGGTTCACACACGATCCCCTTGGATACCCTCCCTGCCCACCTCATCTAACGCTACCTCTGGCTCATTTTTGCTCACATCGCCTAACTTCAATGTTTGCAGGACTCTTGCCATTCCCTAATCTTATAAAATGTCAAATAATTTCCCCAAAATATAGAGGATAGACTATATTATCTTAATGAAAAGTGACATAAATGTGTCTTTCATTTATTTTTTTTTATTTCCACTCATACGAACTTAACAGATACACTGGTCCCCTCCCTCCCTCCAACCTCCCACTTTTTATTTAGGTGTGGTTACGACAGCATATCAGCTTGATAGATCACTTCATGCAGTAGGCCTGGAATCCAGGGCCTGACACATGGTAGATGCTCAATAAACCTTTTCTGAAAACTTGCTCAATGGATTCTGAAAATGAAACAAAAATTCACTATGTCCTGCTGTAAGTCGTCAAGAAACACCTAAGTCTCAGAAAAAGGGAGAGGAATGCCACAATGAGAATGGATGGAGCTCTGTAATGGCAAGGTCTGTTGTACAACTAGCCTTGGGGAAACACATGTGAATGTACCCATAGATATTGGATGGGGGCAGAGAAACTATGGACTTTCACTGTGCAGAGAGACTCTCTGTGTTTATCAAAAAGAGGCAGGAAGAAAGAGAAAATAGGAGGTGGGAAGAAGCAGACAGGTAAGGAAGGAGGATAGAAGGAAGAGAAGAACAACAGAGAAGAGAAAGAGAAGTGAGTTCAGAGTGGATCTTTGAGCTCATAGAGGACAAAAGGTACGGGGCTCGGGGCAAATGAGGGTCATGTATTAGAAGGCCAGACAGGTGAGTTCAAGGAGAGATCTGAACTGATCTTGTAGAATTAGTGAATACTGTTTCTAATAGAAAGCAATAGAAAAGGAAAGTAGAGAAGGTAAAGAGAAAAGAATGGGTGCAGTTATTGTGGGGAAATAGGCAGCTCTGGGCAAACTGTGGAAGAAGTGAAGGAGCCCAAGGAAGAAGGCAGAGAGGAAGCCAACAATGACCCATAGCAACAGGAGAAGTTCATCACGTACGTCAAGCGCTGCCACTTGGCCTCCCTTCTCTGGTCTTTAACAAGATACAACTCACCTCTCATCCAACTCACTCATTTCCATGTACATTTTAAGGAATCTCAGTGTATTTGCAAAGTTACATAACCATCACCACCATCCAATACCGAAACATTTCCGACAGTCCTCCCAAAGGACTCTCCAGTCATCCCTCCTCCCCACCACCAAGACCAAGACAAACTTTGATCTACTTTTTGTTCCCAAGAAAGTGCTTATTCTGGATGTTTTCCTGTTACAGAGTCCTACCATATGTGATCATTTCTAAATGACTTCCTTCATGTCATTATTACATGCTTTCATTTATTTTCAGGTTTCCATCCAAGTTATAGTATGTATGTAACAGGTGGCCTACATGGATTGCTGATAAAATTACCATTAAATGACTTAAGGGAACAAGGGGGTTAATTTTTTCTTGCAGCAATCTGGTTACAGTTCTTAGTCCAGCTTAGCAAGAGAGTTCACAACAGTACAGGAGCTGAGGGACATCTCCACATAACAGCTGAGAGAGAGAGATGATCCTTACTTGCCAGACCAGCATGTCTGACCAAGTGTACACAAAGATGCCCTATTTCTCAAACAGTTCCCTCCATTTTATTCCCCTTCCTAGGGTCTAGTCCACCCACCATGGGCTGGGCCTTCCTCATCCACTAGACAGTCTCCTGAAGATTTGCTCTAGGTTTAACTCAACTACTAATTCTCTAGAAATATGCCCAGAGCTCAAACCCTCAGCTGTCAAGTTAACACTTGTATCTAACTATGACGATGCATTAGGACATCGTTCCCTTTTACAGTTCGATAATACTTCATGGTGTGAATGTCGTGGGTTACAGACCCATGTATTAGCGAATAGATACTTAGTTTATTTCTATTTCTTATTTGTTATGAGTAATATTGCTGCCAACAGTCATAACAATTATTTTATTCTCCTAGATATAAGCCTAAAAGAATTGGTAGATCATATGGCGAACTCTGTGTAGCATTGTGAGGAACTGCCTTTTTTCTAGAGTGGCTCTTCAATTCCACATTTTTAACAGCAGTTTCCCGTATCTTTGACCACACTTATTATAGGCATCATTTTTTTATAGCATCCTAGGAGGTGTAAAGTGTATCTCCTGTGATCTCACACTATAACTTTGATTTGCATGCTCTGCTGATTAAGGATGCTGAACATGTGTTGAGTTGATCAGTATGCTCTTCTGGCCAATCTGTTCTTCATGCAATCTTTAGCAAAAGTATCATCTTTAACCTATAGTATGTCTAAGGACCCCTTTGCCCAGAATTTAATAAAGTCCATCCCCTTCACTTAAATTACAATCCCAAACCCTTTCAATCTACTGTGACTCACACAACTTCCATTTATTTTACTAATCTGCACATTTTATTTTAGGACGTGTGTCAGTCTCTCCCACATACAAGGACAGAGAAAACACTACTTGTCTGTGAGGGCCCATGTCTGGCATAATGGCTATGTCCTCCAAAAGTCCCCATGTCTGTAGTAAGACAAGTGGGATATTGGTGAATGAATAATAAGAACATCTTGAAGATATAATATGCCCCAAATATAAAGAATATACAATGTCATGCTAATGAAAAGTGATATAGATACATGTCTTTCTTTCATTTCAATGGAATAATAATGGCATATTAACTTCTCTTATTAAAAATGAAGACTGTCAGATCTTGACATAGGGAAGTCACACAACTAGGCATCTTTACTATAGTTAATTTTATTTAGTTCCAGTCTCCCAAGAGTGCTGTCTGCTACTGCGATATTTTCAGCCAGCATAAGTCACATTTACATGATATATGTTTGCCACTCGGCATGATTTAAAATTAGAACAAATAAGTCAGGCAACTAGAGGACTCTCATCATACAGATTTACAATGCTGGTTGTATCGTCCTGGTTGGTATTGATGTATGTGTCCCGATGTTGTCGTAATGAACGTGTTCCGGCCAGATGGAACTGTCTATAAGTCAGATTCAGTGTCTCAACACATGCCAAGGACATTATGACTATTGCCCACATCAAACTCCTGGTTAAAAAAAAGTTTTTTTTAAATCAAAATCATTTTGAATGATGCTACAAGATTTAAGATGCTGTGGTGTCTTGAGATGGCTGTGTCAATACTTGAAAAAATTTCTTCAAAGTAATTAGAAGTTAATAAAGCAAGTTTTTTTCATATCACGCAGTACTCAAAATGAAAAAAACATCAACGTCAGAGCTGGACTTTTCCATGAAAAACTGCTTTGCTGCCTCTGTTTCCCTAATTGTGTGATTTTGTACATGAAAAGCAAAGCAGGAAGCAGTTAATCTAGTTCTTCCCAGAACACTCATCTCAACATATTTGTCTGTGCTTGGGTCACTTTTTTTGAGTGTGTGTGTGTACAAGAGGGTACTTGCCTGTGTGTGCTTGTGGAGGACCCAAAGGTAACATCTGGAATCATCCTGGATTCCTGGACTGCTCTGCCTCCTATTGGTTTGTTCTTGGGGTCCACCAACCTCCACCATTCAGGGTCAGAATTGCAGGCAGCCATCTGCCATATCTGCCTGGCATTTTTACATAGAATCTAGGCATCCAAACTTAGGTCCTTTTACTTGCTAAGCCAGTCTCCCCAACCCTCATCTCAGTTCCTGAGGCAGGGGATGACATGCTCAACATCGTCTGGGGCCAGACAGTCAAGACTCTGGCCTCCACCTTCCAAATCCCTGTGCTGTGTTTGTGTCCTGCCGCTGGGTTTCTTTTGCTTTCTCCCTCCCACAGCATGCTTATCAATTCAAAAAATCCAAGATGCTTAAACTATATCAAAACTAACTTAAGTGCTATTTATGTTTTTGCTGTCTTCAGGCAGAGAAGCAGTTGCATGGATATTGCTGATACCAGAAGTGCACAAGTGAGAGATGATTTCATTCCCAAGACCTAACGTCATCCCAGGGCCACACAGGAAGAAGCCCCCTAACTCAGGGCATGCACATAGCTCAGCTGACCAGGGAAACCACTGAGGTACACAATTAAGAATTTGCTTTTCTGAACAGGGCTTAAAGTAATGAGCAGCTCAGTGTATCTGCAAAGCGGGAAAGATTATGATGTTTTTCACACGCCGCCTTTCAAGCCAGTCATTACATCAGATGGGTGTGTGTAAGGCAGCTTTGCTTGTAGCCTGCAGGAGGAACTGATCCCCTGCATTGAAAGAGACTTCTGATGAGACAAGGTAATGGAGCAGAAGAGATACAATAGAAGAATAGGAGGAGGAGAAAAAGGAAGGGGAGGAGGAAAGGGAGGAGAGAAGGAGGGAGAAGGAGGAAGATAAAGAAGAAAGAAATGACAGACTCTTTCATATTAGCATATCTGCTTCGACAGAGGGAAGGCAAGCTGCATGGTGCCCCTGACCATTCTGCTGGGACATCCGACCTCTCAAGGAGAGTCTCATCTCCATTCTCACCTAGGACAAGGATGACGTCTTCTGGAGACCGCTGTAAGGTCGGTGCAGAGACAAGTGCAATTCATCGGCTGACTTGGAAACACTGGCTACCCGCACATGCATCGCTTTCTGGGGCTCTGGTTGTGAAGTAGGATCAGGACCTCATGGGACAAAAGGGCAGTCATATGGCACGATGTAAAATGTCCTCTGCAGGCTCATGCATCTGAACACCTGGTTCTGCTGGTGGTGCTGTTTGGGAAGGTTATGGAACCTTCAGGAAGTGAGCCTTGCTAGAAGCATGTCACCAGAAGTGGGCTTTGAGGTTTTGTAGTCTTACCCTACTTCCTGCTCATTCTCTCTCTCTCTCTCTCTCTCTCTCTCTCTCTCTCTCTCTCTCTCTGAGGGAGCAGATGTGATCTGTGCAGCTCCCTCTCCTCTTCTTCCCTGCCTACTGCTAGATCTCCACTTCCATGATTGACTGCTTCCCCCATGAAACTATGGGCCCAAATAAACCCATTCTCCCTCAAGTGGCTTTGGTCTACATACTTTATCACTGCAGCAGAACTAAGCTAGGAGGCCAGAGAAAACAATCCTAGACCAAGTGATCGAATGCAAGAAGTAAAAGAGATGGGTCCAAAGTGTGAAACAAGACGTTCTTCCAAGAGGCAAGTCTCCTGTTCCCACCAGCTTACATCTCCTCTTCGCCCTCCCTAGACAGGCTCTGCTTGCCAGTGTCAGGCATCTTGTCTCCCTTGAATTCTAAGGAATGCAGATCTAGGGTTGAAAACTAAAACAAAACAAAGCATAGCTTTCAGATGCCTGGAATAAAGGAGGCCACAAGCATGGGTCTGCCAAGACCTGCCCTCACCCTACTTCCCACAGAGGTTCTTCTGCCAGTCACCAATGTTTACCTAGTAGAAAGACAACTCTCTCATTCTTTAAATACCCCATACTTTTCATTCCTTAGAGTCTTCAAAAATGTTCATTTTTCTCCTGCCACAATGTCTTTCTTCTTATTGCCAAGTAGTTGCTGAGTCTTGACTTAAACCACTGTTTCCAAGGAAACTTTGTTTGCCAACCTTATTAGGGAGTAATGAGGTCTAATGTTCCTTGTTTCTGAAGCCCCAGTGCTCAGCTAATTGCCTCACACATAGTAAGTGCCCAAGAAAATGGTGTTTCTTTGGTACCGGTCAGTCACCTTTGACTTCTTTCTTAAGTTTTAGGTCAGTGCAGACAAACATGGAAGTGGACTGTGGACAAACAGAAGTTGGTGTCAGTCACAGATGACCAAGGCACAGTAGGCTTGCCATTCTCTGCAACAACCCACCTCAATGACATGCTCTGTGACACAGTCAGAAAGGACGCTAGGGATTGTTCTTGACACTTGCCCTGCGTCTGACTCACCCTGAAATCCAACCTGTTACCAAGTTTGATTGACTTTTATCTTTGACTTCCTGTCTCTGCTGATTCCTTCTCCCAGGACAAATTCTTCACTCTGCCCCAAAGCTGTCCTCTTCCTTCTCAATAGCTCACTGTTTGCCTCTTACAGAATGTCCTTTTGAAACATCTACCATCTCAATCTTACCTTCTCACATCCTTCAGGGACTTTCTGTGGCTCTTAAGATAAAGAACAAAAGCGTTAATCGGTCTAGACACCCTTAAACAGGTGTCCCACTATATACATCATCTAATCTATACATGTGACCAACTGCTCTGGTCAAGTGGGGGACTTATAGTCATGCCAAGCCCCATAGTCCCACTAGCCTTGCATTTGGTGACTCAATCTACAGTGTGGTTCTCCGCCCTTCCTCCCTGAACCCTTTAGATCTTAGCTCAATTGCCCTGCTGAGGAGAATCTTCTTTGACAACATTCTTTTCCCTAACCCAGAGCAAGTTTCTTCTCTCCTCAAGTATGTTTTCAAGTGTTTCTAGCTGTGCCTTCATTCAATGGGACCACTGAAGCAATGGCTAGCTATCCTTTGTATATGATTCTAAATTTCTGGGCAGCAGAAGGTTTTGATAATTTTATGTTTCTGCTTCATGTTCAGAATCTAGCATATAAAACAGTAGAAATACATCTTCGTAGATGGAGGGAGGGAGGAAGAGAGGAAGGAAGAAATGAATGAATGAAAGGACAGACGGCAGCCTGGGATGTCCAGTTGTTTATCTTCAAAGCGAGGCACTTAAAAAACTCCCCACGAGAGCCAAGCAGGCACACAAGTGTGATGATACTTGTGTGAATAACAATGGTTACTGAGGGAAAGAAGTTGTGGCGTGTCCAGGAACTTGAATTATTCTTGAAGTCCTCAGTTGGTCGAGCAAAACATGTTACATTTTTTTTTACAGCTTTTAATTTAGGCCCTTGAAGAAATTAGTTCAAAAGGCTATTCTCCCCAATGCTAATCTCCTTTAAAAGGCAATCCTTGGAGAAGAAGGTAGGTTTAGAAACTGACAGAGGACCACATGTCTTTCTCCAGGGTTCTCTGCTTGCCAAAGATGAGTTATGTTCACAGGGAGAAAACAATATGCATCGAAGTCCAAGTCCTTGGGAGAGGGGCTTCCCAAAACGTGGGAACCAAGAGACTGGAATTCCCTCATCCACTTATCCTTATTTCATGAAGTTTAAATGAGGTTAAGAACTTAAGCATGTGGTACAACCCTAAGAATTCATTTGTTCAAATGAGAGAAAGAAGTTTTAACTTTGTAACAATCATCTCAAACCAAGAATATTTCCTGGAAGCAAAAGAGCTGCGGCTTTGAACGGCTGCCTTTTATCTTCATGGGAAATGTGAGAGCTTGCACAGTGAAGCAAACTGCTTTTGGTAAATTCGCAAGATCTCTGCTACTCCTTCCTACACTCCCAACTGTGTCTGGCTGATGGAGCATGAGATATTGTTTCTTAGGCTTCTCTTCAGATGCTACCTTCCCATGTGACCTCGAGAGATCTCTGTCACTAAACATCTTTTGTCTCTTCAGCTGCATATCACCTAATGTTGATTTCTCCTTCCTGTGGATCTAAATATTTACTACATTTTATCCAGGATGCTGGGCTACGAAACAAGAACAATACAGTGGGAGAAAAAACATAGATTAAAAAAAAATCACCAGGCAACAAGTATACAGAAGATGAAATAACTCTTAGCTAGGATCCAGTGTACAGTGAAAGAGTAACAGTCCCAGGAAAACAAGAAAAGATGACAACCTTTAAATGGCATGAGTGACAGTCTTTTTTTTTTTTTTAAATTAAAGCCATAGGCACAGCTGCATTTACCTCCAGCATTGTCACAATGCAAGACAGAAGTTATCTTGGCATCATATCAACCACATTTTTTCTGTCCTGATATTTGGCATTTTTTCATAGTACTCTTCTTAGAAATTTTTGGTCATAAATATGGTAAGCATTTACACAATATTAAATCCAATAACTCCCACGTGTGTCTCTATCCCAATGCTGCATTTGCCCCTAAAGCTAAACTCAACCAGCCATTGTTACCAGCCTTACAAGAAGGCAGTGTGAAAACCAATGGCCACCCAGATCTTAATGGAGCTCAGTCAAACAGGGATAGGACAAGCAGTGAAGAGTCAATTTTAAAGAGCCTGTTACAGTTCATGACTACAGGCGGAAAAGCCATGTGCTCGTTAGATGCAGGAATCAACCTGATCATTGAAGGCTGAGTCTTGGGCACATCTGTGAAGAATTAGTAGTTGAGGCAAACAATGAGCAGGAAGATAAGAGGGAGGGAGGGAGCTGATTCAGTGTGTGGGCATTTTTTCAACATACTTTGGGCACACTTGTAGTCTGGCAAGTGAGGTTTGCCCCTCTCTCAGCAATCCCTTTAGATATGGTGTCGCCCAATTCCCTTGGCTCCTAGTATTGATACGAACTTTTCTGTCAACCAAGACTAAGAACTGTAAATGAGAATTGTAGAAAAGAATGCAACTTCCTTGTTCACTTAAGCCGTTTAGTCATGAACTTACCAGCAGCACACAGGCAATCTGCAACAAATAGCATATATTGAAAGAGCACACATTTAAATAGGACAATTTTAATTAATATGTCTACATGATGTCAGTCAGAGTCTGTGAAAGTCGCACGTTAAAACAGTTATCGTCACAATAGTTAAGTGTTGTTTAATGCCTTTTGATATATAATTTTTAATCCTTCAACAAAAATTTAAGAATGGTTGTTTATCATTTCTCAGGAGAAAAGCAACAGATAAAACTTGGCCTTTTGACAAACATCACATGTTCTCCCTTATAGGCGGATGCTAACTTTGAACCTTCAAAATGATACTTGCAAATAGAAATTCATATAACATCCACAAACTAGAAAGAAATATAAGTTGAGGGGTTTGGGAGAAAGAGAACAACCCTGATAGAGGGGAAATAATGAAGCACATCCTTGGTGCTATAAACTAAGCCAGATGCCTGTAGATAGGGAGACCATAGGCTCTGGGAGGGAATAAACTTCTTAGTGTTAACTATAAAAACTTGGTAATTAGTTACCATCTAAACACTTCTCATTATACTTATAGATCAAAGAAGCACTCAGCACTCAACCAAGACATTTCCACGTGCAATGGAAAATGGATAATGCAGAGAACCACAACTGACCATGATACAAAGTTAAAGTGTCTATAGTTACTCAACCTTCATCAGAACATCTAAATCACCTCCCATCCAAGGCTCAGGGAACCTTGCAGAAGAGGGAGTGATAAGAATGAAAGAGGAAAAGGGAACTTTGTGGAAGAGTGGGCAGTAAGACTATAAAAGCCTAAAGATGGAGAGCTCCGTTGCTGGACAGGTCACTCCACTCAAGATAGGGCAGCCCCAGCCAGGACCTCACAGCAGTGAGACTTGACCTCATCAAGCCTTCACAGTGGTGAACATATCAGCATACCTACATGGACTGGCACGGATCTCAGGAGAAATAGTTTAGGGGCAAGGGATCAGATAGAAGTAGGGGAGTATCCATATCAGTGGGTTTCCCAGAAAAAGGGCCTCTCTGTCTGCCACAGAGACGTGAACCCCCATGAGAACAGATGATACAGAGGGAACCCTAGGACCCATAGAGCCAAAGGACAGGCGAATAGGAGGGAACAGACTGGGCCTACATAGGATGGGAGGGAGGAAGGGAGAGGGGAATGAGAGAGGCAAGGAACATGTATATAAAAAAGTAAATGTGATAAATTTATTTTTTAAAAAAGAATGTAAGAGCCAGAGAAAGAGAAGAAGTAATGTCAGGAAGTAGAGACTGTTCATGCCAGGGCTGTGATACCCAAGAACTCAATGCAACTCTGTCTACTTTCACAAGACCTCTACAATAGTTATCCTAGCAAAGCTTTGTGATGGATCAGAGAAGATCCCATCAGAAAAGATGCTACCCTGAAGGACCGTATGGGACTGATACTAGACAAAACAGAAAGGGAGCCTTTAAATTCTACAGTTACCCTACAAGTGAGCCGTTTGCTCCCTGACAGATGCCTAAGCACTAACTAATATAAAGGTGTGCCAGAGATGACCCAGCTGCTGACACATGAAGGCAAATTGAAGAGAGGAAGAAAAATAGGCAGGAAGGCAGAGTGGGGGGAGGTAGGGTGGGTGTCACTGGTCAATGAAAATAAACTCATTGTTGATATAAGATAATTTAAAACAAGTTAATATAATAAAACAAACATGGCTTCTAATCAAAGTCAAACTTTTTGTCTCAAAAGTCTCTAAGATGCTAGATTGTCAAGATGGCTCAGCTTCTAAAGCCACCTACTGCCAAGCCTAACGACTAGAGTTCAATCCTCAGAATTCCATAAAGGTGGAAGGATTCCACAACGCCCTCTGACTTTCACACATACACCACAGCATGTGCTCCAGTGGGCACACACATATACAATTGCTGTGTATCCCCTTTCCTCTGGACATAATGTAATGCCATCTTGGATTCTGCTCATGGTCTAAGGAAAAAGGATGTTGTGGATCAATTTAAACATGCCATCCTAGAGAAAGGCTCAGAAAAGAAAATAGCTTGTTAGTACCAGGAAGTTCCTGAAGCTGACAGAATCAGAGGGTGGCAGCTTCCTCCAAGATAAGGACAAGGAGCAAACAGCCACTGTGAGAGGAGACTCCCTAGTCAGCCCAGCAGTGGGAAGGCAACTTTGAACCGTCCAGAAGCCCAGAGGAGACACTTCAACCCTTGCAGTGCACAGAGCTCCAGGGTTGCAACTTCTGGGATCATCACCCGTGTTAGGGTGGGTTTTCTAGTGATGTAGCAGCCTTACAGTCTTGCCTGCTCTTACCCTAATTTCTGTAAATTACCCCCAAAAAACTCATTGGTTTTCCATGTTAGACTTGGATAGCACTGTACTTGGTCAGCTGCGGAATTTCTCTCTGAGCTGACTAGATGTTTGCTGTTTCACACTCCAACAATGAAGCTAAATCTCTAAGACAAGTTTCTGCAAGCTTCCAGAAACATTCAGATTACATTTTGATTTGTTCATGTTGATTTTGGGGAACACTTACTGCTTTTGTGTTGAAAGCTCCTTTAGCCACAACTAAAAGAAAGTCACTAATTCTTGTTTTGGGGTGGGGTTGCTCAAGAACACACGGCAGAATTCCCAACAAGAGAGAGTTCAGCAAAGATGCCACTGAAACTCAAGAGACTATGAATCATGGAGACAGAGAGGTTCAAGCTCCCCGCCTCTCTGAATGCTGCTCTCTCCTCTGCCCCTCACACAGTTGCCTGCCATCTCTTCTCTGAAGCTGTTATTAGTTCTTTTCTCTTCTCCGTGACAGTAACTTAAGGAAAGAGAGGCTTATTTTGATTTATGGTTCTAGAGAATGTATCACCTTATGGTGGGGAAGGCAGTTCAGTCTGTGGCTGTGGGAATATAAGACAGCTTCTTACAGCTTGACAAGTCAGGAAGGAGAGAGAGAGGCGGAGCTGGGCTATGACACACAAAGGCTTCTGCCCAATGACTCCTCTTCATATCCTATAACCTTCCAAGACAGCACCGTTAACTGGCAGCCAAGTGTTCATGCTATGAGCCTGTGGGGAACAGCTCACATTCAAACCATTATCAGGGTTTCTTCTGACAACATCACACAGACGAGAAAGCAAGCCACCACTACCTTATCTCTCAAGACTACAACTATCAAGTCAGATAATTAAATAGCTGTCTTTTTTCCAGATGAGCCCAAAGGACTCAGTGTGGATCACCTGATCTACCCCAAAGGCATTCAACCTTGGATAGGGAGAGTTTTCACGTGTGTGTGTGTGTGTGTGTGTGTGTGTGTGTGTGTGTGTGTATACGTGTGTACCCTTCAGGATAAATTTCATTAAGGTTGCTAAAAGAAATGTGAAAAAGTATGTCCTTTTTACAGTTTGTTGTGAAAAAAAAACAGTGGATGCTCATGACTGGGAAAAGAGAGTAGGTACAGATCTAGGTAGATACCTACCACACTGTGAGGCAGCTTTGGAAGCACATCATGTTGCAGTCATATGGGTGATCTTGGTTAATGATCAGAGCTTCACCACATACTACGTAAACCTCAAATGAGAACAATAGAAAGCTGAGGGGCAAAGACCACAATAGGATGTTGGACGTTCAATTATCCTTTATCACAACATCTCATAGACATTTGCTCTTGGTCCAGAGTACAGACAGATGCATCAGGAAGTGGTTGCAGGAGAAGTTATTACAAGACTAGAGTCACAGCTATTCTTCTGTTGCCGTGAGAAAATACACTGGCCCAAGTGACCTAGGGAGAAAAGGTTTACTTTTTGGCTTGTAGTACCAGAGGGGATGGAGTCCATTATGGCAGGAAATGTACAGCAGAAGTCATTGCAGTCAAAACAGGAGGTAGAGAGAACTAGAGGAGAGAGAGGCAGCAGGGCCAGGCTTTCCAAGCCTCATGCCCCACCCATGCACTTCCTTCCAGCAAGACTCCAACAGGTAAAGGTTCCACAACCTTCCCTAACAGTAATGCCAGCTTGGAGATCAAGTATTCAAACACAAGAGCCTATAGGTGACAATCCACATTCAAACCAGGACATCTTGTGAGACCTCTTGAAAATAAAGTTTAGCCCACCTGTGCTGGGTACTGGGTGTCCAAGGGATTGGTATGCTCATGCTGATAGCAAATGGAAAAACTCAGTGAAGTTCATCAGTCAGAGAGAAAAGAGCCCTGAACTCTCAGCCAACCCACTTTCAGCTGTTTGGAGGAGAAATTTAGACTGTAGAGTTGGTGCTTGATCGCTCACTGCCAATCTTAAAGAAAGGAATTTAGGGTCAACAAAAAACAAGAAACAGAAAAAAAAAAAAAAGGCCAAAATTAATACTAAGAACTACTTCCATGAGAGCGAATCACATGCAAAACAGAATGAAGGATACAAAATGGTGCAAAAGAGGATCGTTCTACAGAACAATTAAAATACGTCAACAATTGAAGAGGAAAGTGACTTGAAGCTATTCTGGCCCTGACCCAGACCCAACCACAAATGTGTGTGTCAGTACATATGTGTGTGGAGGTCATAGGATCCCCTTGAGAGTCATTCCTCAGACACAGCTCACCTCTTTCTTCTGAAACAGGGTCTCTTACTGGTCTGGAGTTCACCAAATAGGCTAGGCTAACTTGCCAACGAGCTGCAGGGATTTGCCCAGGATTACAAGTATACGCCACCATCCACACCCAGCTCTTTCACAGTGGGTTCTAAGGATCCAGTTCAGGTCCTTTGACTTGCAGGGCTAGCACTTTTGCAGAAGGAGCTATCTCCCCAGCTCCCAACATTCTTTTTAAATAATTAAAAGATTAATGTAGCTTCAGTATCAGAAGGGCTAGGAAGATGCATAGGATCTTCTGACAGTAATCACTTATACAAACATTTGAATTGGATTCTGACCAAGGAACAAAAGTTGTTCCTTAGTAAAGCGAGAGTGACCTTTAACCTACGGGGGAATTTTTTACTTACCAGTAGACTGCTAGGAAGTAAGATTAGCTCTACTTTTCTTTGAAGGCAATAGTGATGGTGACATCAATACCCTCTTGACCTCAGAAATCACATCAATTACAGTTCAGCAATGTCATGTGTCATTGTAGTCAAGAGAAATCTTGTCCATGAGGTGTCAACCATTTGTAGAGAGACAGTACAAAAGGGGAGAGTACACAGTGAATATTTTAAATAAATCACTGTAGCTAAGAAGTATGTCTGAAAGACCAAGGCATAAATTGATTTCCAGATTTCTTATCTTCAAATGCCAAGCATGTTCCATACCGGAAAAGAATATATCTATTTCAAGTCACATCAGTTTTCTCAGATCAACTTACATTAGTTAAAGGTGGAGCAACGCAGAGATGTAGCTTTCACTAATGTAGAATACAGCAGGCTTCTTGTGCCAGAGGACAATTGCATGTCGATTGTTAAGAATGAACTTTCAATTGTGCACCAACGTATATTTTCAACTTTCTGCTGACACAAATTGCCAGTAATCACCAGAAATCGCCAGAGGGCAAGTTGCTGGGAGGAATATGTTGATTACAGAAACTGTTACACTGTTTCCCTGGAAATTCATGGGTTTTCAGAAAGCAAAGATGATTGAATGTGTAGGAGACAGGCTATCAGCGTCCACGAGACAAGTCCAAGGTCATTGTCTTAATGATGCACAATGTCACAGTGACCCCTCACTTGGGCCTCAGGCTCAATAATTTATAGTCTGGCTATCATTTGTCCTGTGGGAATTTATTGAGAACCATTAGTTCTCATTAGAAGACTTTTTGTTGTTGTTGTTCTAAGAGTTTTTTTTGTACTTCATCTTGAGAATTTTTGCAAAGGGCACTATGTTTATAAAATGGCTCAATACTCAAAAATATAGTTGAATGTAGGAAAGTCTGGGAAGTAAGTAACATCTGGTTTTGTGTCCCAGACCTACTAGTCATTTCTGTCCCAGGCTGTTATATTATGAATTTTGCCATCACCAGTGATGTAACTAATCACACCCCCTGCAACAATGGTCCTTAACTACTCTTACCCATTTCTTTTCCTCCCCTGATGTGGATAATTGTTAGGAAACTGCTGTTAACAAAACCACAGAGAGAAACTATCAGTAGGTGTTGAAGTGTTCGCACAGGGATCCTCAGTGCATATATAACATGAGTGGTAAGATACTTGAGTATCGCTCTGGAGAATTGGCTCTAGATACAAATACTATTCTTTCTCTTCTCTCCCATTTCCACATTCCCATAATCTAACCTAAGATTCTTGCTCATAAATCAATGCCAAAGTGACTCACAGTGACCCATGAAGGTATGTAGCAATCCACAACTGTTTTGAAGCAGAAAACAACAAAAGGACCAGAGATAAAGTGGTTTCTGCAACAGTTCTTAACCCCAGCCTCACAACAAATACATTGCGGAGAAAGAGTTACATTTTTTTCATACTTCTGATGTATCCTAAGCCAATTAAATTATGGTTCCCTGCAAATTTGCTCAGCATCAATTTTTTAAAGGAATCTTGAACAAGATTCTAATATGCACCCAAGCTTGGTAGCCATTGTGTAGACATTTCTAGATCAAATGCCCCATATGGGCTTTCGTCAGGATCTACAATGCATGAATTCAAAGGAAACCCTGTGGAGGAATGCTAGGCACTTACACTGAGCTGGAGAAATATTTTGGATCATTTTCTACTTTCATGCGGGCATGAAATCCAACATTGCTTCTTAAATCCTCACTGTATTGAATCGAAAGGAGCTGGCTCAAGCTGTTCTTACACCGTCTGCTGCGTGTGTATGTGTGTGTCTGAAGAAAGCCTTTTCTTAACAATTATGTTTTTTTTTTTTTCACAGAATGGCCAACTCCACAGCACTGTGCTATTGAGTGCTAAAGCTAAAAAGAAAGTAAAAACCCTGTTCCCTTCTAATGCTGTACCTCTTCACGCCTGATTTACTCTACTTTAGTTTCGTCCATGCTGGCCTCGCTGTATGAAACGCGCTTTCCTGCCATCATATATTTTAAAGCCCTTTGAGAAGTCCGACATGAAATTGGCCACACAATAGAAAAATTGAGAGAAGCAGACTCCCTACCCCACTCTTTTGTTAGCTTGATTGCTTTTGATTAAGTCAAGTCCCAAATGAAAACCACAGGGGCCTTCCGTCACAAGCATCCTTCACAAGCCATGCTGAAGGGAGCTCAAACACCCAGAGAAACCTGACTGGAAACTCCTCATGTCTCGGCAACACTTCCGGAGAGTCAGGTGGGGAGAAATATGTAGTTCAATATTAAAAGTCATGACTTCCTAAAATGCGTGCTTTTTCCCCCTAATGAGACCCCAAATGATATGACCACAAAATCCAAATGCTCGTTCAGTTTGTTATGAGTCAGACGTTTGTTCTTCTGTCAGTGGCATTTGTGTATTGATGAACAGCTTCTCTCCTGTTTTCTTACACTTCCATAGGAATGATTAAAAGTCACACATACAGCACACATTTTCTTCCCCTGAGGGGATGGTGATTAGGGAGATCTTTATGTGATACAGAAACTGCCATATATTTTCCTAACTACCTACAATAAAAAGAACGAATGCACTCATTCCACTTATGGCAGAGGCAAATGATGTTACTATTCAGAGGTGAGACGTGTTTCCATGAATGACACACAACTAGGGCAGACTTGGTGCTCTGTATTTAATGTACACTACAAAGACTGTGCTGTTCATTTCACAGACAAAGAAGCTGAGCTTATAGCAGTCTATCTCTAGTTCCAGGCTACACAAGTACCTGGCAGACCCAGACTGGAATCCCACTTTATTCGACCCCAAAGCTTATGGGTTCTTAACAACAACTCTGAAATCCTTCCTGAGACAAAAACCACTTAAGAAAACCCAGAAAGTCAGTCTCTCTCTCTGTCTCTCCCTCTCTCTCTCTCCTCTCAAACACATACATATACACACACACAAAATAAATAGTTTTTGTAAAAAAAAATGCATGAGTATTTTCTGGCCTAGATTCTCTCAGGGTCACTGAGAAAGATACTGGAGTCTGGGAGGATGAGGAGTAACTAACATAGAACAAAGTTCCTTCAATGCTAGCTATCAACATTTTGGACGGGACCATTATTTGTAGATTTCTGCACATTTAGTACCAGCTGGATGCTAGAAACACCTCCAAAGTTGTAACAATCAAAAATCACTGGACATTATAAAATATTCCCTTTGGAACAAAATGATGCCCAGCAAAGAACCAGTCATATAGATTGAAAGGAGAATGGGTGCCCTGACTCGTCAGAAGCACAGCAACATCGCCCCTTCCGAAGGTTCCAAGTGAAACAAGACCCAGGGCTGGGGAAACGGCTCAGTCAGGATGTGCTTGCCACGCAAGGTTCAAGATCTGAATCTGAACACCACATGCCACATAAAAGAAGCCACAGTGGCAAACAATTGCAATCCCAGTGCTGGGAAGGCATGTGCCAATGGATCCCATGGCCTTGTTGGCCAGGCAGTTTAGGATGATGTGAGCTCAAGGCCATAAAATCTTTGAAAGACTTTGTCTCAAAAGTAAAAATGGCTGACTCCTTAGGAACATACCCAAGGTGGATCTCTGGCCTCCAGACATGAAATGTAAATGTCTATCAACATCTGCATACATACATGCACATATACCTACACATATGTACCTACACACACACACACACACACACACACATACATGCAAACATGCACATGCACATATACAAAATTTTACAACAAGGAAAACGAGATCTAAATACGGTGATTCAAATCGAAAGCAAATGAGAGGTTGCAGTGTGGCTCACTGGTAGAATACTTAGCACATTTGTGGTCCTCGGTTCAATCTCCAGCAACACTAATAAGAAGAAACTAAAGCAGATGCTACTAGACCAACAGAGGGAATTCAGACTCTTCTATCAGGTAATAGGGCACAGCTCAGTTGACAGAGTGCTTGTTTAGTATGCAAAGTACCCAGTGTTTGATCCCCAGCACCACATAAGTCAAGCATGGTGGATCGATCATGTTTGTAATCCCAGTGCTTGGGAAGTGGAGGCAGGAGGATCAGAAGTTTAAGGCCATCTTCAACTACATGGTGGATTAGAGGTCAACCTGGCTATAGAGATTCTGTCAAAAATAAAACGACCATACTAATAATGATAAATAGATAGATGATAGATAGATAGATATAGATACATATATACATACATACATACATTCATACATACATACATTCATACATACATTCATACATACATATATACATAAATAGACACTGTTGCAGTCAGTCTGCATGGTTGCTGATAAATGACCATCAAATGGCTTAAGGAAACAAGGGGTTTATTTCCTTAGGATAGTCTGGTTACAGTTCTCAGTACAGCTTGACGGGAGAGCACGCGCCAACACCAGGGCCGAGGGAACTGGCCACACCATCATCACGTAACGGCTGAGAGATGGACAATCCTTACTTGCCAGACCAGCATGTCTGGCCAAGTGAACAGAAGGATGCCAACTCTCTCAACCAGCTCCTTGTGATTTATCCAGGGCCTAATCCCACCCACCATGGGCTGGATCTTCCCCATCAGCTAGACAATCTCCTGCAGGTTGAATGTGGACTTAACCACTAATTCTCTAAAATGTGCCCAGAGCTAAAACCCTCAACAGTCAATTGACACCTGTGCCTAACCATGACAGATAGATAGATAGATAGATAGATAGATAGATAGATAGATAGATAGATAGTGAGAGATACATAGATCCATAGATAGACAGATACTTAAAGAAAGAGACTCTCCTAACATACTTGTGCACCTATAATATTGAGTCAGTTAAAATCCACACCACCTCAAGGTCAGTAAGAACTACCTGCTGTGCATATGGCCCCTGTTCACAGGCCTTTAGGACTAGCCCACTCCTTATCCCCTTATATTGTCTGGTTTGTCAACTCTGTTCTAGATACTGTATGTTGAACATGATGTCCACACTTCTATCTTTCAAAGGGAAAACAGATGCTACTAAAGTCAGCAGAGGCCAGAGTTTGAGTAGCATCTTTCACAGCATAGCAGTCATTTCTACTTCAATGAAAATTTCAGTGTCATGTATTCCAAGGACTTTTGTGGAAAAAAAAAATCCTAGGCAAACTATGTCCACAAAAGGCAGTTCTGGGAATTTGAGAACATGAAGATGCAAGTCAGAAGAGGACACAGAGGGGCCCTGTGGGATGCGTTTAACCTGAGCTTCAGTTTGTATTAACCAAGCAGAGCGCTCAGGACACAGAGGTAATTTATTTGTTGGTCTTGGCACACGAGTCCTCTTATCGTCCCCAGTGTTGATCCCAATTGACTTAATGGACACTTTGCGCTCCAGCAGAAAGTGATACGGAAGATGAATGCAGCCATTTCATTAACAGTTGATAACAAGCAAAAAGGGAGGGGAACAGGAATATCCTAAGATTCCAAAGGCATTTTCTTCAGAGCATCTCTCTTGCAAATCCATCTGCAATTCATTTTCCTTAAAAAGACTCAAGACGGTGGATTCATCAGAATTGCACGCAAAGCTGAAAAGCTTTACTGCCTAGTCTTTGGGGGGTTCTTTTGCCTCTTGCTATTGTTGGATGGTACCAGAAGTATAATTCCTCTGGTTGTCTTGGTTACAGGATGCTGCTAGATTGGCTACCAGCCAGCCAAAAACCTTTAATGAACACAGACAACACAGAGATGCCTTCCCTTAGATACATTGGGTTCCCAAGCCAAGACAGTGACACTAGTACCTCTGCTAGAATCAACTCTGGGATTTCCTTCAAATAAGCACCAACTTGTCTTTGTGACCTGTCCCTGTCATGGAGACCAGGAGCTATGTCAGACCGAAGAGCTGACTCCAAGGTCAGGGCCTCTCTGTCCTTGCCAGAAACTCAAAGGATGAGTCTGACTTTCCCTCCTCCTTCCTCGTTGACCTTCGGATGCTGAGGCCATGTATGTGTGTTACATTTTCATACGCAGGACAGCACAGAAAATAAAACAAAGCAGCTCATACCCCACCTAGCAAAGCAAGCTTCTGATAAATAAACACTGTGAAGCCAAGGTCACCAGCTAAAATAAGCACATCCAAAAACTCGGGACTTCCTGCAAGACCATGTCATCCTTGGGTTGTACCAGTAACTGGGGGTGAGGGGTGCCCAGGTTTTACCTTGGTGCTTAGCATTGCAGCTGGTCTACTGTGAGCATTCAGTCCAGATCAATCCCAGAACCCAGGACAGCCAGCTTGCCAAAGTTCAGAAAGGGACAGTCAATGGACTGTCCAGAAACGCAAAAGAAATCTGAGATAGGGTAAGTTCTCCACATCCATGCTTTCCACATCCCTCCCCCAGATCTTCCCCAGCCCCTCCACGGATTTACCCAGCCTCGGATCAAAAATATTCAGGAAAAAAAATGAATTGAACATGGACTAAATATTTTCTTGTTACTTCTTTAATAATGCAGCATTGACAGTTATATGCATAGGGTTTGCATTCAGCATGATAAGCAATCTGGAGATGACAATGTAGGCTGAAGGACGCACATAGCTTATATGCAAATACCAGGCTAGTTTATATCAAGAAATAGCACGTGGAAGGTGAGAGGGGTTCTGGAACAATCGCCCAAGAATCCCAAGAAATGGCTAGATGTGAACTCCTCCCACCCGCCCAAAGAAGTGGAGGAGCCTGTCCCTTGTCCTCCTGCTTCCTCCCTCCACCCCTGCAGCCTCGTTCCCATAAAACAATCAGAAGGATCAAAAGAAAACCAGTTCGGATCGACCCTCTGCAAAGAACATTTTTCCTCGGCAAAAATCCAAAATTTTGTCTTTGCTTCAGTGATTTGGATGACCACCAACTTCCTTGCTGATGACATCCTCTACTGGGGTGTCTCCAGGTCCCTCCAGCTCCTCCCTCTGACTGCTGTGCTTTGCTCTGGAAGCAACGTGCTCCCTCCCTTTATGCAAATGTCAAGTACTCAGGGAAGCCTTTGCTTAGCAGCCGGGAAAGTCCTCTCATGTGCTCCCCGATCCTCCCCAGCCCCTCCCCCAGATCTTCCCCAGCCCCTCCCAATCTCCCTCTCCCTCACTGCAGCTCCTGCCATGTAAAAGGGCAAGCTTTGATCTGCTGGCTCATTCCACCTCCTCTTACCAGTTAGCTCTCTGGGAGAATGCGAGCCTTTGTCAGTCAAGATCAAGGAAGGCTACATGTGGAGGGGATTTTGAAGCAGAGGCCTCAGTCATCCTGGAATGGCACAGAAGGCCTAGCAGAGGGAAGAGAAAGCCCATCACAACAAAACCAAGTTTGGCACTTCTGAGAAACAAAGAAAACACTTTTTTTGTCAATAATTCTCAAATGTTGGCTTCTCCTTTGCTCAGAAACAAAAACCAAGCTTTGCTTTCATTGCTCTTATAATTGATAGAATTCAGTGGAGGCTTTTCCTCTCAATATGGATCTCCTCTGGAGGAAGATAAGGGGGACACACAGAATTTTGAGAAAAGCAATACTTTCAGAGACTGGAAAGCAAGACCACAAACCCATCCCTCTTCTGGCTCTGAGACAAGTCTTAGAGGAACAGTTAAAATGCTTTCTTTCAGTATAAATCCATCTTGACAGTTCTTTGAAGATAGGAATTAGACAAGCAAAAGTTTTTCTTGATCAACAGAGCAAACAGGTTCAAGTACAAAATTCTCCCTAAGGTGGGGAGGGGGGAAGGGAGAGACTTAGTGCTGACTCACAGAGAACTTCAGTTCTCTGGCTTCATTGCCATTTATTAGGGAAAGATGGGATTAGAACTCTTGTCAATTTCTAAAATGCATGTGGGATGCCCACACCCAAGTATAGCTGGGAGTCAGGAGTGAGCTAATAGGCAAAATCTTTGGAGCAGGTGAGAGAATTCATTCCTGACATTTGTAACTGGATCATGTCAGTGATCCTGGTGGCTCATGTTGCTTGAGCAGCTTGGACCACTCTGCATGCCTTTGAATAAGGAACCAGAAGGGACACGGATTCCATCCATCGCCCAGGGACAGGGAATGACCTGGGATGCTACTTCTCCCAAAGGGACAGCAACTTCATCTGCTACTTCTTCTCCCGCAACACTTGCATTAGCACTTCATCTAGCTGAAAAGTTTGGCAAGCAGATGGTATGCACCCCGCTTTGTGTTCGCAGATTAAACTTACATAATTCAGTGTTCCTGATAGAATAAAGCTAATAGAATTACATTGGGATAGAAATGTAGATAGTTTGAAAACAAAGATTGATTAAAGACAAAACCATAGCAAGGAAAGCTCCGCCAGTCTTTCTGGGTGATGGCCTTGCTAGGTAACCTCAGACCCTGAGACCCAGTAATCCTGAGTGCTCTTTGTCATTCAGTCCTAGAGGTGTCTGTGATTCCTGCTGTTAACCTATATTTAGCTTGGCTCAGAGACACCTGGTGACTTCTGGACTCACCTCCATCTCATTTTACCAATGAAACAAAACTCAGCCTCACCTCCCCTCAATGTTAAATACAAGGAAATGGTTTCGTTTTTTAGTTGGGTCCTGGGTGATATAGAGCCCCCGTACAGTTTTGCTTTGCTTTGCTTTGTCTTGCTTTGTTTTAACCAGGTCATAGTTAAAAGAAGGCTGAGAATGAAACGCAAGTGTGTCTGCCTCTAACAGCTGCACCGCTTCTTGCTGCTCCAATGAACTGGCTCATTCAATGAACACTTCTGGACCTCCTGGCATATGTTAGCCACTTTCTCTAGAAATAAAAAAAAAGGTCTGGAAGCAAATGCTTACAGTTGGCCAAGACCTTAGATGTGTCCTGCATTGGAAGCAGTGTGTACAGAGGAAGGACACCTTCCTGCCAAATGCCTGTGCTCTCCTTCATCAGTCTTCAATGGAACACGAGAAAAGGTGGCTGGCACCACAACTCCCACCTCTCTGATTTCCAAAGCTGATGTGTCCAGAGCTGTCTTGTTCTCCTCCTCACCACCTTCCTGCACAGGGGGATGCTATGACAGACAGCCCGACCTGAGTACTGTCTTGCACCCATTGTATGTAAACCCAAACAGTATCACAAAATTCTTCTTGGTCCTCTCTTCTTCTACTTATCGATGGAGCAAAAAAAGATCCCATAAAATAAATTGGTGGGCTGGGGAGATAGTGCAAGGAGCCTTTGGCTCCCAAGCAAAAGGACTCAGTTGGAGCACACGAATGTCCCATGAAAGCGCCAGACAGAAAGGGCAGAAGCCTGTACTTCTAGCCCTTAGAGGTGCAGCCTAGAAAACCCCAGAACAAAGAAATCCAGGATGCTTGCTGATGTCACCCTACCCACACATCTGCACGCGAGCGCGCACACACACACACACACACACACACACACATACACACACACACACATACACACATATATACACATACACACATATACACACACACACACACATACACACACACACATACACACACACACACACATACACACACACACATACACACACACACACACATACACACACACATATACACACACACACACACATACACACACAAATTTGACATACTTCATGTCTTTCTATATAGATCAGCAGGGGAAAAGTGGAAGCATATGGCAATGATCCAGAGGTATTGCCAAAGAATTGTGGCGCACGCACGTGTGTGTGTGTGTGTGTGTGTGTGTGTGTGTGTGTGTGTGTTATGTGTGTCCATTTTAAGGTCTGTAGAGAATAGGTACAACTAGAAAGAAATGGATATGAAAGACATAGGAGGGGTTTTACATTTTATGTATGTGAAACTGAATGCCTCAGTTGTTTATAAGCTTAATTATGTACTCATGAGTATAATAAGTTCTGTATCTTGTGTAGTCCAACAAGGAGACTGAGCCACAAAAAGATGGAACAACTTGCCCAAATTCACATTTCCAGCTTGTTGTAAATAGGGTTCATGACACCACCCATTAGTTTTTCAGACAAAATGGATGATTGCTTCCTTTGCTTTTGTTAATAAAATATTTCATATCATTAATATTAAAAGTAACAATGCAGGAAGAGATTAGACAAAAAGCAATCCAACCATTTAGAATACCTTTTGTGAACAAAAGTGATGATTTATACAAGAAAGTAAACCCCTGAAGGTATCTAGAATTGTCTATATGCATTGGAAATACAACGGAGCATGACTGAGCATGTACACTGTCATATTTCCCTCAAGCATCATTAAAGTCAGTAAACAAACAAACATCTGTGTGTTGATAAATGATCAGTTATATCATGTGCCTCATATGCTTCATTTGGATTTAGAGTACTGATGGAGAAGATGAAACTACATTTTTTTCCAGTCTGGAAATTAAAAACATCATTCTTTTCTGTCTAATAACTTTATCATCTTTCTCTGTCAAACATCTTGGATCACATCTTGACCTTAACAGGGAATAATTTATTACTGCTAACTCAGAGGAAGAAAAAAATGTTAAAATTTTCATTCCATTTCCCTGTATAGAGCTCGCTCTTATGAAAAAGAAGGCAGTGGAAGCGATACCACGTGACTTTTGAGCCTAGACACATGAAAAGCAACTGGTACTCTCTCCCCTTTGGTCCTACAGGAATCCTGATCCAATACATAAGAAGTCTGGCACTCCTCTGCCACTATATCAGAACCATATATAAAAACCACATGGGAAAGGGAGAGGAGATGTGCAAAGAATTTCAGTTTTAGTGTTCTCATTCTAGATAAGAAATTCAGAATTTATGATACCTTTAGTTGATGCCAACTTAGCCATCAACTGACTACAACTGCTTTAACAATCTTGAGTGAGAACCACCTTGCTGCGCTCATTCAATCTCAAGGAAAAGTAACAGTTGTTCTGTGCCATTAATTTTGGGGTGGTCAACTGTTACACACCAATAAGCTGACTGTGATGGCTCATCTTAACTATTAATCTAGTTGGCAAAGTACTTCTCTCTGAGTGTTGGAAAGGTCAATTCCAGAGGCAATTATCATGAGGGCTCCAATCTAATGAATGGATACATCCATTGATTGGTGTATAATATAATGGTTTTATTAGAAAAAGGTATAATATGAAAGGTATAATATGAGCTTGAGAAAGTAGTTCGCTGTGGCCTGTCCTTAGGCTACAGCTTGAATGAACCCTTCCTTTGTTCCTTTTTTTTCTGTTTCCTGATTACCATGAAATTGATTGACCTGCTCTGTCATGCTTTCCCCACCATGATGGACTGATATATCTGAAACCACAAGCCAAATTAAGTTAGTTCTCTCTTAAGTTGCTCTGTCAGGTGTTTGGTTACAATGATGTAAAAGTAACTAAATTTATATGTCATTCTATGAATTCAAAAAAGGAAACTCTACTTTGGGGACTTCTAGTATTTTAGCTGCCTGGGAATTTCATTCTTTTGGGAACTCTGATTCTTCCCAGTTCTAAACAAGATTTACCTTAGGGACAGATACATGGTCTAAGCTGACTAGTCAGAACTTATCACCCCAATGACTAGTCCGAGGAAGAGACCCATTCCCTGGCACAGCCAATCAATTTGTGGTGCTCGATGCATGTTGAACAAAAAAAGATGTAATCCTTTTCTTCATGTTCCCCAGTTTAGGGTGGCATCTTTGACAAGAGGAAAATAAAGATAGGATGCCCTTAGAATAAAAATGGGACAAGGGAAAGCAAGAGGCCGTAGATGGGAAGAGAGGACAATCAGAGTCACTAAGGCCAGTGTCGGTACTTGATCCCCTACATCTGGGCGTGCTGAGATCTTGATCTTTTCACACACTTTGGTTATTAAGAATTATTTGTTCCTTAATCTAGTTTGAGTTTTGTTTCTTTTGCTTGCAGAAAGAATAATATATAACTCAATATAATTTTTAAGGGACAATAGGAAAACATTAAAGGTAGTAAAATATTAGCAGGAAAAAAGTTAGAAAACACAAGCTTTCATAGAAATCCTATGTGCCAATGTAGAAAAAAATACATTAATCATATAACCTACTTGATTCAAATGAAGAAATAAAAAGTACAACATTCAGGAGTCTAGATAAAGATTGGAATCTGACTCCATAATTTTTTTTAATGCAAAATTGTCACCTTTATTTGAAGGCAAAATGAGGGGGGAGAAATCTTAATGGAAAAGAGCTGTCACCATTCAGTTAATGTAATTGTTTAAAATAGTTGTTTCATAGTTCTTTTTTTATTTTTCTGCTCATACAAACGTAATAAGAACCCCTGTCCCCTCCCTCCCTCCACCTCTCCCTGGACCTCCCTGCTCACTTCCTTTCCCCCCTCCCTTCCTTTCTCCCAGTGCCCCCTCCCCCCATCTCTGAAGCATCCTTTAATGTGTATATCAAATTTTCCTCTGGGTCCTCCTCTCTGATGAGGTGTAAGGACTCAATGGCATTTCCTAGAACTCTTTCTTGTGTTCCCCTTAAGTATAGGAACACAATTGTGACTGTTAATCCCTTGCTTCTAAGGATCCTAGTGCCTTTAGTCCATGCTAGACTTTGAGGGGTCAATGATATGTTGGTCATTGCACAGATCATGCAGAGTCCCATTATAATTGCTTCGGCCCTAACTTGTGTGGAGTATCTTGCATTAATCATATAATCTACTTGATTCAAATGAAGAAATAAAAAGTACATCATTTAGGAGTCTAGATAAAGATTGGAATCTGAGTCTATAATTTTTATATATATTTTTATATTTTTTATATATTTATATATTTTTTATATATTTGTGGACACAAATATTCTTTTAAGATTCAACATTTGGTGGCATGTATAATCTCTCATTTTCTTTGGGCTAGTTATCCAGAAGCAGCTCAAACAGGACCTATGTCTCAACATTTCTCTATTGACAATTGTGAGAAATTTGACCCTCAGCTTGTATTGTTGAGTTATAGAATGACTCAGAGTGGTGAAAGCAAGATAATTTATTGAAGGATCTTGTGATGTCAGTATCCACACTAACAATGGTGGAGATACCTGATCAATAGTAAAACAAAGTGTTTATACTACTAGCTATAGATCCTTCCCCCTTTTCTCCAGTTGGCTAGAGTCTTCCCAGAATGTGTATAATGTTTTTTTTTTCTTTTTATTGTATGCACTTAGGTAGCAAGTCTACCTGCTAAGCTTTCAATTTGAGATAAGCTAAAAGAACATGATCATGGTTGTGAGACAGACAACCTAATACCCCCTGTCTATTTTAACTCTATTAACATGCTTAAGGCATTATGGATATAAAAGTGGACCATGATAAGTTATTTTATTTTACTTTATGTATTAGGCTAGACACTTGGCTTTAAGGTGAGCTGGAGAGGGAACCTCTTCCAATCTCTCTTATTTGACTGTTGGAGGATTTACATCTATGGGGTTTATTGAATGAGAATCTCACTGCCTTATTGGGGCAGGTTTCTTGCCACCTGGAACTCCCTGAAGGGAAGCTCACAACATGGCAGCAAGCTATCCATGGAGGGAACATGGAGTGAGGCAAAAAAGTCCTTTGTAACCCAGCCAAGAATCCATCACTCTACCTTATCTCTTCTCAAGAAACAAGCCACAAGGTCCACTCCCTATAACAAGGAGAGGGCTACACAAGAGGAGGAGAACTAGGAGACAGAAGTCACTGTTGGCCATTTGAGAAGACATCTAAGCATCCCTGTAGCATAGTTTCACGTCACAGAGGGCATCTACATGCTCAAAGGCCAAACTTAAGGTCACAGTATCTTACAACTGAGCTACCAGTACAGAAATTGATGGTGGAAGAAAAATCCTCTTAGGAAACTAAACACAATTATTTCCCAAAACCTGAACAATTCCAAGATGTTAATACAATAAGTGATTGTGATAATTAAATTTGATTGTCAGCCTGACTGGACTGATTTCATTTCAAAAGGACTGATTGGTGGGAGAAAGTTCTCCTTCAGAGTGAGCAATGTTAGCTATAGCCCTGCCATTTTGTAAAGCCTCCTCTACCCTGGCTGGAATGTAGCAATTCACAGAACTACCTACCAGGAGCTGCCCTAATCCACTTCTGATGTGTGTCCCTAGATCCCTGACTCCCCCACCCCAGTGGCCTTGAGAGAGGACTACCTTCTGCCTGACCTTCTATCACTTCCCACCCTGCACTGCCTTTCTTCCCTAGCAACTCCTTAGGAATGCCTAAGACCATAAAAGGGAGTTGCCCCCTTTTGTCCCTGGGGTTTCCTTCAGACTTCTCGCACCATGCAATTCGTGGTAGTTCTCTCCCTGTCCTCCCGACTTCAAGCTACCCCTTCTCTTCTAATGCTCTCCAACCTTAGCCACTATGGTTCCCTTGGCTACCAGGCCTTGACACTGATAAAACTCAGATTTCTTAAGCCTCTCCTTTAGGTTAACTTCTCTTTATAATGGACCTCCATGGCAACCTTACACCTTGTGGTAGAGTCACTCTTCATTTCTTTCTCCCACCAACATAATGAGCAGTGGTTTTGGTGGATGCTCAGGTATAAAGAAGAAATAAAGTGCCACCTGCGTGCTTCTTGTTGGTATGTCTTCCAGTTCTCTTTCTCTTCTTCCTCTTTCCCCTCTCCCTGCCCCTCCCCCTCTTCCTCCTCCTGCTCCTTTTCTTCCTCCTCCTCCTCTTCCTTCTGCTGCTGCTGCTGCCACCGCAGCCAACAGAAGCCAACTTCTTTGACTTTCTGATGTAGACTGAAAATCAGCAGTTCTCTCCAGATATCTTCCAGGTCATCAGCACTGAACTGGGTCTGCTGAAGCACCCAGCTTTGGAGACTGGGTGCTACTGGCTTTTCCACCTTTCTATTGAGTAGCTGAATTGCCCAGACTGGATCGTGGAAGCCAACCTAACAAATCCCTTTCCGTATATATATTCATTCTCTTTGTCCTGCTCCTCTAGAGAGCTGGGATAATACAGGGACTATAGGTAACATTTTCATTATAGGTGAAAGCTAAAGTGGTCTTAGAGCTGCATTTGCCTCTACAGCATATCTTTCTACTTAACTCATTGGTAAGCAGTTGAAGGGTGTGTGGAGAACAGAGATTATGATGAATAGCTTCTCTATGCTCCATAAGAACAATTTGAGTCACAACACAAGAGGCCCAGCTTTCTTGTGTAAAGGATAGAGACTTGGAGAAGAGGTCTCCTCACCTAAGGCAGTGAGGTCACTGTCACCTGCCACAGGGCTCTGAAATGGGTAGGAATGACACCCAGAGTTCAGAGCAGACCAACAGTGAAAAATAGCATCATAAGTTATCCACATACTGAAAGCACTTGCTTCTGTTTATTTGAAGGAACATTTGGACTGGCTTCTTTCTAATTGCTAATCATTCCATAAAAATCCTATTTGCTATTGGGAGCATGTTCCTTTAACTAAATGAGTGCATAAAACTAAACCAATGCCATTAGAATAGCTCCCTATTAAGGTTCAAGGAAGGACCATCATTAGTCGCATTTGGCACAAGGAAAGAATGAAATCATTTGCATGAAAAAGTATTGAATGTAGAATTTAAAAAGAAGATTTAGACTCACAGGGTGCCTCACTCTAAAAATATTTTCATTCATTACAGAGATATATCTACATAAAGGGTCTGTTGTATAAATACTGTTAAGTTACTCTTTTCCACACATAGAGGGTGCAGTCCAGATTGTGCATGTTGCTACTTATTCTTGAATAAATGCCTCCATTTTCCTATTTACATAAAAGGCAGCGTTAGATTGCCTCTGGGGAACAACAGTCACTTAGCAAGCAGCCTAAAGATTTCTTTTGTGCTCAGGTTTCCTAAGTAGGAAGGCCAAGGTTGAAACGGAGAATAAAATAGCAACAGGGGATTGGCACTGACCATCAGAGAATGTTCTCAGCTGGATTCAAGTTGTGTATGTGCCAAGTTGTAAGAACACAAAACAACCTACCATCTAGTTATTAAGCTTGGATATGTGAACTAAAGAGAAATCCGGTAAATCAGCAGAAAGTTCCATTACACAGCTGCTTTCCCATCACGAAAGCATTAGCGTAAGAATTGACACCTTGTGGTTGGCTCTGACCTTCACAATTGGAGTCAGCTTTCCTTAATGTTATTTCTGAAGCTACAAAACTTCGAGACACAAAAAATATAAGTCTTGAACTTTCTGTGAGTAATGAGTTTAAAGTTTCTTTCTCTTCCTCTTGCTTTCTGCCCAGGAACTGGATGCAAGACTGAAGAGACAGACACCTCCTATCTATTGTCTCACTGAGACTTGTTCATGGAAGGCGTGTCCATGAGGCGTATCATGGTTCAAGCAGCTCTTGAGTCTTGTGGTTGAAGGACACCGAGGATATATGCGTTCAAGATAGAAATAGTCCTTGAAGCCATCTTGAGGTTGCTTGTTCAAAATCTAATTTAACATCTGACACAATTGGGTATATTTCATGTGTTTATGATTGTCAAGCCTACCCACCCTCAAGAACTTCCATACTCTGCCCGCATCTCCACCCCACTGCTACCCCCAGTCTACCACCCCAGGTGAGTACGCGCAGCCCCAGCCACCTAGGTGGCCTCGTGTCCCAGTGACACCCAGGCTGCCTCCAGTTTTGCCTGGGCCACGCCCCGGGCCCCAGCCCCTTTCTTCCTCCCGCCTGCCTGTATGCCCAACCAGACAGGACTTGCTCACATTCCTCCATCCCTGGAGCTTGGGTGGGCCACTAAGCCAAGTCCCAGGTCCCAGGTGAAGAATTCTGCCACCAACATCAGCCCCTCTGCCTCTCTGGCCCACCGGGGACCCACACACGTGGTCCACGGAAGACACACTGCTACTCAGAATTCAATAGAGTCCAAAGGAAACTCAAGCAAAACTCTAAGGGACAAAGGCCATACAGCTGAAGCCCTCTAAAATCATCCTATGGGAGAGATTCTTTACATCCAGTCCAAAGATAAGTAAACCTCCTTTTTTTCACCTTACTGTTCCTTTCTAGTATTAATCGCTGTAGATCAACTTTTCCATACAGCCACCCCAAAAACATATACAACTCCAGGGAGTACAACACTCACTCTCACATATCACCAAGATACTAAACCGTAAAAGGGCACTACCATACTAATATTCACCCCTGTCTACTTAACCTGACTTAACTGAAGTACTAACAGCCTAATAGCCTCATCTAGGAAATAACAATAACAAAAGACAAACATACCCAATCCAAGGCAAGCACTAGTAATAACTGCCCAAGTATAATAACACCAACTAAATCAGTTCAGTCAAAAACACACAGAAACTGAAAGGTCCTAAGAAACAAAACAACAATGCCCAAGTCAAAGTGCAGATCCATGAGAAACAAAACCCAAGAAGACCAATCTCCCACCGAAAGAATTAATCTCATAATGATGGATTCCAACAAGAACAAATTCACAGAAAATAGTCAAGAAAGTCAGACCCAAGATAACGACTTTCAGAGTATGATCATTACCATGATTAATACTATGAAAGAGGAAATCCGAGAAGAGTTAAACAATCGCATCGATCACTTTGAATAGGAACACAACAGACACTTGGAGGAGTTGAGAAAAACAGTGCAAGAAACAAAAACTGGCATAGAGCAGTTAAAACAGACTCAAGCAGAGTTTAAAACCGAGCTAAAAGACAAGTTATCTTCAACCCATAACTCCACAGAGAGTCTTATCAGCAGAACTAACGAAGCAGAAAACAGAATTTCAGACCTTGAAGATAAAGTGGGAGTATTAACCAGCTCAATGGAAGAGGTTGTTAAAGCCAAAAAGATACTTGAGAGAAATATCCAAGAGATATGGGACACCCTGAAGAAGCCTAACATGCGTATTCATGGAATACCAGAGCAAGAATCTCAAAATACCACCCCTGAGGAAATTTTTCAAATGATCATCAAGGAAAACTTTTCTCATCTAAAAAAAGAGAGGCCCATACTAGAGGCATTCCGCACCCCAAAGAGGTATGACCAAAACAGAAGCTCGCCACGGCAAATAATAGTTAAAACATTCCACATTCAAGATAAAGAACTGGTGCTGAGAGCTTCAAGGGAGAAAAAACAAGTCACTTTTAAAGGTAAACCTATTAAAATAACAAATGACTTCTCAGTCGAAACAGTAAAAGCAAGAAGAGCTTGGAGAGACACACTTCAAGTATTGAATGAGCAAAAATGTCAACCCAGGCTGATTTACCCTGCAAAACCATCCGTCATGATCGAGGGAGAAAGAAAAATCTTCCAGCACAAAGACAACTTGAAGGGATATATGTCCACCAAACCAGGCCTTCAAAAAATGCTAGAAATGATACTCAAGCTTGAAGAAAAAAACGGGCATATCCAGGAGAACAGAAGGCAAGTATAACACCATTAACAGCGAAGCAATATACTTATAAAAACTACTAAACATAATAAATGTCTGAAATTAAAAATAGTTTTTCCATTATAACACTAAATGTTAATGGAATTAACTCACTGATCAAGAGACACAGATTACAAATTTGGATTAAAAATCACAATTCATCAATCTGCTGCCTGCAAGAAACCCATCTCACCACAAAAGATAGGCATGCCCTAAAAATAAAAGGCTGGTCAACACTTCTACAAGCTAATGGAAGCAGAAAACAGGCAGGGGTAGCCATTATGATATCAAACAAAGTGGACTTCAAACCAAAGAAAATTATAAGAGACACGGATGGATACTACATTTTAATCACAGGTACAATTCTAGCATTTTTTGAAGGCCTGGTTTGGTGGACATGTATCCCTTCAAGTTGTCTTTGTGCTGGAAGATTTTTCTTTCTCCCTCGATCATGACGGATAGTTCAGGAAGACTTCACAATACTGAACATATATGCACCCAATACGGGCCCCTCCACATTCATTAAGAAAACCCTACAGCATCTAAAGCAAGAAATCAACCCCCAAACGATAATTCTTGGGGACTTCAACACCGCCCTTTCAACATGGGATAGATCAACAGGTCAAAAGCTTAACAGAGACACTTTGGAACTTAATCAAACCCTGAAAGAAATGGACCTTACAGATCTCTATCGAACTCTTCACCCACGCACCAAAGAATACACATTTTTCTCAGTAGCACACGGAACTTTCTTCAAAATAGATCCCATATTGGGCCACAAAACGAATCTACACATATACAAAAAAGTTGAAATTCTAACCTGTGTCCTATCAGACCATCATGGCCTAAAGCTGGACATCCATAACACAACAAACAACAGAAAATACACTAACTCTTGGAAACTTAACACTATGATGCTGAATGAGAACTGGATTCAGGAAGAAATTAAAAAGGAAATTCAAGATTTCCTGAAAGCGAATGATAATGAAAATACAACTTACCAAAATCTCTGGGACAGAATGAAAGCTGTTCTAAGAGGTAAGTTCATAGCTCTTAATGCCTACGTCAAAAAAATGGAAATATCAGAAATAACTTAACAATGCAGCTTAAAGCTTTAGAGAAACTAGAGCAATCTGATCCCAAAAGTAGTAAAAGAGAGGAGATTAGCAAAATAAGGGGAGAAATATCCAACATCGAGATTAGGAAAATGATAGAAAAAATCAAACAGTCAAAAAGCTGGTTCCTTGAAAAAATCAATAAGATTGATACACCCCTAGCTAAATTAACCAAAAGCAAGAGAGAGAAAACCCAACTTAACAAAATTAGAAATGAACATGGAGTAATCACTACTGATACCCAAGAAATCCAGAGAATTATAACATCATATTTCAAAAACTTATACTCTGTGAAGTTTGAAAACACAAAAGAGATAGATGAATTTCTAGTAAACAAAACTTACCTAAATTGAATCAGGAAGTTGTGAATTATTTAAATAGTCCTATAACATACAAGGAAATTGAGGAAGTAATCTCGAATCTTCCCACCAAAAAATGTCCTGGACCAGATGGATTCAGCACAAAGTTCTACCAGACATTCAAGGAGTTAATAACACTAATACTCCTTAAACTGTTCCATCAAATAGCAAAGGAAGGAACACTACCAAATTCCTTCTATGAAGGAATGGTTTTAATCCCAAAACCTAATAAAGATTCACTTAAAAAAGAAAACTATAGGCCGATCTCTCTGATGAACACAGATGCAAAGATTCTCAACAAAGTCTTGGCAAATCGGATTCAAAAACATATTAAAAAGATCATTCACAGGGACCAAGTAGGCTTCATCCCTGGCACACAGGTTGGTTCAACATACGCAAATGAATAAATGTAATTCATCATGTAAACCAGTCCAAAGTCCAAGACCACATGATACTCTTGATAGATGCAGAAAAAGCTTTTGACAAGATCCAACAGCTTTTTATGATCAAAACGCTAGAGACAGTAGGAATGGAAGGAACCTTTATCAATAAAATAAAAGCTGTATACAACAAGCCAACAGTAAGGATTATGCTCAATGGAGAACAATTGGAAGCATTCCCACTTCGATCAGGAACTAGACAAGGCTGTCCACTCTCACCACTTCTATTCAATATTGTACTTGAAGTCTTAGCCGAAGCCATAAGACAAGAAAGGGACATAAGAGGGATTCAAATAGGCAAGGAAGAAGTCAAGCTATCCCTATTTGCAGATGACATGATCTTATACCTGAGGGATCCCAAAAACCCCACCAGGAAGCTCCTGGAACTAATTGAGAAGTTCAGCAGGGTGGCAGGATACAAAATAAATGTGCAAAAATCAGAGGCCTTCCTATATGCCCAGAATGAAAGAAGTGAAAAAGCCTTGAGAGAAACAATCCATTTACTATAGCCCCTAAAAAAAATGAAATACCTTGGTATAAATCTAACCAAGGAGGTAAAAGACCTTTACAATGAAAACTTTAAAACCCTAAAGAAAGAAATAGCAGAAGATACCAGAAGGTGGAAAGACCTCCAATGTTCCTGGATTGGCAGAATCAACATTGTAAAAATGACCATCCTACCAAAGGCAATATACAAATTCAATGCTATACCAATTAAAATCCCAAAGCAATTCTTCAAAGAAGTTGACCAAACAATCTCAAAATTCATATGGAGGCACAAAAGACTCAGGATAGCAAAGACAATCCTGAGTAACAAAAATACTGCTGGAGGTATCACCATACCAAACCTTAGTCTGTACTACAAATCCATAGTTGTAAAAACAGCCTGGTACTGGCTCCAAAATAGACACATAGATCAATGGATAAGGATTGAAGACCCAGATATAAGCCCACAAAATTACAGCCATTTGGTCTTTGACAAAGGGGCCCAAAGAATCCAATGGAAAAAGAACAGCATCTTCAACAAATGGTGCTGGCAAAACTGGATCTCCACATGCAGAAGATTAAAGATGGACCCGTACCTGTCACCATGTACAAGACTTAATTCCAAATGTATCAAGGACCTTGATATAATGCCAGAGACTATAAAAACCATAGTTGAAAGTGTAGGGAACTGCCATGAGCTGATTGGGCTAGGCGAACAGTTCCTAAACAGACATCCAATGGCACAGTCACTGCTACCAACTCTCAACAGCTGGGATCTTATGAAATTAAAGAGCTTCTGTTCAGATAAAGAGATTGTAACATGAGCTCAAAGACCACCCACAGAATGGGAGAAAATCTTCACTAACCACATATCTGATAGAGCTCTACTGTCCAGAGTGCACAAAGAACTTAGAAAACTAAACACCAAGGAAACCAATGTCCCAATTAAAAAAATGGTCCCTGGAACTTAAAAGAAACTTTACTAGGGATGAAATTAAAACGTCTAACAAATATCTTAAAAAATGCTCCACTTCTTTAGCCATGAAGGAAATGCAAATCAAAACTTCCCTGAGATATCATCTCACCCCGGTCAGGATGGCAAAAATCCACAATACAAACAACACCAAATGCTGGAGAGGATGTGGAGAAAAGGAACTCTCCTACATTGCTGGTGGGAATGCAGGCTCATACAGCTACTCTGGTGAGCCGTCAGGAGATTCTTAAAGAAATTAAAAATTGAAATGCCATATGACCCTGCTATTCCACTTTTGGGAATAACCCCCCATACAGCAAAAATTCACCTAGATAGCACAAGCACGACCATGTTCATAGCAGCACTGTTTACAATGCAAAGTCATGGAATCAAACCAAATGTCCAACAGTTGATGAGTGGATAAGAAAAATGTGGTACATCTATACAATGGAGTACTACTCAGCCATCAAAAATGATGAATTACTGGAATTTGCTGGGAAATGGATGTTATTAGAAACAACTATATTATGTAAAGTATCCCAGACCCAGTAAATTAAGCGCCATATGTACTCCCTAATAGGTGGCTCCTGGTATCAAACCCACATAGCCTACCTAGAGACACTCAAGGATAAATCTCTGTAATACCTAAAATAATTGCAAGCATTATGGACAGGAGGGATGGGGTAGGAGGGCCACACCAGAAACAAGGAAAGAGGGGACCATGTTACAGCAGAGAAAATAGGCCTCCATCAAGGACTGCAAGTAAGTAATGAGACATCTGGTTAAGTTCCTGATCATTTACAACTGAGGGGGTATGATCTCACCAGAAGGGGAGGGCATATAGTCTGGCAAATAAAAAGTAACCATTTTGCAAAGGGGTGATTGACCTCTCCCTCACTGCAGTTTCCTACTTTTATTACATCTACCTTTGAATACACTCTTATAACAAGACTCTAGTTTAACAGCTTTTTATCTCCAGCCAGGGGGTGACATCCAATACCCATCAGGATGGAGTGAAGGGCATTGCAGGAGCAGCAAAACTGGAAAAAAAATCACAATCCATAATCCAGAATTTCAGAGACTCTATATCAACCACCTAGAACTAAACCAGCCTAATCTGTCTCCATCCTGAAGCTCAGGGAAATTTGCAGAAGAGGGGGTGGTAAGATTGTAAGAGCACAAGGATGGGAGGAGCAATGATATGCAAGATACCTCACACAAGTTAGGGTCGAAGCAATCATAATTGGACTTTGCATGTCCTGCGCAATGTCCAACACACTATTGACCCCACAAAGCCTAGCATTTGCTAAAGGCACTAAGATCCTTGGAGGCAAGGGATTGACAGCCACAGTAGTGTTCCTATGCTTAAGAGGAACACAGGAAAGGGTTATGTGAAATGCCACTGGGTCCTTGTACCTCATCGGAGAGGAGGACCCAAAGTAGAGTCTGGCATGCACATTAAAGGATGCTCCGGGGATAGGAGAGGGAGGCACTGGGGGATGGGGAGGAAAGGAGGAGGGGAGGGGGACACAGGGCAGTAGGTGGTTGGAGGGAGGGAGGGGACCGGTGTACCTGTTAAGTTTTTATGAGTGGAAATAAAATAAATTAAATAAATAAATAATAAGTAAATAAATAAGTAAATAAGTAGATAGATAGATAGATAGATAGATAGATAGATAGATAGATAGATCAATACATAAATAAATAAATAAATGAAAGACCTTCCACACTTACCACCTGTGTGGTCTGGTCACTTGCTTTTGTGGATGGTTCTGCGGTGTGACCTACTGATAACTCCCCATATGAACTCAAGTCTCATTTATGCTTTATCCAGCATCCTGGATTAGACACTGTGGTTATTCTTAAATAGTCACACTCTTCCTTTCCTTCTTGAAAGCAACTGTCACCCCAGATATGTCACCCCCTCTTCATCCATTAAGGGAAGCAGCCAATAGCAAAGGTGATAAGGCCAAAGCCTAAATCATGATCTGACTCCTACTTCATGCCAGTCATCCCGGAATGAGGAAGATGTTCTAACAAGAGGAGAGATACTTCTGACCCTTCTCTTTGGCTATTAGACAATCAAAACAATGGTTCTCAAGAAACTGAAACTTCCCCAGGAATGTCATCCTGGCAGAAGGAAAAGACTAGAGTCAGGTACCAACTGGAGGAAAAATTTGTCTCTCAGAAAGAGATTTTTCCACAATTCTTATAATTGGGCTATCAGGGAGGAAAATATTCCAAAGAAACACTCCTTTCTCCCCCTGCACTGCCCCCACCCCATAACTCATTGAACCGAGACATGACTGATGAAACGAGGCATTCCAGGGAATTCAGTTTCACTTGGGAATCTCATGCTGGAAGCAAAAAAATGCCTGGTGCCAGTCAAAGTGCTGACGACCTTGTAGGAAAGTCAGAAGAAGATCTCAGATGATCAGTCAGTGAGAGTGGGACCGACTTTGACCAAGACTGAGTAGCTGTGTATATCTCTTACCCACCTTCTATTTAAACCAACTGTCATGTTTGGACTCTGAATACACACTTGGACAGTCATTGGATCTCCTTATCCCTCTTCCCAATATGATCACATGGAACAAATATCTTTTCTCTATTTTTTGCTGTTAATTTGACTCTTCTAATGCGTTTATCCAGGATGGGTGGCAAAATTTGGCCTGCTAGGGCATAGACTTCTATCCTAGGTTCAGTAACATTCTGACAACTTATCAGTCCACCCTACAGGAGAGATGGGAGCTGAGCAATGATGGGTGAGATTACACTTGACCAGTGCTCCTTAGCTATGAATCTCTCTTGCTTCCTATTTACACCTAAACCTCAAGTCAGAACCCTGAAGATGGAGTTGAAGTGGGAAGTTCACAGGACCTCTTTGCTGTTCTTCTCAATGTGACCTTATCGAATAAATATTCCTCTGTTTTTCACTAGTCTACCTGTCAGTTTAATTGACCTGTTAAGGATGAGTGGTAGTGCCTAGCATATTAGGGTTCCTAGTGGCCATTCTCTGACTTTAACCGTACCCTTCCTGACTTTTGTAGTCTGCATCTCTACAACACAAGTAGCAGAGCTCCCTCTTCGATGGTGTGCTACAAGGATTACCAGAGATGATATACATGAATGCTCATGCAGCCTGTACAGTATGATTTAAACACATCATTAGGACTCAGTAGGGCTCAATGCGAAAACAGTGAATGTCATCAGTATACTGTTTATGTTCCTGACAGTACCAAGATTATAGGAAGAAGGAATTCTTAAATTCTGAAACTCAAAGAACAGGCCAAAAAAAAAAAAAAGTGTGCAACTTGACATGAGAATGAATGAGAAAGGGGTGTTTCGTTAGCTGTGTCCTAGAGGCTCAGTCCATGATACTTTCAGAAGGTGTAGGACCTGGAGAGGTGAGGTTGATAAAAAAAAAAGTCTCCAGATCACTGTACACAAGTACTTAAAGGGAATCGTGGAGCTGGGTCTTTTCCTCTTTCTTTTTTGCCTTCTGCATGAGGTCAGCAGTTCTACTCCACTGCGCAGCTTCATCACGGGCCTCATAGCTACACAATCAACCCATCGTACAGTGGAACCACCAAAACAGCAAGTGAGATGAGCCTTGTCTCTTTACAGACCCCTCAGCTCAGGTGCTTGTTATTACGATAGAGAGGCCACCCACAAGGCAAGTGTCTGGGTTTTGGCTTTTGTGTCCCATGAGACAATGAGTACAAGTAAAACACAAACTCATGGACCTGTTATGCTGCTTTTCCCAATTCTAGTGTCTGGTGAGGCCCTGACAAAGCCTCTCCTGGTGCTGCTGTTCAGCAGTCACAGCACTTCCCACTGAGCCAGAGGATCAGAGTTTGAATCCCACATAAAATGTGGGCAGGTATGGTGGTCATTCCAGTCTCGGAAAGAAGAGCCTGGAAGTCCCCCAGAGAAAGGTAACTAGCAAGGCTAACAGTAATGACAAGTTCTAGTTTGATTAAACACCCCCACCTCAAAAGAACAAGGTAGAACAGCAATCAAGAATGATCCTTGATATTACCCTCAGACCTACACACACACACACACACACACACACACACACGCACACGCACACACACACGCACACACACACGCACACGCACACGCACACGCATACGCACACCCCCCCTCCCCCCGCACATATACAGACAGGCACATAAAAAGTTGCAAAGAAACCTAAGTCCTAGGTCATGGAAATTTAAAAGCACAATTTCCTCATTTTCCAGATGAAGTGAATGTTCAAAACAGCAAAGCAATAACAAAATGAATGCTTTGAGGTAGAAGTTTTGATACTATAAAGATCTGACAGTGTTTCTTTACTATCAATCAAGTGCCCAGTTAGCTTCTATTATAATACTATCATGAGAGCATTCAAAGTATCATGACTGTTAGATCACTTTGCACATAAACCATAACTTTAGCTGTATTATAGTTGTGTTTTTAATGTAAAATCCCCCCCACTCATATGTTTAACCTACTTGCTTCCCAGCTACTAGTTCTTTGGAGGGCAGGGAGGTTATAGGACCTTTAGAACGTGAAGATTGGCTAGAAATAGTGTATCAGAGAGGCGGGCCCTGGGATTGAAGAGTCTGCTTCACTTCCTCTCTTCTTGCTTTGCATCCTGTGTATGGCTGAAATATAAACAGTCAGCCTGCTGTTCCTGCCACCATGTCTTCCCTGTCTGTCACCATATTATCCTAAAATGATGAACAGTATCCTCCTTGGAACTGTAAGCCAGAATAAACCTTCCTTCTCTTGTTGCTTTATGTCAGGTACTCTGTTGCAGCAACAAGATAAGCAACTGAAACAACTACTGAGAAGCAAACAAGGCCTTGGTGGGAAGGATAAAAAGCACTTGTGATTATGTTAACATTCCCAAACCTCTCAATCATCAAACAGCAAGTACTGTCACCAGTATTTTACTGTCAATTTACACATAAAACATAATGAGCCACAGAGCCCAAGGTGCTTCAGCCAGAATAAAGGTGGGTATTTGCTGATGAAAAGCAATGTCCCTAAAGTAGAAGAGCTAGATGGCGCTTCACAGACTCTACTTCCTGTTTCAACCTCTGCAAGCTGCAAAGGACTTGGGACACAAAAGCCTACATTTCAATTCTGTTCTAATTCCTAGTTTTGTGACCCAGCCATGTTACTTAGAGGGACTTCAGATTCTGTTTCCATAAACAGAAGATTATAACATCTGACTCACAGGGCTGTTTTCACAAGACATTAGGGAGGAATTGTTGGTGTCCAGCAGGACGCCTGATCATGTTGCTTGGCATCACTTCTTCCAGGCCAGGTAGCTCCAAAGATTCTCATTTTCTGGAAAAGCAGCAATTATCTGTTACGCAGCAGGACTTTCCTAATTGGACTCTTGGTCTGTTTTGTTTTAATGATTTTTCCAAATTAAATAGAGAGCAAGGAGCTGGTTTAGATTACAGGGTCACTGCAAAATAACAGAGACAGTAGATATGACCTATTTTTAAGCTGCCACAGCATAATTGGAAATACATTCTTTGTCTTGGGAGGGAGCCAGAGATGTAGGCCTCTTCTGCTTTGGGGGTGGGAGTAGGGGTTTACACTAACCACCGGGACAGCTTCAAGACTCTGGCCCATGTTTGGAGCTTGCCCTTCTCTGACCTTCCTGGGGTCCCTCCCTGGAAGACTTGCTTAGCATAGTTCCCAGAATTATTGAAATTTCCTCTGTTTATAGTTCTGGCTCTAAGCTAGATCTACACAAATGATGCTATTGAAGCAACTTCTAGAGCCATCTGTTGGTAGTAGATACAGTCATATGCTTCTGGTCTAGTGAATACATTTAATGAATTCTGTGACAATATGTGGTAGATTGTCTCCAAAGACTGCAATTAACCTATCTTGCAAGAAGTGCTAAGAGAATTTCTTTCAGGTAGAAAGAAGATAGTAATTCAAATCCACCTGGGGGGAAAAAAAAACAAAGTATAGCAGTAAAGGTCATTGTATAATGATAAAAGACAATATGGGGGCTTCATTTATAACTCAGTTGACATACTACTTACTTAGCATGCTGGAAGCCCTAGATCCAATCTCCAGCATGAAAGAAATAAATAATAAAAAGAACCATATGACTATTACTTAATATCTTTTTCTTCTTAAATGAGCCTTAAAAGCAACTGTACAAAACCATGTATTTAATGTAGGCTTACCACATCATAGTATAGGGTACTTGAAAATTACAGCACAAAGATTTGAGCAATGTTGTAGCAGAGAAAGGGAATTAAACCAAATGATAAACCAAGTGACAAGAATAAGAAAGTGGAAAGGTTAATGTAAAAACTCTGTAAATGTGTTCTTGTCCTACTTTCTTTTCTCTCAACCTCTTTAATAAGCAAAATTGTGCAAAACAATGATTTTCAAATGCATGATTGAGTTTATCACACACACAGAAGTAGATTCTGATCATTTGAAAGAGTCTTGTAAGCTCTGGAACAACTGAAAAATAAAAGCAAGAACATCAATAAAGGAATTGAAACATATTACTGACAATACTCACTTGATTACAAAAAAAAGGAGAAAGAAATAAAATAACATCAGTATATGGAAAATGGATAATACTGAGACATAAGTCCAGTTACACAGTGATAACATTAGATGTGAGTCCATCACTAATCCTTCAAAAGTCAGACTGTCGGACCATACACAGAACAAGAACAAAGGATATACTTCTACTGGACTCAAACTGGACTCAACGTAAAAAGACAGAAAAACATGTACATCTCAAAACAAAGTCCCTAAAGAATAAGGAGCCAACTGAAAAGACAAAGAGAAAATCCCATAGTAGTGACCTGAGACTTTAATACTTCAATTTTAGGACACAGAGATCAATTAGAGAGTTCAGCAAAGAAGTAAGCTTTGTGTAGCACCATATATTAACTAGATAGAACACTGAAACATTCCCTCCAAGGATACATATTGTTCTCAAGTACTCCTAAGATATTCTCCAGAAGATACCATATGAGGGCATGACATAATTAAAATGAACTTAAAACCATCTAAATTATTCTTAATATAGTCCCTAATCACTATGGAATGAAATTAATAATCAGTAACAGAGAGAAACTTGGGAAATAAACACGAGAGCCATTAGGGTCAAGATCGCAAATCACAAAGGAGACTGGAATATACTTAAGTTGATCTTTTAATGTTTCTCATTTAATAGGCAAAGAAGAGGAGTTGCCATATTGGCAATGGGATTAATCATGGCTGCAAAGGAGAAACTGGAGGACGGTTCCATAGAGGAGAGAAGCAGGAGTACAACAGGAAGATGGAAGGTCTCTTAGGGCATGTGATTAAAGTCAGAGATAAGCTATAGCAACCGAATTCAAGCATGATTACTAATGCTGCAGATTCTCTAAAAGGGAGGTTTGCATCCTCTCACCAGGGTAAGAAACATGACCAGCTCTGCTATCTATAGATCCCAAGTGAAATCTGGAACACAGAGAAGTGGTTTCGAGTAGCAGCTATGACTAACAATTGCAGAAAGGCAGATATTATTTCTATGAGCATCTTTGTTTATGTGCACATGTGCACACACACATATCAATACGTGATCAAATGGTTTATATCATTCTTCTTCCAATCGCTACTATATAATGTAAGTGAGATTGAGTTTACTGTTTGTCTTTAACTTTACAGCAGCACAGCATTAAAGGTATAGGTATCAAATAGAGAAGGATGGTTGTCACCTACAGACTTTGCATCCTCTCCGCAAAGACCTGAACAAATTTTCTGCTGCAGAATGACATTTGTGCTATTTTAGGCAGAAATATGATCTTGTGACGGTCTTTATTTGAAGTTTAAGGGAGGCTCAAGGAGATGCACAAAAGCATCAGAGTGAAGAAGAGTGGACTGAGATCTTTAATTATTTACAACAATACAGCCAGAGCCCAGTGCCTCATTTCGGCTCAAATGCCAGCCTAAATGTTGCTGTAAAGGCATTTTTTTTCAGATATGACTGGTTGCTAAGTGAGCAGAAGGTGATTCTCTGTGATGTCATCCAGTCAGCAGACCACACTCCAGTGAAGGAGGATTCCAATAGGGCTTGCCTTTGAACCTAGGGGTTGATTGTCTTTGCCCTAAATCTTTAACCTGCCAGCCTGACCCTAGGACTTCAAGTATTTTAATTCTCACTAGGGCATGAGTCAATTCCTTAAAGCCAATGTATTTCTCTCTGTTTTTTATATATATTTATACATATGTGTGTGAATATGTATACACACACATGCATACACACTCAAGCATACACTCCTATTCTCTGAAAGACCCTGACCTTAGATTGTCTATATCTCAGAAATATTTTCTATGAAATAGAGAAAATAATGAGTTATTTAAAAATATTTAAAAGGATAGAAACAAAAGCATGTGATGTTATTATAATTCAAGCCACATTTTAGGCATTCCTAGAAAACATCCTGATTTTCTTTTAAAGTGTTATCCTGTGCCTTTTTATGGAACTCTTCAAAGCACATTGTTTGAATCTACCTCTCTGTAATAAAAAGTAAAATTTTGACGCAGAACTGCCTAACAGTATCAGATACTCAATATTCTGAAAAAAACTGCCCTGTGGCAACTACAGAGGTCTCAATCAGTCACTGATGGATAAACATTAAAAATGCTAAAGGAAGGCAAGAGTAAAAGGTAATTAATTATTTTAGTAATGAATCACTTACCATGGGCTTCATAACTGCCTTGTGTTCTACTACTGCCATCTGTTAGTTAAAACTTCCAAAACAAAAAAAGATCTTAATCATACGCTGAACAAATCACTTTGTGTTTCCATACCATTTAAGTAGTATAAGCTATCTGTAGGCTGAAGGTGCTAAAGAACTATGTGTAGGCATGCTTTGGAGAAAACGAACAGCTCTTAAGACTTCATTGATTCATCAAAATCAAAGTACCAAAAGCAGTCAGAACCCAACAGCCTTTTGTCTATCACGGTTCATTAACTTGATAGCTGTGGAATAGCCTAGTGACCATGCGGCTATCTATGATTGGGTTACCAATCCTTAGAATGTCTCTCTACCTGCCAGCTTCAGCATATTTGCTAATTAAGTGCAAACCAGAAAACAAACACGTGCAACTAGAACAATCAGCATTATACTTCCATTGAGTTAATTAGAGTCAATTGCTGGGATTTCAACAGAAACACTCTTTTAATTATCACTGCAATTAATAATAATAATGACAAGCAACTCTCTAAACAGCAAGGGTGAACTCATTCCTCACCTGAAATTGACATGAATGAACAGGATAATAGCTCAGCCTTTCAGCTGCTTGAGTATCTATCAGTCCTGTCAAGTGGAGGATATGAGTTTGAGGACTTTGAAATTTAATTCCCAAGAAGCAATAGAATCCCAGAGACCCAACACGTTAGAGACAGTAAAATATCTAGAATTAATCACTTTAAAAGAGCTTAATATACACAAACCTGGAAATTGATCCAATATATAGTGTCAATTTGGAGCAACAAGATAAGTTGCATGATATTCATGTATGTAAATTTTCTACAAACATAAGTATGAAAATAAAATACAATGTAAATTTGCTGAAAAAATAGTATTCTAGAAAATGTGTACTAGAGAAATTATTTCTGAAAGAATATAATTCAATGGTAATGATTTTTAATCCCCAATTACTCTCCTCCCAATAGCTCTACTGCTTTGTAATGTGACTATTTTTTTTAAACTCTGTCAAGATCAGGTAACTGTTTCTCCTTTTCTTGAATCTGGGCAAGCAACCTAACTTGTTTTAGCCGACAGAAGCAGGCAGTGAAGGGAAACATGCATACCAGTTATCACTGGAGTATTCAAAGGGCTGTCTCTAGACCAGAAGGACTGCTAAGCCCTTAAAGGCACTTGTCACGGAATCTGACTACCTTCCCCACAACTCACATGGAGAAGACTGATTCCTACAAGCTGTCCTCTGACCTACACACACACACACACACACACACACACACACACACACACACGAGACAGAGAGCGAGAGTAGAGAGCGAGAGGAGAGAGAGAGTAACTAAGCACAAAATTTACTTTTAAAAATGCTGTCACCTGAGAACAAGATACTTTAGGATTTCAGAGGACCCCCCTGTACAGGCATGCCAACAGTTCACCTGGCAGCCAGCCTCACCACACTTGTAAACTATTTCGCCTAGATCAGTCGACACTCAGCTATTATCACAGCCTACCACAGGAAAATAAGCGACCTCCATGGCACATCCAGACAGCCCCCGCCTGACCTGGAAATGACAGGTGCTATTCCAAGTCAGGGATTTGAATGTGCCTTAATATTCAGTAAGAATAGCTGATATAACATTATACCATATTATGTATTACATATAGCTATGTATTTGATTATAACTACTATATAAATAATATATCATGTATAAATATTTATATATAAATTGATACATTTACAATATAATATTCTTTCTTTAGTGCCAAAATGTAACAATGAGTTCATATTGATTAAACAATCAATAGGCATAAAACAAAATATCTATTTAAAAAATCTAGCTTTTTAAAGAAAAGAAACCTGAGCCCCATCTGCCCAACTGATTAGACCTCTGGTTGCAGGTGATGTTAACCTAATCCAGGGGTTAAGTGCTCTGGCTAGCTTATTAAGTGACTCACAGACTTGCGAGATCCACTGTGTAGCCTCGTTTCCATAGTGGCTGTAACCTATAACTGTGTAGTTATATAGTGAAGCAATCTGCATGGGATGTTTCTTCTCTTTCCTCCTGGCTTGGCTGGTGACATCAGGCAGGTGCTGCCGTCAGTAACCACGTGGCCCTCTGTGGGGGTCACCGACCTCCGCTTTAATGAGAAATCTTCCAGCCTAAAACGTCCAGCACAGCTTCAGGTAGTACTTTAATAGGCCCCATGGTGACTGTGCACCTGTCTCTCATGTCATTGCTCTGATTAGCCAGGCCTTGACATAGGTTGGGGTATGACTGGGGATCTCAGGTGTCAGCTAAATGAGATGTAGAACCAGAGACAGGCCTCTGGGCATGCCTGTGGAGAATTTCCTGATTAGGCTATTTGGTGCGGGAAGACCCGACCATTGTGGATGGCACTTCTCCCTAGGGAGGGATCCTGCACTTCACAGAGAGGAGAGAGTGAGTGGGGCACTCTCATTCTTCACCCTGTTTCCTCATTGTGGACACAAGCTGACAACTTCCCTCATGCGCCTGCAGCCATGACTTCCCCACCATGATGGGCTGTACCCTGGAACTGTGAGCCATGAACAACAAACCCTTTCTCCCCTGCGTTGTTCTTGTCAGGATATCTTATCATGGTGACAGGAAAAGTAACTACAACATCAGTGCATCATGCTGAATGCGCACGGGCTATACAGCAGCCACTCAGATGAAAACCCAGGTACTGTGACCTGAATAAGAAGAAAGCAGGATTTATTTAAAACAAAATAGAGGTTCATAAAACTCAAGGTCATATAACCGGCAAGTGGCCAAGCTAGGAATGACTCTAGCTCTTCTCACTCCCAAAGAAATACTAAAAAATGTCAACCTTTCATGTTGACATAATATGGTATATTTACCTCTTAGTTTTCCTCATCTGGCAAGAAGTCTCAAAAGTCCAAATATTTCTGCTTCCTATACAGCCTCATGAATAAACGCTTTGTTTACCAACCTAAAATAGCTTCAGCCCACTGCTAGGATACAGTAAGGTTTATTTTCGTTCATTCAAAATCATCTCATGGTTTTCATTATATGCTGTAGTCTGCTCTATCTGTACATTGATATTTATATGTATGTTTTATTTATATTGATGTGGAAATGAAAAGAAATACATGGATATAAAAATCAAGGAAACAATTAATTGTCTCACAAGCCTTTTGATTTGCAATCTTCCCCAGATATAGTGAAAAGAAGACTTTGACCCCCGCAGAACATGAGGGAGCCCATCATCTGATACATGGGATGCATGAAGTCTGCACACCCCTGACAATCCAAGTTCACACCCCAGAATCCACACAGAAAGGCAGAAGTGAGGACTCCCACCTGCGATCTCAGCATCCTGCAGTGAGATGGGAGCCAGGCAAGATGCTTTGCCAGAAGCTGGCGTTCGAAGCAGAGCAGCAGAAATAATAAGCAAGCGCTGACTCAAAAGCAAGTAAGCGCCAGTAGATGGCTCACGTGGTAAAGGTGCTTGCCCCAAACCAGAAAGCCTGAGTTTGATCCCCAGAGCCCACAAGGTAGAAAGAGAGAAATGCTTTGTCCTCTGACATCCGCATACATGCCATATTAGTTACTCTTTTGTGTTGTTGCGAGACAAGACCCAAAGTCAAGTAATTTCAAGGGAGAAAAGGAGATTTATTTAGCTTATGGTTCGAGAAGGGAGATACAGTCTTTTTATGGCAGAAGCAGCGGCATGGCTCACGGCGCAAGCTGAAGACAGGCTAAGTCACTGCAGACATCTTGGAGGCTGAGTGCTGCTAGACTGCCAACTGCAAGAGCAGGCCCCTCTTGGAAGGAGGGTGGGACTAATCCACCTCAGGGCCCACCCTCTGTGACTACCTTCTTCTACAAGGCTCCACCTCCTAAAGATGCCGTGGCCTTTTCAAACATGAGACTGTGGGGGACACGTTTTAAACCATGACATGTGCTGCAGTACACATGTGCCTGCACATGCATTTATATACCACACACGTCACAAAAAGATTCAAACTTTCTAAGAGGTTAAATAAATTCAAGCTTTCAAGCAGGCCCTTTATACCTTCACACCTTTCTCCTACACTTAAAAGTAATTATGTATTATGTCATTAGCCACAACCTCCACAGCAAAGTCTCATGATTCACCTTAAAGAAAGTAAAACTCAGATCGAGTAAACAACAGGTTCACTGTCAGACAAAATACACATCTGTTCTCATCATTTAGTGATAGCAAGGTTCCTAAGCCATAATGTGGTAGAAATATTGGACACTATACATAAGTACTTCATATTAGATATTTAAAATTTTGAGGCTGATGAGATGGCTCAGTAATAAAGGTGTTTATATGCTAATCTGGAGACATGAGTTTGATCCCCAGAGCCCACATGGTTAAATGGGGACTTCCAAAAGTTGTCCTGTCCTCTGACCTCCATACACACTCTGTGGCTTGGGTATGCCATCCCCCATTTCTCTCCTCTCTCTCTCTCTCAAATAAATAAATGAAATTAACATTTGATATTCTTATCATTCCTAAATAAAGCAATGTTGTCTTAGCACTCAATTAATCATTAACCATGATTTCCTTGGGAGCATTTATTCTTTCCATGGTTAGTTTAAACTAATTTAATTCTCATGTTGCCAGGTCTCCTAGCTGCATCTAAGTCTTGGGGGACAGGGACTGTATATGCTGGGCCAGCAAAGAGCGGCCAGCTGCTCCCTGTGGCTTTCTTCAATCAGCCGCTGTCCATCAGTGGGAGCTGAGACATTAGGGTTTTGTGAAGAGAAAGGGTCAAAGTCAATGGTAACAACTTCCATGGGTTACATGCGGCATGGGCACAAGTGACCCCAGACCTGCCAGGACGTTGCCATAGTTACAATCACTCTTCCCACTCCTCCATAGCTTCATGTCTCCTGTGTCCAGGATTCAACCTTTTGTAAAGATATGCAAAACAAAAGTAAAGGCAACTGATGTTTTTAACAAAGCAATTCATTTCACTTTCTGATTAGATAATCTTGTTCTGTGCAATAAATTTCGAATATAATGGGGAAAATACAGTAGAAAGATTTAAGTAAAAACCACTGTATGCCATCCAGACATGGTCACTAATAGTATTTCCAAAATATTTCCTACTAGCCATCTTTTCCCATTTAGGTTTTCATCCCAGAACTCTGTTAGTGCTGGCATATATTTAATTTTATCATGGTTCACTGGTGCATCTTGAATATTACAAATCATTTTTCTCTGATATATCTGCAAATTTGCTTTCTCCAATCAATTTTCTTTCAGATAGCTTCCATGTTTTGATTTTTTTCAATGGAGACCCATTTCTATTAAAGTATGTTGATTTTGATGGTTCAAATAACTGTGTATAAGTTTGCTAATGGCAGAATACTTCCTATGGAGCTGCTGTTTTATTAAATGAAAACATTTTTCAGATTCTATTTTCCAACTTGAAATAAAAAAGCCTGAATTCACCTCTAGTCAAGATCAGCCTGCAATGTTGAAGAAGCATGTTTTTATTAAGAACAATAATCTATTATACTTATGGGAATATAATCTATAACCACATTTTCCCTTTTAGAATCCACAGTTTACACTAAAATCATCTGGTAGTGCCCCACACTCATTTGGTTTTAGCACCACCACAACTTTAAAAAAGGATATGATGGCTAGTGTTACTAACCTAATATCTAAGAGGCAGGCATAAGGACACAACGTAAGGAATTCTCTTGTTGAGGTTGGCCTCTGAACATGTCTGTCAAGAGACTATCTTGATGGATTTAGTTAAGGCAGAAAGACCATCAGTCATGAACAGTGCCATTCCCTGAACTTGGCATCCTAGACTGAATAAAAGAAGAAAGGAGTTGGGTAGGCATGCACACCTTCATCCTTTGCTTTCTGCTTCTGACTACGAATGCCATGTGACCAGTTCCTTTGGTTCCTGCGGCTGTGACTGCCTTGCCATGATGGATCGCCACCTGGAATTGTGAACCAATAAACCTTTTCTGCCCCTAAGCTGTTTAGGCCAAGTGTTTTGTGGCAGCAATATGCAATAAAATTAATCATCCGAGATATCAACAGTTGAGGACTTCTCAGAAACTCTCGAGGCATGGAAGGAGGATTTTACATTTCTTAGGGGTATATCCAATAAAAGATGCTCATGGGTGGGGGAAGAAAACAGCCAGCATGACCTAGAATAATTTAGCAGTCATCTTAGGAAGGTCATGTGATGCAGAACTGAGCTTTAGACATTCCCTCTTGGTTTTTAGCAAAAAAAGAAAAAAACTAATTACAAAGAAAGTATAAATATATTTTTAAGTTAGTTAATGTTGAGCTCTATTGGGAGTTGGTGAAATAAGCTATGCATAATAATTCATTGAGGGTTTGTCAAAAATACAGACAAACAGGCCTTAGCGCACACATACAAGCGAATCCTAGGATGGAAGCAAGAGGAAAAAGCAGAGAATGCATATTTATAAAAGTATCTCAGATGATTCTCACACAACCACACTCAAAGCAACTGGAATGAAAGTCCTCAGGTCCACTTGACTTGAGGTCGAGTGAACAGAATAAATTATCTTGATGGAATCAGGTGTTTTCCCCTCAAGCCAACTTTGGCATATGACTGCTGAGCCTTGTGTTCAGCAATACCCTCTGCCACTGTCTGCAATTCTTTACTGTCAAACCCATGGGGCTGTGATGGCTGGTCTTCCACAGACATTCCAGAAATTTCTGTCCTATCCTCAGCATCCATTCACATCTCTAGTAACAAGATACAACCAAGGTTGCCAATGTGTTGTTGTTTTAGTTCCAGCGCAAACCATAGAAACTAAATTAAGAAGCTGGATAAGAAGCTGAAACTCTGCAAACAGGTCAGGACGCTTCATCCACTTTGTTCTCATCAATATCTAGCTGGAGATATTTTCTAGAATAAAGGTTAAGACACATGCCCAATCCCAACAGACTCGTGATGTGATTAGGGAAAGGCAATTTAGTCTAAAAAAGTAAAAATGAAGACTCTAAGATACCATACAATCAAGAGCTAAGTATAAAGAAGGGAATTTGGTGAGACCAAATTTGGTACACCGGCCTTGTACATTAGGTAACTAGCATGCAACTGACTCATTTCATGGTGTCTAGACAGGTCTACCATTTTTGTTGGCTAATGCACTTGGGGATCTTTTTTTTTGAAGGCCTGAATGAGCCATAAATCAATCAGTTAGAATACTTTCAACATAAAAGCCATTTAAAGAAGCAATTATAATTCACTCTCTCCTGCCTGTACTAAGATAATTTTTCACCTCAGCAATCTCATTGAGAATTGTCCCAAGGACATCCCTTTCGGAAGACAGAAAAGACTTTGACCAGTGATAACCGGCTCCACTTTGCTATGTCATTACAGAAGAAAATTCTTTTCTTTTTAATGTACTGGAAATATTTAAGCATTTAAGAAATAAATGAACAACTTCAAATATAAGTATCTGTTTAATATAACAAGATTTTTTTGCTTTCTGTGTGTGTATATGATATATACATGTTGTGTGTGTTAATGTGAATACAGGCACACACACACACACACACACACACACATGTGAAAGTTAGAGAGCCATCTCTGTATTGGTCCTACCTTCTGCCTTGTTTAGACAGGGTCTTTTTTGTTACTCAGCACTGTCACTACACTAGACTTGCTAGCTTATAAGCTTCTAGAGAGTCTCCTATCTCTGCCTTTCCTTCCCAAAGAAGTACTGACATTACAGATGCATGTGTTACTGCATCAGGCTTCTATGTGGGTTCTGGGGACTCGAACTCAGGTCATCAGGCTTGCCTGGCAAGCACTTCACCCACTGAACCATCCCTATAGCCCAATTTCAGACTATTTTTACTTTAAAAAAAAAGAATTTGTGGCTTTTTTATTCCACCAGTCAGAGAGAACATTGGTTAACATATTAGTATATGACTTCTAAAATTTTTCCCAAGAATATTACATGTATATGTTCACATTTACCTATAGTTATTCAACCTGCACAAAATTTAAAAATAAACTTTATTAAATTATAAGTGGTGCATGAGATCATGTGATACATCATGTTCTGTTAATATCTGTTTTGCTTATTCTCCATGGGAACATCTTTCCTATATCAGAAATGTTTACCTGCAGCATTATTTATAATGGGTTACTTGAATTCTTTTTTACGTATCTGCCATCTTTTCTTCCACTCCTCATTGTAAGACACTTAGATATTTTTTCATTCACTGTTGGTATTGCAGTCAGCCTGCATGATTGCTGATAAATGACCATCACACAGCTTAAGGGAACAAGGAGTTTACTTTCTTACGACAGTCCGGTTACAGTTCATAGTCCAGCTTGACGGGAGAGCATGCACGAACACCAGGGCCAAGGGAACTGGCCACACCATCACTGCCTAATGGCTAAGAGATGGACAATCCTTACTTGCCAGACCCACATGTCTGGCCAAGTATACAGAAGGATGCCCACTCTCTCAACCAGCTCTCTGTGATTTATCCAGGGCCTAATCCCACCCACCATGGGCTGGGTCTTCCCCAGCAGCTAGACAATCTCCTTCAAGTTTGCTCTGGCCTTAACTCAACCATCAACTCTCCACAACTGTGCCCAGAGCCCAAACCCTCAAGAGTCAAGTTGACACCTGTGCTTAACTATGACAGTTGGCTGTTATAAAAATGTAATGATGACTAGTAAGAAGATAAAGTGTATTTCCCAGTATTGATTACATTCTTAGGGCAAATTCCTTGGTGTGAAATTCATGATCCAAGTGTGTCCTTGTGACACATGTAATGCCAAGTGGTCCTTGGCTGGCTGCCAGCAAAGGCAGAACAATCTGCCTGAGTTCTATTCAAAGAGAACTGGCTTCTCTAAATAATACTTGTTCCCTCAGCCAACACAAGTGAGAGTGCTCAGCTCTGCCAAAGTGCCTCCTTCTCATAGTACAGAGGGCCAAAGGCAGGAAGGGAGGAATCACTAGAACCAGGCACATTCTGTTCGTTTATTCCAATATCACATACTGGGCACTTGTGGCATATCAGGCACTGTGTTTGGTGCCAGCTGACAATGATTCCTATCAAATGTTTTGAATAGAAATAGCATATGTACCTATAAAGGTTCGAGACTGGCTAAGTCGATTTTTTTCAACCTTTAAAATGGTTTGGCCTTTACGATGCAGACCAAGACAGATATCATTATTCAAAGCATGTGAAGGAAGAATGAGAAAAAAGAAGGTTGTCGGACTGGAGATCTGTCCAATTCTTAAAGAAATTCATGGTTTAAAATCATGAATCCAAAATCATACCTTATAACTCAAGTTCACCATTCCAGTCTCTACCCACCAGGCTTGGGGAAAAGCCCAGAACATTAAGCATTACAGACCAGCCCTTTACCACTGAGCTACATTCCCAAGCTTTGCTTCTTTGAGACAGGATCTGATTAAATAGCCCAGTCTGGTCTGGATTTGAGATCTTCCTACCTCTAGGTCCTACATGCTGGGATTACAGGTGTGCACCTTCATGCCTGAATATCTTTTTAACATGGTATTATGCTGTCACCAGTGTCTCAGTCTCTATTATATTGCTATGGCAAAACAGCTAAAACTAGAAAATTTACAAAAAAATGGAAACTGATCTCCTTACAAGTCTGCCCTCTTGGAAGTTCAAAGTCAAGACGTCAGTCTAGTGTACATCTTCTTGTTTTATCCTCAATAACTTGTAAAAAGTGCAGAAAAAAGAGAACAGAGAGGTGAATAGACCAAACACAAAATAAAAGCCATTTCATAAGGATCTCATCTCTCAATACATGAGAACTTCCTGTGATCTAATACCTCTTCAGACCACACCTCTTGATATGACAATGGGTATCACCTTAATTTTGGAGGAGCTTTATCCAATTCATGAAATGTACAGCTCCTAGCTTCTTGTCACAACCTGTCAGGAGAGAACAGCATGAAAGCCATCTGACAGATCGTCCCGTCCAGTCTAGGAAGATGGCAAGTTAGTAAAGGGCTTACCTTACAAGCATGAGGACCTGAGTTCAGATCTCCAAAACCTAAGTAAAAAAACTGGATGCAGTGGCATGTGCCTATGATCCAGTGACAGAGAGGTGATAGGCAGAGACAGGAAGATTCTTGAAACTCTTGGGATTGGACTATTTGGTGGCGTTCCAAGCCAATGAGAGACCCCGTCTAAAACAAAAAGTAGAAGGTGCCCGAGGACCCACACCTGAACTTGTATTCTGACCTTCACACTTGCGCAGTGTACACATACACAATCCTCCGTCCCACCCCCACCCTTACACAGCTGGTTCCTCCAACTCCCCAGGAAATCAAAGCTGAGAGGAAAGCAACATTAGGTTGACCATTGCTTTGATGTCAAATAACACCATCAGCAGTTAACTCTGGCACATCAATAATAACATTAGCTACCATTGATTTGCAGTGATCATAAATTAGGGTCAAGGCCCTACGCTGAGCCCTTCATGTAAATCATAGCATTTCCCAATGTCCCACTTGAGTGTTAAGTCTACCGAGGCACAAACAGCAAGGATCATAGGTCACACAACCTGCTTGATAGCACAGAAGCAGTAAGTGAGCTAGACATAGTGGTATGTACCTGTAGCCCCAGCGCGGGAAACTGAGGCAGGAGTATCAAAAGTTTCAAGCCAGAATAGGCTAAGTAATGAGATGCCGTCTCAAAATAAGTGACCATGATCAAACCTGAAGTCATTCCTACACCATTATTCTCAGTGATAATAGACTCTAGCCACATAATCCACAGAAAGGGACATCTACATCCTATTAAAAAACCTTCAGTTTTAACATAGGCTGCTGACTCTCCAGACATGATGCTTTTGAACTTCTCTCAGGAACCACTAACTGGCGAAGTCACACCATGACTCTGGCAAGTTGCCACCTCTCTTGAAGGACAGTCTTGGAATGAGAGGCTACATCGAAGAATGAAGGAAAGAAAGAAAGAAAGAAAGAAAGAGAGAGAGAGAAGGAAGGAAGGAAGGAAGGAAGGAAGGAAGGAAGGAAGGAAGGAAGGAAGGAAGGAAGGAAGGAAGGAAGGAAGGAAGGAAGGAAGGGAAGAAGAAAATAAAAAAAAGAAAGAAAGGAGGGAGGGGAGGAGAGAGAGAGAGAGAAAGAAAGAAGAAAGAAAGAAAGAAAGAAAGAAAGAAAGAAAGAAAGAAAGAAAGAAAGAAAGAAAGAAAGAAAGAAGAAAGAAAGAAAGAAAGAAAGAAAGAAAGAATTTCACACTGACATATAGACCGATGGGAACATCTGCACCTGAGTTTCCTCACCCAGCAGACTGTGGCAGGCCGTGAGGAACGGAAGGCAAGAGTGACAGGCACTAAATCAGGTTGTCCCCTGCATGCAGAGGAGTTAGGAACACTCCGGTAAGTGAGAATGATTCACTGAACCCGCTTGGGCAATCTGTGAGGACTTTATTCCAGGCTCACGGCAGGGAAAAACCGACTCAAATCTTACCTGTGGAGCTCTCCAGGAATGAAATCTATCTTATCACCGGGGGCGGGGGGAGAGAGAGAGAGAGAGAGAGAGAGAGAGAGAGAGAGAGAGAGAGAGAGAGAGAGGGAGCAGCAGCTGCTCTGTCTTCACCCTTCTCCTGGATGCATAATGAGACACTCTCAGCCGTAGCTGCACATGCAACTTGCTGCGGGCTGTGGGTGGAGAGATTCCACCAGGAGCGTTCAGCAGCTTTGAAAGGGCAGGGAAAGCTATTAGCAAACAGAGGTTGAAAAGAGGGATTGGTGTAAGGACTGGAGAAATAGAAGCAGGCATCAAAAATCTGCCTGCCCTGGATTAATCAGTCAGTAAGCTGAGTGTAAGCTTGCTATGAGGACAATCCTCCATGGTGAACGCGATCTGTGATCCAATGCTACTGGGTACTAGGAGCCTTAGCAACTATTCTCCATTTTTCACCTTAGTAACTCCATAGTAATCATCGTCACGGTGGGTCCTGATTTGTGCAGGATCTTCACTATGACATGAGACAGGCTACAGAATTCTTTAGATTTACTAACCAAACAATGCACAAAACAACTTTCCAAATCAAGAATTACAAGAATATCCTTTTATTAGTGAGGAAGGTTATAGTCACTTACCTAAAAACATGATGGCTATGTCAGCAATTATGCAGAGCCTTTATGACCTAGTTCTAGGTCCTACCACCTTGAAGATTACCTGCATATGGGTCTGTTCTCTAAGGTTACTGTAAAATTCCTATTTGTATGGGAAGTGTTGTACCCAAATATTATTGATGTCCCAGCTGATATCCTTTAGAACTTATCACAATATACACATATCTGACTCTCTTTTTACCTATGATTTTGCTTTTCTCATTAGACTGTAAGTTCTAAGAGTAGCAGGGGTCTTGCATTTTGTGTTTGCTCATATCATTTACACCACATTATGCATGGAGACACTTTTTCTACACACTGACTAAATGAACCAAATGGTGACCACTAGTATTGTTAGACTTGAGCATCTTCAAGGTAGGACCCATGGTCTCACTCTAATTACTATGGTCTCACTCAAGACATGGTAGATAGAGAGCAAGCAAATAAAGCTTGACACTATGAAGCACAGTTTATTCTGTGTTATGTGTTTCTATAAATATGTGTGTATATCTGTATGTATAATATATGGGGTGTGTTTGTCCATGTGTATACGTTTGTGTCAAATATCCTCAGGAACACCATCAAACGTCTTTGAGACAGGGTTTCTCACTGATCTCGACCTCACCGATTATGCTAGGCTAGCTGGTCACCAAGCCCCAGGGTCTTTCTGTCTCCACCTTCCCAGCCCAGGCCATCACTCCTGGCATGTTATGTGGATTCTAGGACCCAAACTCAAGTCCTCGTCCTTGTGAGTCAAGAACTTTAGCAGCGTAGACAACTGTCCTACCTGCCATGGGGCCCAGGCACTCCTTCATTGTGCCACTTCAACAAAGTTACTTAAACACTAGCAGCCAGAGGTGTTAGACTTGTAAAAATAAGCAGGATTATTGAAGATTAAATGCTTTTAAAAATGGCACATGTCTGGACAGGTGGGTGGCCTATGACCAACCTTGAAAATGTGTGCTGAGTGACTGGAGAGAAAACTCAGCTTCCAGTGGGGTCCCACGTGACCAAGACCACCATGCAGAGCGGTTGTGCTTGTTCCCATGTCCCTGTCCATGTGAGTTGAACGAGAACTCCCTTCTTCCAGTCTGAGGCCGCCCTAGAGCCTCAGACTGTGGACTATCTAGAGTCTTCATGGTCAAGTGCGTTAAAGATGGAGATAAAATCATCTTGGGTTTGGGACATTCCTTCTTTTAGGAAGCAATAAGGATACTGAAATACGTGGAATGGAAAAGAAGCAGATGAAGATCCAGAGGCAGAGACTGAAGGGCGCCACCAGAACCGAGGAAGGTCAGAAGCTGCCAGAAGGGGGAGCAAGCCAAGGATCTCTTAAAGGAAAAGTTTAGGGAGCATGGCCCTGCCGGTCTTTTGATCTCAGACCCACTGACTCCAAGAACCATAAAAGATTGCAATTCTATTATTTTAAGCTACTTGCTTTGACAGTACTGCAAAACTAATACAGAGCTAAATGTAGATGCCATTTGAAAATACAAGCTGAATTGATATAAATAAATAAATCGAGTAAATAGGACAAGAGTAAATAGCTCATTTGTAGAAGTTCAGGTACACCTTGCTGGAAGCAAGCTTAAGAAGTCACAGTTTTAATTCATGAGCAAGATGAATTAAAAGCAAGGGGCTTCGAAAAATGATTCATGGCACGGTTACCTTAAACAACAAGGTTCAATTTAGCAAAATATGTTTATCCGCAATTTTTTATTCTCACAGTTACTGAATAAGACAAGGTACAAGTATGAAACCATTGTCCTTGAATCCATTAGTCTTTTGCTCTCTCTATAAACAAAACACTTGGTATATATCAGACGTCTCCTTTCCTGACTTTTTTTGTGACAAGATGGGACAGTGTTCTACTGAAGTATGACCTACATACAGAAAACTGTCTTCTTCATGCAGGTGTGTGGATTAATAGCATTTTATAAATTGCTCACCCATATGTAATCAGCAAGAATCAGAAAGTGACCAGCATCCTAGAAACTTCTCTCACACACACCTTCTTCGTAGCACATGAGGGTCAGTCACGATCTTCATCTCAGACACCAGTGATTAGTTTGACCTGTTTGTCCCATGATACTGCGGGGCCACACAGTGTTTATTCTGTATCTAATTTTTGTTGCCTGACATTACATCTCTGAGATTTGTTTATGCTGTTATACATTGTAACACTGTATTTCTTTATATGCTGTGTAGCATTCCATTACACAAATATAAAAATTTACCCATTCTGCAGCCAACAAAACTTTCGTTGATTCCACCTTTGTAGCTATTAAAAGTGAGACACCAATGACACATTCCTGCGAGGTATAGATTAAGCTGAACTGCTGTGTCATTGGATAAACATAAACCTAATAATACACAGTTGGTTTGGACATTTTGGTGCATGTAAAGTAATATTTCACTGTGGTGTTAATTAGCATTTTCATGGCAATGAATATAGTTGGGCATGTTTCAAGTATTTATCATCTGGTATATTGTTTTGTAAAGTGTCTATGCAAGTATTTTGTCTATATTTAATAGAATCAAGCTACCATCTCTAGCTCGGTTTTCATGTTAACTTTTTACATAAGCATTTTGCAAAAATTACATGATAAACATTTTGGCTGGCAGAGTACAATAAACAACAAGTAAGCGATAAGAATTCTATTCTGCTGCATGCCCCATTCCCTCCCTTTGTTTGTTGGCCAGACAAAAACTTTGAAGAACACCACAAGGCAACTGAGCCTCCAGGCCAGAGGTGTGAGGCGGCTCACAAAGCTGGAGATAACTGAAACACACGAACATGCTGTAGAGCTCCCCTGGGAACAAGATGGAAATGGTTTCCCCTCCTGAAATTCCACAGGAGCAGCCATGTTTCTTTCCCTTCTCATAAGCTGAATGAAGCTCACATGTTTCAGGGACCTTTGGAGCCAAAAAGGATTTAGGCTGTCCTTACTGATATTTTCCATATCCTGAACTAACTGGAGATAGTTTGTCTTTATTGATCACAAAAATTATGTGATTTCCTGGGATTGGAGCTGGGGAGGAGGGTCTCATCGCTGGAGTTCTCCCAAGGAATGAAGAAACTTTCTTATGTGATAGAGCGACCTCTTATTCCTCTGGGCATTTCAGAGGCAGATACACAAGATGCCTCTGGGGACATAGCACAATACGGAAGATGCCTCAGGTACTTTAAAAGGTGAGCTTCCCAAATACTAATCTTAAGTGCTGGCTCAGAGACAACCAAGCACCAACTCGGTCTCAGGGGAAGCTAGATGCAAATCAGAAAAGGCAAATTTTCACTATTTATTGACTAATTCTGCCCTTCTCCGCCCTGCCAAGAATACATCTGAGTTCCTTCCTGGGTTTATCCCTGACTCATAGTGCTGGAGTTCACAGCTGCAACCCATGAGAAGAGGCATTGCAAAGAGGCTGTTTCATAAGCTTTGAAGTGGACCCTTGGGATGGGGCGGCATGAAATGGGACGGCCTTCAGTCTGAAGTAACTAAAAGAAATCATGGGGCTGGAGAGGTGGCAAGGCAGGTAAGTGTGCCTGTGACACCAACATAAGGACTTGTGATTGGACCCCAGCAGCCACATTAACAGTCACTATGACCACATGCACACTTGTAAGTTGAGAACTGTTGGGGCAGAGAGAGGGGAAGGGAATGAGATAGAAGAATTGATGCAGTTTTCTAGTAGTCCAAGTTCAATGAAAGACCCTATCACTAAAGAGCAAGGCAGAAAACAATTCAGTGGAATGTTCGACATCCTTCTCTGTTCTCCAGCATGTGCTCACACCTGTGCACACACACATGCTTAGACAACACCCCCCTACCCCTGAGCACACACAAAGGAAGATAATGGAATGGCAAATGATGAGAAAGTTGGTTCCTAGACAGGCACTTATTTAATAAAAAGCAGCAAAAGTTGTGATAAGCCACTATTTAAGTGCTGCTGTGTGACCAGCAATATGTCAGACATGACACATGCTATCACTCAACAGAGGCAAAAATATAATGGTGGATAATTTGTGATCAATATCCCTGTCTCCATGCAAATCCACTGATAGGATGCTTCTCCATATTCCAACCCTTCTTATTAGGGACTGAATGCCACCAGGCTGCTTTCTTGGCCCCCAGTATTATTGTCTTCTCCCTACTGATCATTTTGGACCTGTGTCCTAGTCTGACAATAATGTTATGTGCAAAAGAATCATGCACTCATTCATTTCAATATAGAGTCAGAGTCAGGAAGCAAACAGACCCACCAATTCCAGCATCACATGCTTCCTTCTCTGTTCTGCTAGGCTCAGCACACATGCTTTGATTACACAGATGTGGGCTTGAATCCTGAGCTGCCAGCTTCTAGTGTCCCTGGTGAGCCACACAACTCACTGCATCATACTGTCCTTCACAAACCTAAGCTTAATGATGAAACCTACTCATGGGCTAAATGTCACATTGAATGAGACGGTATGACAAAAGACTTGCATAGAGCCTAGCACAGAGATACATCTCACAAATAGTGTCACATAAAATTAAACAAATATTTGATCTGTAAAATAAAGTTTCTCAAATGTTTGTGCTAATTGACTTATTTAGAGATATACACGTAGAGATACATTTCACAAATACTATCACATAAAATTAAATGAATGTTTGATCTGTAAAATAAAGTTTCTCAAATGTTTGTGCTAATTGACTTATTTGGAACATGACTGAAAATGAGCCACATAAACACAGCTACTTGAACTATGTATGAATATAGAGTTTCTGTTGGGTTAGTCCTCAGCCATTCTAGATTATCATCTTAGAGGAGACTAAGGAAAGGCTTTCTGTTGTGGGAAGCAGGCATATGCCCTGTAGATGTTCTCTGGCTAGTCTCCCTGTCTCTGAGGAATTACTTACTGGCTGGCTTCCTTGATTACTTCAAGCAAGATTTGCAACAGGAATTTGTACAACCATATCATATTGAAACACAAGGTACAGAATCAAGCAAAGGAGGAATCCAAGGAGCTCCTCCTACCTGGCACTTCTCAATCTTCACTGCTCACGAATCACAGAGAGCTCTTGCTCAAATGCAGCTAATGGTCCAGAATGTCTGGGGTGGAGCCTTAAGCCAAATGCCTAAGAAATCCCAGCATTGCAGGATGCTAAGGGCACAAGGAATGCACTGCATTGTTCCTGGTGGAAGGAGCACACTGAGTGGACAGGTCAGAGATATCAGTTCTCAGCAGTCTCTGTATATTTTAGTCAACTGGGAACTTGAAGATCCTGACACCTGCCCCTTGCCCACAGATTCTGATTTCACTAAGGGAGAAGGCAGCTGGGAGTTGGGTGTTTGTGTTGCTAGTAGCTGTTCACTGAAGATAATGATGGTGTGTGTTTGTTCATATTGTTAAGATTCATAACTATACAGCATGTGCTATGACCCTAGAAACAAAAGGAAAAATGTCAACACAAAATACACCCAAAATTGCTTTCAGCTGTACAAAATACCCACTCTGAAAATATCATTTCTTATTTACTATGGATTAAGGACTTTTCTAGAAGACACTTGTGTCTTCCTTGACTTCTGGAATAGATATGATAATTCCCATTTCACTCATGACATCCAAAATGTTAAATAGCTGCCCAAACTAATAGTAAGAGACAATGCTGTGATTTTAAAACTGAGTGTTTCTGATGCAAAGTTTGGTGGCAGTGGTGCTGATGGTAATGATGGTAGTGGTTGGCGGTGGTGGTGGTGGTAGTGATATAGTAGTGGTAATGGTGTTGGTGGTGACGGTAGTGGTGATAGAGGTACAACTGCATTTATTTCTAACGTATTTGTTGAATACAGTTGATACACTACACACTGCACATTTTTAAAAAGTTACAGACTGATGAATTATGAAGCATATATCCATGTGAAGACACCACCACGATTTCAGTTTCATGTACATGTAATTAGATACTATTTAAATTATATTCGCTTTCTTGTATTCAGCACACGGATTTTGAGATTCATTACTTTTTATAGTTGGACAGTATTCTATTGTATGGATATACCATTGTCCTTATCCTTTTACTTGTCGGTGAACATTTGGATTGCTTTCATTTAGCAAGACTGGTGTAAGCTTTCATGTAATGTCTTTCTTTCGACACATGGCTTCATTCCTCTTCAGTAAATACTTAAGAGTAAATTAAGTCATACGTTAACTATATTAAACTTAACTGCCAGACTATTTCCCAATGTAGATTTACTTCCCTCCAGCATTGTATGAGAGCTCCAGATGTTTCATGGCTTTGCCAATATTTGATAAGGCTGATTTCTTTTTATTTTAGCAATTCCAATGGCTATGTAGTTAGATAATGTCATTCTGACCAGCATTTCCTTATTAACTAATTCTAGTGAATGTCTTGTCACCCATTTCCTTGAAATGCAAACTTTTATACCAAATGTTATTGTTTCTTAAACAAACACAGTGTTTCTACTTCAATTAAAAAGGGGAAACATTAGCACTCTCCAAGCATTTAAACGGTTATATTGTTACTTTTTCTTTTTCGCTAAGATAAAACACCCTGACAGAAGCAAGTTAAAGGAAGAAGAGTTTACTTTGGCTCGTGGTTTAAGGATGCATTTCATCATGATGGGAAGTCAAGGCAACAAGAGCTCCAAGTAACTGATCACGTCACATTGATAGTCAGGGAGTTAAGAATAAATAATCACATGTGGCTGTTCAGTAAACTTTCTCCATTTACATCTCCAAGATTCCAGCCACGGAATGGTGTCATACACAGGGGGCAGGACTTCTCAATTTGATTAATGTACTTCACATAATTACCCACAGACATGTTCAGAAGCCTGGCTCCCAAGATGATTATAAATTCTGTCAAGCTAACAATTCACCCCATCACAATCACTTTCATAGTATCTATTGTTTACTATAATACTAACAAAGTCTATAGCAGTGTAACAAATAAACATGCATTTTAATTTGCAACTTATATGACTATCAAAAAATAAAAAATAAATCCAAATGCAATTGAAAATTCCTAATACAAGAGTAATATAAGATGGCAATGTTTGCTGCATCTAAATCAGCCAAAAAAAAAATGCAGTATTCACACGATATTCCAGGATGTGAAATGTTCCTCCCTTGGCAAGAATTCAGTACTTATGTATAAAATCTACCTTCACACTTTCCATGACAAATCCTTTTCTTCTCCAATACAATCATAAACACTAGTAAAAATGCAGGAGTAGCATTGTGTGGTGGCCCATGCTTATGAAGTTTACCAATAAATCATACTCCATTCATCTTATTTTACTAGATTCTCATCACCATGAAACTATGTAGTATTCAAAAACTCTTGGAATGTTTCCTCATTACTTTTCTCATCTTGTGACAAAATGTCTGACAGACATGACTTGAGGGAGAAAGAGTTTGTCTTGGCTCATGGTTTCAAGGGGATTTCAGCCCATCATATAGCAAGGCCATGGCGAAAGGCAGAGCTCAGTCTTTGGTTCAGACTAGGAAGCAGACAGCCAGACCGGAATAAGAATCGGCATGTCCTACCCCAAAGGCCCCTCCAATGACCTACTAACACATCAAGACCCCCACCTCCTAACATCTCCACAGGTTTTAAAGCAGAACTGTAAAAAGGGGATCAAACCTTCAAAATATGAGCCTATGGAAAACATTTCAGCTTCACACCGTAACAGCACACAAGTAATCCTCCAGAGACAGGCAAGAATTCCAGCTTGAACTCTTGTTGGACTAATAACATTGCCATCTGTGGCTGGGGTGTCCTCAGCTACATTGACAGGACCACATTCTCTGTGTAATGCTCAACGGAGCTAACACTCTCCCAACAACTTATATTCTATGATGTCACTTCACCCTGCACCCCTCCCCAGATCTTCCTGGGGAAGCAGAGCATTCTCAGAAAGTGGGCTAAGAACTCTAGGTAGATTCTCTCATAGCCACATAGCACAGCCTGGTAGATTCTAGACTCAGATCAACTCTTCCGAGTCCATGCTACAGCCTTTTTATTTCCTACATCGCATAACTTCCTGGCATTATGACTGAGAATAACTGTTCTGTAGAGCAGACAAACCTGGGACTTTTTAAATAGCTTTTCTTATGATCAAACAACCAAATGTTTTCCACCCATTTCATATCCACTAATCTGAAACAGACTCCATGCCCCTTTCTCTATAACTCATGCCTATTTTTCTTGAGTTGTCTCTTTGTCCTCTTCAATAGGAAACACAAAACTCTGGGCATATAAATGGACATGACAATATCTCACTGCCACCCACCACGTGGCTACTGTCCACACCATAGAAACAGGAACCTGGCCCCCTGCATTCCCACACAAAGCTGAGAGGTGTTCTTCCAAGCGGATGAGATCTGGGCCTTCTCAGCACATTTGTGAATGCCATTAAGGATGCCACATTTCTTTTCCAGGTGGGACTTTCAAATAAAGCTCTAAAAACAGCTACAACAAAATCATGACATCTGCCATTCATTGAGGCTTTGTTCCATTCCAGCTGCTCTGCTGAGGACCAGCTCCTGCCTCATCTCCCCACCACATGCCTTCTGGGCAGATGCCATCTCCCTCCCAGAGATGGTGCAGCTTAGAGAGTGTAAATAACACACCTGACCTTATGTCACAAAGCTCATCGCCAGGGAAGGTAAGATTCAAGCCCAGCTCTTTCAGGTGCCATTAACTCTCGATTTAACCATGATACCAACATTACCTCTGAGAAATCATTCCTAATTCCCCAACTGTAGAAAGAGCTCCTTTTTCTGAAAATTTACAGACTTTCTATTCTCAATCTCCCATCACACTTCTGACTTAGCTATAAAGACACTATCTTTATTTGTGAGAAGCTCACATATTCATGTGTAGTATAAATTAAAGAGTCCATGAACTTCCTAATGGTGCTATTTCTACCCAGCATGCCTCAGGAGTCTGACACAGAACAGAATGTACTTTCCTACCTACGAGAAGCCTTTGGCAAGTGTCTCCTTGTATTTGATTGCTTTTATTTTGTTTATTTGTTCTTGCCAGCTGGATGGATAAATAGGTGGGCAGACAGGTGCTTCCGCCTGCCCGGCATTCTTATTTCTAGAATTCACCTCTCTCACCATGATTACCTATTCTGTGAACAGTCCCACATATTATCTTCTCTGCTTCCTGGTTACCTAGGCAAAATGATTTCCTGATTTGCCTGTAACTATGATTGATCAGAAAGGCACAGGGTTCAAATTGAACCCTTCAGTAAAGGAGAAGGACAGAAGAATGTCCTTCTAGAAACACAGGTTCAAATAAGTGTTCTTCCTGCTATGCAGGTTTAACCCTAACTGCAGATCTCTGAACAGTCAATGTTTCTTTGCTTGCTGTTGATTGGTTACTTTGCCTTGAGGAAAGAACCTGCCTGCGGGATGAGGGAATTCTCATTTGAGTCCTATATTCCTCTGCCTACAGTGTAAATTCCACCAGACTCACCAAGTACTAGCACAGCTATATCTGGTTTATATGTTTTTGGAAACTAGCCAACTTCAAATATCTTGATAAGTGTCAGGACACAAAGGCCTGCGACAAGATGGTATCAAGGGCCAGGGAGATGGCTTGCTGGGCTAAGCCCAATAACCTAAGTTGAATATTCAGAATCCACGTTTTTAAAATAAGCCAGACCCAGCAGGGCACATCTGCAATACCAGCATTTCTAGTGATACGGGACAAGAGATCAGCTGTGGATCAGCTGCACGATGCCAGAAGCAACTAGAGACACTGCTTGACGAGGTAAGAGAAGAACTGACTCTGAAAGTTGTCCTCTAACCTCCACACATGTGCTGTGGCACATACACAGCTGTATACACACAGACACACACACCTGAGAGATATACACATGCATGCTAAGTAGACAATATTTAGTTAAAGGGATAGTGATGGCTTAAGGAAAACTAATTATAGTTATTATTATTATGAAACTGCTGATGTTGTGTGAAAATGATAAGTAACACTTTTGATCTTCATCCTTGAACCAAACATCATCTAATGCTTATGACAACATGGTACTCAGCTGGGTGCTGGCCACTAGACTTTTTATTTATACTCTCAAGCATTTAAAAACAAATGCAAAGTATTTTTTACCCAAATGAAGTTTGAGAGTAAAGATGGTTCTAGCAAAGGTCCAAATAATACCTTCAAGAACCTGGCATTCATCTGCATCTTCAATCAGATTCGTTCAATCAGATTCGTCCAGGTCATCTTTACCCTTGGCCTTCACAGGGTGGCCCTGGGCAGCTCCAGCCTCACTTCATTGTGCAAAACGACGGCAGCAGCTTACGTATCGTGTCCCGCACTACTTTACCCAAAGCAGGAAGAAGAGACTTTCTGCGCACCTCCTACAAAAGGGCAGGGCAAGAACTCATGAAAGGGAACCTTAAAGGGGATGATACAGGGCTGGAGAGGTGGCTCAGGGGTTAAGCCTCCGCCTTGTAGGCGGAAGGTCCTGAGTTCGGATCCCAGATCCCACGTATAGACGCCAGGCAGAAGCAGGGGCGGCCTGCGCTTCTGGTCCTGGTAGGGCGGAGCCTGTGAATCCTGGGGCAGAAGGAGGTGGAGGCGTCCATGGTGGTTCGCGAATTCACCATGGTTCTACACATACACAGACACACACACACGCGCGCACATACACACGCACATGCGCACAGTTGAATAAATAATAATAAAAAAAACTTTAAAAAAAAAAGGGGGAAGATACAGAAGGAGATGTAAAATACATATGGGCAGCAAGGTGGAAAAGGGAATAATGGGGGAAAATGCTTAAGCAGGGGGAAATGAGAAGATAGAGTATGGGAAGGGCTGAAAGGGCAACAAAAAGCATGAAGATTGTAAAACACAATCAGATAGAAGCCTCCTATATTTTATATATATAAGCATTTCTGTTTTTTTTTTTTTTTTTCAAAACAAGAACAGACATTCCCTATATAGGGGAACACACAGAAAAAAAGATAGGACAAAACAAAACAAAAAAAAATTTCTATGATGCTCCAACTAGAATCCAGAGGCAATTAAACAATATTCCAGGTACCAGGTATATAAGTTGCTGGTCAGACAGGTATCAAAGACCCCCCTAAATAGCATGGGCTTTTGCCATTGCTCTTGGTTGCCCTCCAGAAATGGACAGCATGACCCTGTTGTTAAAGATACAACATATATGGGTGACTGGACATGAACAGAAAATGCCAGCTGGAACTGATCTGGAAGCATCCTCCTTGCTGGACAGCTTTCATAGTACAAGAAAGTACTATGAAAGCTACTGGGGGAGAAAAACAATCAATAGTCTCATCAATCTGTGAAAACTGCAAGCTGCAATAACAGTTACCGTGACAAGAGGCAACCATTAGTGTAAGAGTGGCATGAATGCCAAGAGATCAACCAATAGCTTTCTGGTTGTATTTAAGGCCCACTTTTCACAGGAAATGCATTCCTGGAACTAGAGTAAGAATCCATAAACAGGGAGGACTTGGTCTCTAGGGGAAGTACAAGGCATGATGCCTTAGCTATAAAGACACATCAAGCTGCCTTTTGAACAATTGTCATTATCATAGATCAGAGGAGCACTCAGCCTAGAAGTTTCCTTCTGCAATGGAAGGTGTTTATTACAGAAAATCACAACCAGTCAAAATGTAGAACATAAGTGACTGTGGACTGTTTGGCCTTAAACAGGACATCTAAGCCACCCTTCCACAACCTCAAAGCTCAGGGAACATTGTGGAAGAGGTAGTGAGTGATAAGATTATTGGAGCCTGACAAGGGGTTAGACAGATAAAGGAGTTCCCATATTAGTGGGCAGCCCAAGGAGGGGCTCCAAGGTATGCTACAGAGTCCTGAACCCTCACTAGTGTAGACGACTCAGAAGGAATGCCAGAGCCCATTAAGCTGATGTTCTAGAGAGTGGGAGGAAACAGGCAGAGAAACACCAAGAGAAGGAAGGAAGGGAGGAAAGGGAGGACAGAAAGAGGGATGGATGGGGGAAAGAGAGTGAGATGGGGGATAAAAGGAAGGGAAAGAGGGGTAGGGGAAAGGAGAGGACAAGGATACCTACCCATTGCGCTTATATAAGTAGGTAAAAAATAAAATAAAATAAATTTAAAATTTTTGAAAAACAAATTATAAGAGCTTGAAAGGGACAGGGATGTGATCAGACATTATCTTCAGGACAGGATAGAACTATTGTATCCATGAATTCACTGCAGCTATGTACATTTCCACAAGAACTACATGGATTGCCCTACCAACATTCGCCATGGAAGGGGAAATATCTCGAGAGACCCCAGACCTCCCTGAGAGACTGACAGGGGTTAATGCTGATGGTAGGAAACGGGAGATGCATTCCAGGCTCGTCATTAAAAGTAAACCAGATGAAACCCAGTGGGCCACACGTGCAAAAAGACTCGAAACTAAGAGGGAGTCTGGCAGGGGAGAAGAAGAGTTGCAATGAAAAGAGGTAGAGTAATTATATTTGGGATTAAAGTGTGAGAATATCATAGATTCATAATATGTTGCCGAATCCCTGTCAGTCCAGCCGGGGAAAAGAGGGGGGAAATCGGCAGGGACGGGGTGAGATGCGCAGAGTCACCACACAGACTCCGGGAGTCAGGGGAGAGGCGGGGGAGGACGAGCTGCTGCAGACTTGTTTATTCCAGGAAGTACTTGAGTCAGGGATCCAATCGGGCTTTGCCACCTCTCCTTGGGGGGGGGGGGGCGACAGCCACCAATCATTTAGCTGTTTACTAAGTGTCCATTGCAGAGGCACGTTATGTGGCCGCTTCCCATTGGTTGTTCATCCCAGCGCCTGCATGGTTCCTCTATTGGGACGTGTTCCAGGCATGTCCATAATTGTTCCCGGCTTGTCAGTAAACTGGACCTCCTGGATTTGGGAGTCCCGGCTAGGGCCTCTCTGCATCAATGGTGCCACAATGATATTCACATATGAAACACTAAAAGAATTTTAAAAATTAGGGAGAAAAAGGCATAGCAGAGCCAGATGTGGTGGTGCAGTCCTGTTATCCCAGAAGATTGGGAGATACAGGCAGGAGGAAAAATAAGGTCAATTCCAGCTAGATACAAAGCCAACCTGGGCTACATGAGATCCTGTCTCAAAAACAAGAAGCTCTGCTTTCCACAAAACAGAATCCATGGGTTTTAACATGAAAAGAGAGCAGACTCACACACAAAAAACTAAAAGTATTACAACAATGAACAATTTTGAGCCTAAGTACAATAGTTACATGGATGTTCAATGTACTAGTCTTCATCCGTTCTAGATGTCTACAGTTTGCATGATTAAAGGTGGATGGTGATTGGAGAGATGGCTCATTGATCAGGAGAATTTGCTAGGCAAGCATGAGAACCTGCACTCAAATCCCCAACACCTATGTAAAAAGTTGGGCGTGGCTGTACATGTGCCTATAATCTCGTGCTGTGGCTAACTGGCAGCCCTCCCTCCCTCTCTCCCTCTCTCCTCTCCTTCCCTCCCTCCTTCCCTCCCTTCCTCTCTTCCTCCCTCCTTCCCTTCCTCCCTCCTTCTCTCCCTCCCTCCCTGCCTCCTTCCTTCCTTCCTTCCTCCTTCCTTCCCTCCCTCCCTCCTCCTTCCTTCCTTCCTTCCTTCCTTCCTTCCTTCCTTCCTTCCTTCCTTCCTTCCTTCCTTCCTTCCTTCCCTCCTTTTCCTTGTTTCTTTCTTTCATGTATGTATGTATAGGATGCATGCTTATGTCTGTCTCTATGTTTTGTGTGTGTGTGTGTGTGTGTGTGTGTGTGTTTGCATGTAGGTGGGTGCATATGCGTGTGCAGGCATATGTACATAAGTACACGTGTGTGTGTGTGTGTGTGTATGTGTGTGTGTGCGCGTGCGCCTATGGAGCCCAGCGGTAATATTATTGAGAATCATCCACCATCATTACTCCACCTTATGGTTGTGATCCTGAGTCTCTCATTAAACCATCAGGTCTAGTCCACTTAGCCAGTTTGCTATGGGAATTCCAAGACTCTGCCTTCCAGGGCTAGACTGACAGGTAGGCTGCCACACCCAACCAAAATGTTTACATAGGATTGGGGATCTGAACTCAGTTCCCTTTGCTAGTGAGGCAAAGGCTTTAATCACTGAGCCACCTCCCCCAGCCTGTCCATTCTTTAATAGGAGCTTCAAAGCATACAATCAGCTAAATTTAAAGCATAGATTGGTTGAAATTTGAAAGAATGAAAATGTGATCCAGTACCAAATACAATGTGTTCACTCTTGTAAATTATCTGTGTTGTTAGATAATGCTGGGGAAATGATTCTATTTTTATATTGCCTTCTTTCCTAACCACCAAGAAATATATCCCAGAATAGAGTGAGAGTAGCAAAAACTTTGCAAAGTCTGAGGGTCCACCTTATTAGCCTATTTCCTGCGATTCAGGAAAGGAGAGAGGCTGGCACATGGCAAAGTCTATCACCATCTATCACTACCTAACTACAAAACTATGAGACAAAGAAAACGTGTTCTCTTCAGGAAGTTTCCAAGGAGAAGTTTCTAATGGGGAAGTGAAGTCTCCAGCAATATCAATGTGAGAAGCAAATGGCTTCTCCTGGGCGCTTCTCAAATCATGCCACACCCTCAGTGCCAACTCCACGAGCTTTACCTGGAGCGACAAGTGACCCTTGACAGCCTACTGCTGGATTTTTTTTTTTTTTCTTATTCTGAAGTAGCAGAAGTGATGTCTCCAAGGAGAAATCTCTCTTCCTTAAAAGCTCTTCAAAGTGAAATCTCCTGGAGTCCACACACAACCTAGCAACAAGCTGCTCTGAGACTGGGGAGGAAAAAGCGCCCGGCATGCTGGGTAGGGTTGTATTGTTTGGAAGGAAAAGCTCATAGCCTTCCGGCTTATTAGCCGGAGCAAGAATGGCTTTCAGCCACCTTCAACACCCCCGCCACACACACACACACACACACACACACACACACACACACACACACAGTGTTCTCAACACACTGTATGAAACTTCTAGCAGTGATCTAACTAAACCAAGTTACCTAAAAATCTCTGAAACTCAGTTTCCCTATCTACAAACTAGAAGCAAGACTGTTGAAGAGATTAAATGCTATAAAAGTATAAAAGTGCTTACTTAGTAAGATGCTATGCATTTGTAAGCACTCAATACCCTTTATTCATGGTACTTTTTAATGTCTTATTTGGAAGAGTCAGGTCCTTATGTGTAATTGATTGGTTTTCTCCCTCATAATTCCTCAAGAGCTCAACCAATCATTTTCTTTCCCCTTTAATTCAAGGACAGTTGCCTTTGTTCAGGTCCTATCCTTATTGGTTAGTGACATTGATATATGAGACGGAGGCTTTGTCCTTCACTGCTAATGCTCAGAATGTAGTATCATTCATTCAGTGAGGGAAGGGAGGCTATGACACCACAGAGAGAGGACATCTATGTTGACCCAGGCTTGGACAGTCTTACTTTGAGTAGGTGGTACTTGATTGGTATCCTCTTCCCCAGACCCAGCTCCAGTGGAACCTGTAATAGCATTCCACAGTGTCAGCAAACTAAAGCAAAATTCCCCAGCAAGAATGAAGTGTTCTGAGGAGTGGACTGAAGAAAGGAGAAAGGATGATGCCTAGTGTCGAAGGCATTGGGACTGGGGTTTGTCCTAAGGATGCTTCCATAGATGTGTGGAAGCTGCTCATACCCAACGTCACAGCAATAGGGCTTCTATCCCAACAAGTATGTCTCACTAATGTTCAGTCAATGAAACTATATGTGTCGGTCTACCTGTACTTCAAATCTGAATTTGTTCCTTCAGCAAAACCTGCATATTATGTCAGTGAGATGACATCTTGATTTGGCTTTTAGTCTTGATTTGAGCCTGTTGTCCCAGAGTAAATTACCTCTCACTTTTAACTATATCCTAGTTTGGATGATAAATTATACATACAGGGTCACTAAAAATTTCAATAAATCTTTTTGAATTTGTTTTTAAGCTGAAGTGTATTTGGAGGCAGAAATTACCTTGAAATTAAAAAAGATCTAGGGATGGAGCCATGGGCTGGTAGAATCTGTGCTTAGCATGTTAAAGGCCCTAGGTTCAATCCCCAGGACTCAAGGGAGTAGGAAGAGAAAAGAAAGTATAAAAGAAACTGAACATCATATATGTCAGAGATTAACAGTCACGCTGAAGTGATAATAAAATTGTTAATCATTTATCGCTTATTAAAAATATGTATTCATTTATATCACTTAGGTTCTTCTAGGGAACCCTGTTTGATGCAGATTGTGATAGTCAGAGCTATTCTAGAGAAATGCAATTACAAGGATAAATTTCTCCTTTGGATTTGGTGGCAACTAGAGCTGTCTCTCTAGCCTGGCTAAATCTAAAATTACTGGAGACTCTTCTGGTAGTACAGAAAGCACTGCAAGAGTAAGATGAATGCCCCTCCCCCACTCCAGCTGCCACCTACCCTCTAATGAGGAACCTCTCTAGGAAACTTTTGTCTACTTCTAGAAAACTAAGGAAAGTAATGATCCTGACTCATTGCTTCTAGCATCCCTGGATAAAATTACAAAAGAAAAGAATGAGCTCAAAGGTGAAATTCCCCCACTTCCAGATGCGCATAAACAATCTAAAAGCCTCTAAGCCTGTCATGAGAAAGAATTTCCTCTCCAGCAGCCACAGGGATGAAGCTTCCAAAAACCAAAATCAAACCCTCATCATTCAATTGGCTGACTCACAAGTTTCAGTCCTGGCTTCAATGCGTGCAGCAGTTACATGCAGGCCGGACTGGGATCCTGAAACTCCACGCAGGATGTACGCCAGGATCTCCACGAGGCCATGCAGACTGAACTCTTAGATTCTGATGGTTTTTTTCCTACCCAAAGAAGTTATCTCCCCTCTCTCACTGGCACCCATGCCTCTTCAAGTATTGCCCTCTCTCCACTTTTTCCTCCATTGTCTCTGAAACTAAAAATGACATTTCTTAAAAGACGTGTCAAGCAACACATGTTAGTGACCCTCCAAACCTACCCTTACCACTCACTTTTGCCTCCCTCTACACCTTTAACCAGACACAAGTCTCAGCAGTCCCTAGAGAAGAGGCAAGAGTATGACCCTACTCCCAAAGAAACAGACCTTTTTGATTCATACAAGCACAGGCTTGGAAAATATACTTAGGAACAGACTGTAAGGGTATAAGATAATGCTGGAAAGAACATAAACTAGTTTAGGGTGATGTGGTTCCATTGAGATCCTGGGATTAAAGTTGGAGACTGCACAGTTATAAAAGATATTAGCAGTTTATCTGATTGGTTGACTAAAGTATGGGCTAAAAGATCACCTCTGAGTCCCTTAATCAATTAAGCCATGGGCCTTAGAGCCCCAAGGGTGATATCTAAACTATTATCCATTAACTTAAAGAATTCTTTATATCCCACACACCATTATTTCTGACCAGAGAACTCATTTCACAGAGAAAAAATAATAATAAAGCAGTGGGCTTATACGTATGGAACTCACTGGTCTTACTGTGTTGCCACCTCCCCAAAGCAGCTGACTTGATAGAACAGTAAAATGAATTTTAAAGACACGGTAACGAACCAAGTAGATATCAATAACCTTGAGGCTTGGGGAAAGGGTCTTTGAAAGGCTGTACATGTTCTGAATCATTGTTCAAAAATATGGCACAGTTTTTCCCATTACCAGGATTCATAGGCCCAGGAAGGGAGGTGGGAATGGAATAGTACCACCGACTATCATCCTAGTGATACACTTGAACATTTATGCTTCCTGTTCCTGAAACTTTATGCTCCACTGACTTACAAGTCTTGCTTCCAGAGCAGAGAACATCCCACCAAACTGTTAGCGAAGATGTCCCCCCACGTGACTTTAGGTTTCTGATCCCTTTGCGTGAACAGGCTATCGGAATTACATTTTGAGCAGAAGTGATTCATTTAGACTACCTGGGAGAAACTGGATTGCTGCACCACAATGGAGGTGATAAAAAGCATGCCTGAAGTTTAGAACACTATTTACAACATCTTTTAGTGTTACCAAGTCCCATGATTGAGATCAATGGGAAACTACAACAAGCCAATCTAGGCAGAATGACAAACAACCCAGACCCTTCAGAAATGAAGGTATTTTTAGACCCTCCAGGTAAAAAAAAAACTAAGACCTATTGAGGTACTTGCTGCAGTTGGTTGGGCAGAAGAAAGTAGTAATAAATACCAGCCATGACACATGTCCAGTTACAGAAATAAGAATCCTGATGCCCATGAGTGTTTCTGTACTATGTTGCTGAGAATATGTTTGTTCATATGCACACATATTAAGCATGCATGTGCTTTTCCTTTCCTATTCCTTATCATACAATAGAACACCAGTTGATATAGTATCGGTAGTTAAATGTTGTTAAATTTTATTATCATAATTAAATTATGGGTTATTAAAAGACTAAACATTCCTCAAGGGATTTTGCCATCTGTTCTGGAGGAGGAATTAGTGCATTTTTGGTTGTACGTGGGATAGTTATATAATGTTATATGGAATTATGACTTTGCTATTGTCTTTATTTGGTAACTACATAAGAAAATGTAGTTGGGTGTCAAACTGACAAAGTGTGGATATGAGAACTAATCTTCCTTGCCATCTTGGCAGGATCTGGGTTAAATTAAGAGGCATGTTTCCTGAGGGGTCTGTGAATGCATCCCCCAGAAAGAGTGACTGAGCAAAGAAGGCTGTCCCCCAAAGCGAGCATCACTTTCTAGACACAGCCCAGCCTGAAAAAGATGTTACCTGTACATCTTTGCTTCTTGCTGGTACGTGTAGCTCTCATTGCTGCCACGACTACTGCCACCGTCCTTCTCTAGCATCAGACTCCAGCTTCTCTGGTCTTCCAGGGTAGACTGAGGACCTGTGGCTCCCCGGGAATCATCACCAGATGGGGACTATGAGGCATCCAGCTGCATGGACCGAGCAGCTACTGGGTCCTCTGTCTCTGCAGAGTGCTTATGGTCACCACAGGACTACTCAACCCCTATAGGGTCAGACATTCTTGTAACTCCCTTTTCATTACACACACACACACACACACACACACACACACACACACACACACACTCATATGGAGAATGTGTAAAACAAAGCATCTTAACTTTAGCCCTTGAATGAAGCCTTCAGTTGCCCAAATGCTCAATTGCAGCCCTGGAGCACTAAGCTGCCAACCTTCGTGCCACATGTCTTCTCATCTCAACCATCTCTCCTCACCCTTTTTCTCAACCTTGTGCCATCTCTCTAGACCAGTAGCAAATTCTTGTAAGACATCTAGATCCCAAGGATTATTTTAGCTATGTTCCAGAGGAGCTGTGACCTGTAGAATCACTGGTGTGGTTGAGCTGTGAAGGATCAGCTTCTGATCTCTAAGAGATGACTGTCCACCCGCTAATGTGGAGAGGCACAATCAGCGTCCCAAGCCCTGGGAACAAGCTTCCACCCTCCTCTTGCATTATTCTCATTTCCACTAGCGCAGAATCTCATTTCCAACATTATGAGGAATCCAGTCTCTCCAGGTTCCTACCACTAATCACATCTTCATAAAGTTTAATTTCATGTAAGTTAACGTAACACTGCCCTCTTGTGCCGCATCACACAGGGGACCTTTGTTGGGAAAGATTCCATTTTTAATTAAAAGCAAAGCATAAATTTCACCACTGAACTGAACAATCTACTGGGGGTGGGAATATATTTTGTTGATTTTTGCCTCTTTGTCGTCTAACCCCGGCCTTTGGTCTCCTGGCTTCCATCACTGATAACAGCTGTCTGTGGAAGCCAGCTACAAGATGGGCTGACTTCAACAGAAAGCCACATGTGATGGTTGTAAACCAGCACATGGTATGAAACACCAAAGAACAAATCCAGACCAGCCAGGAATGAGGAGTGTAAGAGAAACGAAATGGAGTAAGAAATCAGGAAATGAAAAGAAAGTTACTAGAGAGACGTGCCATGGCTGCCTTAGTGATTCCAACAGGCTCGGCTAATGGAAAAACAATCCTAGGCACAGCCCTTTCATTGCTTTTCTGCTGAGCTTCTTTCTACGTTTCCCTGTTTGCAAAGATTAATTAGAAGTTCCAATCACAGCCTAAAACCAAACTCAGAAAGACAGATCAGAGATTTTTTTTTGTTCCAATGTTGCCATGCTCTGGAAACTTCTGAACATGTCTTGCAAAATGGATGGTCTGTGGGGAAGGGGTGAGGATGGATCAGTAAGTAAAGTGCTTGCTGTATCAACATGAGGACCTGAGTTTGTATCCCCCAGCACCCACGTAAGAGCCAGACATTGTCGTGCCTTTCTTTTAAGCCTAGCACTGGGGAGAGGAATGAAGAGAGGATGACAGTGGATCCCAGAAGCCTGATATCCAGCCAAACCAGCGACTTTCAAGTTCAGTGAGGCAACCCTGTCTTGAAAAACAAGGGGGAGAATGATAAAGACATTCACATGCTTACACATAGATGTGTATATATGCACACACTTGCATACACCTCCCCCACACACATAAGAGAATAACTGACAATCGGCAATTATAGTTTGCAAACAAATCTTATTCATAAAGAAAAAAGAATATAAGAGCAGAATCTGACTTCAAATAATGTGAAAAATGCCACCTTTTGAGCCTAATTCTTTTCTTAAAAAATTGAATCTTCAGTAATTTTCTTTCAATGAGCCACCACCTAACCTTCTGGGTGAAAAATTATGGCCAAGAAAATGATCCGGAAAACTTAAATGCTCTAGAAGTCACTTAAGCAAAAAAGATGCAGTAAAATCGACCTTGAAGACAAGATGATAAAGACAGGGACCTTTTAAGTCATGCCTCTGTAGACATGCCCCTCACACAGGGGCAGAGCTACCAGCACTGGTCCATTTTGTTGTCTAGACCCAGCCTCCACGTCTATGGATATTTCAAAGGATGGATGTTGTGGCCAGTAATAGATGCTTGAAAACAGGCAGTGGGTAAGGGTGTGGTTTTTAGGAATTGTCTTAAGAGTCAGATGTGTATAAGTCTATATACTCCCAGAGTTCAGGAGACTGAGACAGGAAGACCACAAGATAAAAGACAGCCTGGGCTATGGCCTTGCTTAGCTCCGTACTGAGCTCCGACTGTTGTTTATCACGTTGTGCTTTGCTTTGCTTTGTTTTCTTTACCAAGAAATCTTTACCATCAATTTCAGCTTCACTTAAATCTTTGTAAATGTCTGAGCACCCAAACTACCACAAAAGAGTGGGGAGATGGCTCAGTGGATACAGCACTTCTGCAACCCCCAATACTCACATAAAAGTCAAGAGGGTATGGCTCAGGAGGTGGGGAAGGGATTCCCCATTCCTTTTCCCCCTGTTACCCTGGGGGCAAGCTGGATAGCTACAGCAGCCAAACTACCAAGCTCTGGGTTAACTGAAGAGCCTAACTCAGGAATAAAGTCAAGAGAACAACCAAGGAAGACAGTCATGCCAACTTCAGCCACTACACATGTATACACACACATACATTCACCACACATAAACATGGAAACATATTTAAAAGAAATAGGTTATCGCAAAATTTTCTTTCCCTTTACTTTCTTCTATTCCTGTTTTTGAAAGACTTATACCTTTACATTCCTGTAGATTCCCTCCAAAGTTCTCAGGTTTCATGACAAATGGGCAGAAGATCTGCTAGTCTGCCTGGTGAGCTCATCTCACTGGCTTATCAGGTGTGCACAGGTGTCCTCAATTGTGAAACGGGTGCTCTTCTGAGCAGCTTCTAAGCACCTGTCACTGCTGAGATCCACACTGGCCACCCACTTGCACATCACCATCATATTTTACATGCTTCTTGAGGGCAGAGCTTCTTTAGCATCTGAGTAAACCATGGACGTAACTCAGCACTAGGGCTGGCTGGATGGGTGAGTAGGTGGAAGGTAGGCAGGCAGGCAGGCAAGCAGGAAGGTAGTATTTAGTTAGGTAGGTAGACAGATAGACATAAAAATAGATGGATGGACAGATGACGGATGGAAGACTTGAAAATAGTGAAGGTACAATGATAGATACATGGTAGATAGAAAGATAGATAAATTGATAGAGAAAGATAGAAAGACAGATTAAAAAGGTAGATACAATAGATAGGTAACTAATAATAATAGAAATGAGAAGATGGGATTCAAAGAATATTAAGTATTTTAAGCTATACAAAACTTCTTAAAAATGTTTTACTTGAATGAAATTCTTAAAGGTACTTAAAATAACTTTAGCTAAACATACAAACAGACCTCAAGCATTTCAAAAGCTGGGCTCTTCCTCATAAGACGGGCACTGTGATCTCTATTCTGGCTGCAGCCACACTAATGAGGTGTTCCCCGTAATCTCTTTCAGAAGGCAGTGAGGCTGTCTTCCTCTGCAGTTCTACACACGCACTTCCATTTGGCTTTTTGGTCATTCATGCAGCTCACCAGCTGCTATTACAGACAAATATCACAGGAAGCCAAGACAGCAGACATTATGAAGCTATGTTTACTATCCAAGGACCCTGCTAATCGCTTTTACAGTAACTGTCTTCTATGTGCCTCACAATTGCATTAATGCATATCATAAGTCAGAAAACTGAAGCTAAAGTGATTAAGTCCAGTCTTCAAGATCAAGCAAGTAAGAAATAGAATGGAACTTGGAACCTAGGATTCTGTGACCCTGAAGGGCGTGCTCTTGATCCAGTGTCACAGCACCTCCCAGAGGATACGCTCCACCCATCCATAGACATGTCCTTCAAAGCCTTCCCAGCATTCACTTGGGTATACCCATCCATGGACCTGTCATCTTTGCCACGGCTTTTCATATGGGAAACCTGGGTAACAAAGTAATCTTTGCAGAGCTTCCTAGGGGTTAACTCACACTGCACTTAGCCCACCTGCTTTCCAGATCTCTGGGACCCTTGCCCTCCTGGACAGCCTTGCCTTGTGATTCTTCAATTACACATCTTATTTTATTCCGCGGAGGGAAAGCACTCACATGTGGTTTGCTATTATCAGAGTGTGCGTTCATTAAACAGAGCCTTTCAAGATGCCAGCAGCCTCTGCCCCAGCCATGAGGTTTTTGTCCTGGGGCTACAATCTCTTGGCAGGAGATGCTCTCAGGAAGGAATGCAGGAAGTGCTTGGCTATCCTCTACAGCTACCCAAGCTGCTCACACTCCCTCTGCAAAACAAGATTCCAATTCCCTTGTCTAAACACCACAGACACTGCCTTCCCATGGTCTCTGCCACTTCCCTAAATTCAGGTCCTCAGTTGATGCCTATGTTAAACTTCCTTGCCAACTTCTGTATACAATCCTGAGAGTAAGTAGGGATTTTTCTAGAAAGAGGAGTAAGAAAGTAGTCACATGGAGAATCCCCTGCCACATCACTAAATCATCTTCTTTTTGTACCCCTCACTCGCTGAATAGAGAAGCCAAGCCAAGCCTCCTGATTGAGAAGAATGACATCATAAATCCCTACTATCTCCATCACTGGCAATATTTCTCCAGTCTAATGCTCTTCTAACTGAGCAACTTCAGTTGCCACCAGCAACATTTCTGACTCCTATGCTCTAATGCAACAATGATATTTTACAGGGATTGTCATGAACCAGCAACCATATGCTTCAAAGAACATCTCCGTGACCCCTAGCTCTAGGGATAGGGCTGATTTATTAAAGAATCTCATTCCCCTTGTAGGGGTTGGTTTAGGAAACAATATGTAATCTGATTTTTTTCTATAAAAGATGAAGGAAAATATGCACTAGGGGCTTTGAGAAAAATGCAGCCATTTATGAGAAGTAGCCAAAAAAAAAAGGTTGTTCTCTACTTCTCTTAGTCAAGGTGACTACATATAACTTATGGAAGCACTGTTGCCATCTTGCTACAAGAAAGAAAGGAAATGACCATGGAGAAATGGTAGAGAGTAAGTAGATAGAACTTGCAAGATGGACATAAGACAGTAAGCTCCTAAAGTCCATCTTAGTTTCCTCCTGAGCACTAGAGAGTGGGTTGCATCCCCTGATGTTAGACGGTGCCTCCAAACTGAATCCTAACCACTGGATTGTGGATGAAAGTGATGCTCAAAGCTTCAAGGCCTGACCTCAACGGTCACATGTTCAGTCCTCCACATCCTCTTCCCTTCTTCATCTGATCATGCCAGAATAATTCCAAAGCCACATTAGAGTTGAGTGGGTGGCAGCTTGGAGGGAACCATGACTTTAAATGTCGCCAAGGTCTCCAGTTCCCTAGATTGATGACGTGAATAGGCAGTGATGCTGTCTTGCATCAAGGCACTGAGAGTTGGGGGTCTCCTTGTTTGTAGCATAAGTTGGTACTCATACTGACTAACAGGATCAATTCCAAGGTCTGGATTAGCCTAGAAGTTGATCTTTCCATCTATATGCTTCCTCTTATGAGAAAATAAGCTCCTGAATCCGTCAACCCATGGGGGAAGGAATGTGATGCTCTTGCTGTCTTCACATGACACATCCTAACAGTCATCCATCTCTCTCCAGCTCCTTGTGTGAACAAAACCATCAAGACAATCACGGGACCCCAGCCAGGACCCACGCTCTTCATGAAGTTAATCATTAGAAATGGGAATTCTTAGCTACTGTCCAGAGGGCATCTGTTTTTTAAATCCTCACTGTGTTGCTTTTTTCTACATGGATTTCTACTTCATTAGTCCAGTGATCTTGTGACTCAGTAACCCCTTCCAATGTGGAATGTATGTATCTCTATCTCTACGGTATGCTACAGAGTCCTGTAGCTATGTGTCCAAGAGTGGGATAACTGGCATTATAATTTGAATATGAAATGTCCCCCACAGACTTACATCTTTATTGGTCTCCAGCTGGTGGTCCTGTTCAGGAAGATTATGAAACCTTCCCAAACCTAGGCGGTAGAGGATTACTGGGATAGACCTTGAGGTCTGACCATCCAGCCCAATCTCCTTCATAGTTTTCTCTTTCTCCTGATAGCTTCTATAGCATGCGTTAGCCGCCTGCTTCTGCTGCCCTGCTTCTCACCATCTGTTTCCTGTTATGAAGGGCTGTGCCCCCTCAGGCACCATAAGCCAAATAATAAATCTTTTCTCCCTTAAGTTGCGTGAGTCAGAGTATTCTCTCACAGAAACAGAAGAGTAACTGTAATGGAATTTGATGGGGAGAGTGCAGATTTGCTGTGCAGCTAACAGAGCCTGGTCATATGGGATTTCCACCTTTAATTTTCTGAGAAAACTCCACACTGATTTCTGTAAGGGCTCCAGTAGTTTAACCTGCCGTTGCCTAATGTGCTTGTTCTCACTGCAGGGTACACTTAGAAACCTTAGTTTGATTCCTGACTGTGCCACCTACAAACTGTGTAATCTAAGAAGTTCCTCTCTGAGTGTGTGTGTTCTCCTCTGTCTCCTTAGAGATGGTAAAAATGAATCTGATCTCATCAGGGAAACTGAGGAAATCCACTTAAAATGGTTTTCAGAGTGGAGCTGTTTGCTTATCTGTCTCTGCTTCCTACAATTAGATCGTAAATTCTTTGAGAACAAGATATAATCCATTTTGGTATCCCTCACATTAGGCTTGGGGTATATTGCTGGATGAAATAAATAAGTACAATAAGCAATTCTTTGGAGATCACTGTACTGAAAATCATAGTGTTATAGTCACACACTTCCGATCTCCGCACCATGTGTCACAACTCCAGCTGATCTTCCTTTAGTGTTCTCTGCATCTGTGAGCCTTTCTATGTCCATCTGGACGTTTCTGTTTCCTGTCTCCCATTCCCGTGGCCCAGGTGAAAACATCCCACCTGTCCAACCATTGGGAATACTTAAGCAAATGAAGTCATACAGGGTAGGCTATTAAAAAGATGGGTTAGATCTTCCTAAGGAATGATGAAGTCAGGTAGCAAAACTGTATTATGGAATGCCTATTTTGGCGAAGCGCACATTTTGTATACTAAATGTCTTCTACAGTTAAACATTAGACCTTAAGAAACTTTCCTTCAAAGTTTGATATACACAGTAAAGGATGCTTCAGAGATGGGGGGAGGGGGCACTGGGAGAAAGGGAAGGAGGGGGGAAAGGAAGGGGCAAAGGGGGGAGGGAACAGGGAGATCCAGGGAGGGGTGGAGGGAGGGAGGGGACGGGGGTTCCTATTACATTTGTATGAGCAGAAAAATAAGTAAATAAATAAATAAATAGATAGATAGATAAATAAATAAAAGAAACTTTCCTTCCGGTGGAACTTCAGTGCCTCCTCCCCACCCCCCATCAGAATCCTTGAGTGTAGGGAACAGGCATTGGTATTCCTTAACAACTCCCCAAGTAATTCTAAAGATACCAACAAATACCTTATCAAAGGCTGTCTCTGCCTAGTGGGATTGTTGATGTTTTTATTTTCTTCTCTTTCCTTATCTTTTTATTTTCTCTTATAAACACATGTATTGCTTTTTTGATAAGGAAAAGAAAAACTCCCCATCAAAGAACCAGAGGGGAGGAGGGTACAATATAAACCATTTATAATATCTGCCGGCATCTTTCAAGAAGCCAGGGGGCTGTGGATGTGCAGGGCACGCTGTTGAAATTGCAGTGTTGCAGGTTCTCAGAGGAGGAAGACACGAGCACACTGTGAACTACAGATCAATCTCTGCCAATGGGGAGATTATTACAGGATAAGCTGGCCCGCCCCACAACTCTGGACTCACTCCTGAAGTTTATTAAAGCTCAGCTGTAACTGCTAAGCTCTAGCTGAGCACAACCAAAGGAGGACATAGTATGCACAGGAGTTTCCCACAGTAGTTCTCCATGCCGGATACAGATGGACTAGGTGTCATTGACTACTGTACAGACAAACAATTCCATCATTCCACTTTACACCCAAAATTAGAAAGAATCTGAGTTAATTCCAGAGTTCAGGGTAATTCTCAGCTCAGTGTGCTATGTAAGCAGCAGGGTGGGAAGAGGGATATGGGAAAGCCACCCCATAACATTTCCAGGGGACAAAATAAAAGTGTATTGGGGTCCATAGATCCTATGTCTATGAACAAACATGTTACACCTGTTTGATGTCTTTATCTTTAAGAGTATCCTTAAGATGATATGAAAATCCAAAGATTTATGTGAGCAAAAATTTCCAAACTATCATAGGTGATTCAAGGAAAAGATAGTCACATAACACTCAATGCTATATAGATAGACATGCAAAATTTGGTTTAGTGGGACTAGAGTAATGGATTAGCTCAGTGGTATGGTGCCTGCTCATAAACCTGGCAACCTAAATTTAATCCCCAGAAATCTACATAGGGGGAGAAGAGAAGTAACTTCTGAAAATTGTCCTCTGACCTCCATCCATGTGCCTGGGAGCATATGTGCCCTCTCTTTCTTCAACAAATAATATTTTTAATTACTTTAAAATTTGGATTTGTAATCATATATATTCATAAATTTTATATATTGATTTATTAAACTTTCTACTTCATGTCATTAATTCTGCTGAATAATTAATCATCTTGCTATAACAAAGATTTTCATAAAAACATGACTACTAGCAATAATATTCAAATACAAAATAAAATCTATAGAAAAATTGTCAGTATCATATTATTGATTTTTATGATATCATATATATTAAAGTTGACAAAGTTTTATTTAAATTTATATTAAAGTAAATGTAATGAAGTAAAATTTAAATTATTTAAATTTAATTCTTTTTCTTGGTTCTTTATCATTTTACATGCATTATCAATTATTAAACACATTAAAGTAAAATATTGCCTGAAAATTTTACTTTTCACTTATTGCATGGTCAGCTACTTATTGAAATAGGATACAATTTTAGTGAATGAATGAATGTCAGGGTTTTACACCGAACCTACTGAAATAAAAGAAGCTTAATTTTTCAACATAAGATAAATGTTATGAAATACTTGCATAGAAAGAAAATACTATGCTACTGCTCACCAATGGAATTATGCAAAGAATCTATATCAGGTTCCTTTCTTGTTACATTTAGACCCAAATACATCCAAACTTAAATCAGGTTTCTAACAATTGTGAACTAAGCCTTAGCTGTCATGTGTGACCATAGCGAATCCAGAGCTAACCTGAATTAGCTTAAGTGGCCTTGAAATGAGATTCCTTCATTTAAGCCACCCAAGAGCAAGAATGTGACATGGTAAGCGGATCTTTTTCCTTACTACTGTTCTAGTTTCTGTCACTTCAGGCTTTCCCTGCCCGTAGTCCCAAGACCCACAGCACTGAGGCTCAGTCATTTTTGTTGCAAGGACCACAGGTAAGATGTGTCAAACTATTCTCCATGCTAAGTGGAACTATTCTTGGCAGTTGCAATTCTCCTGTGCCCACGGTGAGCATTGATTGGATCAACTGACACATGTCTACCTGCTTTTTAATAATAAGTTGTGAGTGTGTGGCTATGATAAATGGGACCCTGTAGTGTTGAAGCCCTAGGATGGGGATCCAAACCTAAAGATGAGTGAAACTGCACCAGAGAAATGTCAGGAAGAATTCCTTGCTCAAAAATATCCGCTTCATACTTCAACTTCTCTCAATCAGGGCTGGTCAATACAGAGAACCGCAATAGATCTAAGGGCAGGATGTAAGCAACTGAGTATTTAACCACAAACCAGACACCCAAAGCTCCCCCATATCCCAACAAACCAGGGTTCTCCGTGGAACAGGGAATAGAAAAAATGTCAGAAGCAGATCAGAATGAGGAGCTCTGACTAACAGTGCCCTGTAGACATAAAACCACTACAACCATGAGTACACTGCAAACAAGCTCAACTACACAAGACTTCTGGAAGATTGTGCCCGACACCATGCACAAGGAAGGAGAGAGAACTTCAGGTGGTCCCACCCCTCTGAAAGTGATTGTTGATAGTCAAAGCTGACCAGATGAAGAATTATATCATGCATCAGAGGTACCCCGAGTGAAACATGGCCTTTGCGCAGCAAATACACATCCATATACAAGACGAGACATCCTTTATGGGACTCCAAGGGACACATAAGCAAGAAGGGACATTGGAGAAGGAAGGAGGCTTGTTTGAAGAAGATATCTCTCAGTGGAAGGAGAGAGGCATGAGACAGGATAACATGGGGGGGCAAGAAAAACAACAAAAATCCATTGTAATTTAAATAACTTATTTTAAAGAGTGAATATCCATTTCAGTGGCTGGGGATATAGCTTCATGGAGAGAGTGCCTGCCTAGCCTGCAGGAGACCCTGAGCTCAATGTCAAGCCCACATGAACTGGCAGTGATGCAGTAGTGTGGCGCACGCCTATAATCCCAGCACTAAAATGGAAGAGGCAAAAGGATGAATGAACATGACCCTGACAGCAAAATTGCACTTGTGAGACCATCCTGAAATATGTAAGACCCCTGTGTCTTTCAATTATTTTCTCTCTCCACACACCTTCCTCCATCTATCCCCTTTCACAACGTAACCCCCACCACTTCCCTCTTCTTTTCCCTTTATTTATTGTGATATCTCCAGGCTTCCTTCATGGTCCACCTCGCCCAAATGTCTCCTTGCCTAAAGCCTACCCAATTTGTCCTTGTAAGAGATACCATATGGTTCTCTAATCACTAGCAAAACTGTAGTAAAACCATTTATTTCATTCATTATTCATCATTTACTGTGTTTGTTTAGCTTAGTCATTATATTTGTCTTAGAAGGCAAGTACAACTATGAATCCGTATTCTCTATCACAATTCAGAACATAATCATAATCTCTATAATCCCTTATATGAAAAAGGCCCAAATAAAGTATTTGTCAAATAAAAAAATCCCATTGACTGATGGTCCATTGGGAAATGGATATTTGCTTCTCAGAAATAGTTTTTAATTACAAAGGGAAGAAAGGAATCAGTTTACCGAAGAGAAAGCTAGAGGCCAACCAGCTAAATTAAATCTAATCACAAGGAAGCACTGGGCAAGTGAGGAAAGGAAAGAGGAAAACCATACAAAATAAATGGACTAAAATATTTAAAAGTGTTTGGAGACCACGGAAGCCAAGGAAAGACAGAGGACTTTTCCTGAGAATGAAGAACACTGAGACATGACAGCCAAACAGGCCACGTGCCTTGATTAGCATCCCCTGCGTGCAGGGATACTCGCTGAGCAATTCATGACGTTTGACTGGGGCCTGTGAATTAAGTAATAGATATTTAGTGTAAATTATTGGAAAATGATTTGGTATTATGATATGATATTATTAACTTATCCTCAGATGTCCTGGGAGGGGGGAAACACTCAGTACTGTTTCCTCACTGTTTTTTAAAGATAGAAATTTGAATATTGCTGGAGCATAATCATATTAGGCACAAGTCATCAAAGACAAACTAAATGAAACACAGTGGGCTACCCAGGAAAAAAAGAATTTGAATTCAAAAATAGGGAGTCTGCAGGGGAGATGAAAGGTTGTAGAGGGAAAAGGAAAGGGGATGGGATTGGGGACTAAAGGGTGAAAATATCATAAATTCACTAGATCAATGTATGCAACATTGAAAAATAAAAGAATACATACAAAAACAGAAGAAGAAAATTTTAAATTTAAACATTATTCTTGAGTCACTCTTTGCCCAACATCTGCACAGCACAGAATTCCACTATTTATTGATATTACTGGTTTCTGTTTTCCCACTAGAAAAAAGTGTCTTAAAAAAATGTCTTTTTGAGATTTCCCCAACCCCCTCTCCCTTCCTTGCTCTTTCTTTCTTTCTTTATCATTCTTTCCTTTTATCTCCAAGATAGATTCTCATTACATGGACCTGGCTAGCCTCAAAGTTTCAGCAATCATTTGGCTTTGTCTCCCAATGCTGGGAAACCAGTCTTGCCTGGTTTCCCCTTTAAAACCATCACTCTTTAAGAACCCGACATTTTATCCTCCATGCTACACTCATTCATTCATTCAAGATTTCACTTGTCTAATTAACAAATATTTTGAACCCCTGTCACATCAGGGGATGTGCGAGCAGTCCAGATATGTTGGCATGCAAAATTAGTCATGCTCCCAAGCCATCTCAGGCTTTCAGTCTAGTAAAGAAGACAAGTTAATCCAAGACTCACAGGAGCAACCATAAAATTCTAATTGTGACAAATAGAAAGAAGTAGTTCTTGTGACAACAGTGTGTAATAGGGGAATTGCTCTGCCTAATTTGTTTTGGGTATTGAGGATTAAAGAGCAAATGACATGCTGCATTGACTTTTTAGTAGCTCCCAGTGTAATAGAAGGGGAAACATAAAAATAACTATTATATGATAAAACTAATAAGAGTGATATAAAAATATATAATGGGATTTCAAAGGAGAGCTTGATCTTCATCTACAGATCAGGTCATAGAGTAAGTGCAATATGATCCAAGATCTTGAAAAGGGAGTTGGTGAGAAAGTGTGCCCTTATCTAAAAGAGGTGCTTGGGCACCATCCCTAGAGACATGAGTAGGAACTAAGGCCCTTTAATGGAAACAAGGAAACCACAATGCATCTGCCAGAGACCCTCTGAAGTGGAGCATCAGAGCCCTGCTTCAAGGTCATCATAGGGGTGGAGCTAGGATCCAAACATTGTTTTACCCAGTTAAGCCTGAGCCATTAAAAGTTGATTTTAAAAAAATACAGCTTTATAGCCATGTCTTGGTTTAAAAGGTAAATACAGTAATCCCAGAAAAGAGACTCCGAAATGCCAAATGAATGCATGAATGACTCATAGATGAAAGGAAAAGATTCCTGAGAAGAGTCTAAGATGGAGTCTCAGATTCACTGCTGAGCTGGTCTCTCTAATTTTAAATTACACAACTTGACTTTCATATACTCACTGAGCTATCACAAAGCACTAAAATGTCCAGATTCTTCCACCCATCCACCCCTAAATACACACACACACACACACACACACACACACACACACACACACACACACAGAGAGAGACTAGTTTAAGCCTCATTATGGTTAATCTTGATTGGTTGAGAGCCTAGGAAATTTGGTTTTTTTTTTTTTTTAATTTTTTATTATTATTTATTCAACTGTGTGCATGTGCGTGTATATGTGCGCGCGCGCGTGTGTGTCTGTGTATGTGTAGAACCACGGACGAATTCGCGAACCACCATTGTAAAGCGTCTGTCAGGATGCATCCTGAGAGAATTAGGTCATGAGTTATCTGACTGGTTTCCTAGTGGAATCCTAAAATGACAGTGTCATTGGGAAGTGAGGGAAAGCAGGAAGTGAGGCTCTTTGGATGGAGCAGGTCACTGGAGGCATGCCCGGGAGATGGTATCTGTCCTAACCCCTTACTGTCTTCCTCTCACCACTTCCTGTCTGCCTTGAGGTACACAGCCTCCTTTTCCACATGCTCTTGCTACCATGATTTCCTGCCTCACAATGGGCCCTCTGAAACCCTGAGCCATAAGGAATGATTTCTCCCTCAAGTTGTTTCACTCGGGTATTTGAGTCACGGAGAGGACAAAAACTACTACAAACTCCCCAAGCCTCGCAGAGTTCCCTCCACAAGGTTTTTGCCAATAAACTATGTATGTACTTGCCTGGAAAATAAGATGCCATAATCTTTACATATGTGCACAAAAAAAAGAATATCTTCTAGCTGTAAGGACAAGAATAGGCACATCAGAATATGTTAACTTACACAATCATTAGTCAGAGCTCTACATATGCATGACAGAGACACCCTTGAAACTATGGGAAAGGGGAACACATAGGCCTGCATCCGTGGGGATCAAAAGCACAGCACATGTGGGAACAGTTTGATCCAGGGATCAGGTGGGAGCAACGGAACTCTTTTTTTTTTTTTTTATTTAGTTGTGCGTGTGTGCGCGTGTGTGTATGTATGTGTGCGCGCGTGTATGTATGTGTGTGTGTGTAGAACCACGAACGAATTCAGGAACCACCATGAACCGCCTCCACCTCGTCCTTGTTTATTCTGTCCCGGGATTCACAGGCTCCGCCCTACCAGGACCAGAAACGCAGGCCGTCCCGGTTTCCGCCCGGCGTCTAGGGGTCTAGGATCTGAACTCAGGACCTTCTGCCTGCAAGGCAGAGGCTTAACCCCTGAGCCACCTCTCCAGCCCCAAGGGAGCAACAAAATTCTCTCTCTCCCACATCCACCCGTGTTTGCCTGCAGTGCATGTGCATGTGTGTACGTTTGCATGTGCAGATCCAAGGGAGGTCTGGGGAATCAATTGCTCTCCTAACTTACTGTTTGGAGGCTGGGCTTGTAAGCCCACTGCTTACTCATAAAGCTATTCTGGCTGGCCAACTTGCTCTGGGGATTTCTGGACTCCACCTTCTAGAGTTGGAATTATAAGTAGGCCACATATCCGCCCAACATTTTTTACTTACGATCTAGGGATTCAAGTTTCTTTTTTTTCAAATAGCAAGCATTTTAACTGCTGAACTCTCTCTCTATCTTCCATTTTCTTCTTTCTTATAGAATCTGTGTCACCTCATTTTTAAATGCTTCCTCTCTCCATAGTGGTAAAACCATTACTACTACCATCACCAGCAGCAGCAGCAGCAGAAGCAGCAGCAGTACTGACATGCAAATCCTGCCTGTTTAGGATTCTCGATAGTAAGAACAAATGGTTTTTATTTTATTATTTTATTTATTATTTTATTTTATTTTATTTTATTTTATTTTATTTTATTTTATTTTATTTTATTTTATTCTGGGGAGTGGTTTCATTTTGCTTCGTTTCTTTCCCCAACTTTGGCCCTGGATCCTTGGAGAAGACTTCTTACTGAACTCGAATGAATCAAGGGGACATCTGCAAATCAATTAGTCTAGTGAGGCAGGTTAATGTAATTGGCAGATCTGAGTCAATTCTATCGCTGACTGAATTGTTTCCTCAGAGAACAAGTCCTCTTTCCAGAAGAAACAGGATGAGGTAGCACCAAGCAAAGGAAAACAACAGATGCCTTAGAACCGGCCCGTGGAGGTCACACCTCTCAGTGCCCCATTCCTTCCCAGTGTGTCTTTCTGAATTCTGAAGGCTGGAGCTGAGAACCATGCAGCACAGATCCCCTTTTTTGCAGACTCCTGCAGGACAACTTCTGCCTACAGACACACTCAGAGAGAACTGCTTATGCTCTTTATTCCAGCAAGGTGACACTTGGGAGATGCTTAGAGGTAGACCTCGGCCCTATGGACAGCATGACGCAAAGCTCAGGCACCGAATGCTCTGCTAAAGGCAAGGCAGTGGAGTCTAGCTCAGCAGCTTCTCAGTCATTACACAGAGCCCAGCTTCATTGGTAACCCTGTTCCATGATACAGATCCGGAAACAATCCAGAGAAGCCCAACCTACAGCCCATTTCTCCCATCGTTCCAAGGAGTCTCTCTACCTATTCTAAGTTCATCAAGTAGACCAGTTTATTTTACCCATATCTGGGCCCAGCCTTACAAACTTAATCATTATGAACTACGCTCTATTAATAAAGTCTTAGTTCTGAATTGTGGCAGAATCCTAGTAGTCACTGCGAAGCTTCCAGGAGCTCATCCTAGTTTTACTGGGCCTAAGCAGTTTAGAGGAATCACTTTTTTTTCTCATTTTGACATCTTAAAATTCAATAGTTCTGTCAGATACACATAATTTGTTATTAAACCCATCTCTTTTTATTTTGTACATGGTATATGCATGTGTGTGCATGTGAAGATCAGAAACTAATGTCAGATATTTTCTCCTATTCCCACATTATTTTTGGAATCTCTCTCTCTCTCTCTCTCTCTCTCTCTCTCTCTCTCTCTCTCTCTCTCTCCCTCCCTCTCTCTTTCTAAATAAGGAGCTTAGTGTTCCAGCTAGACTGATTGGCCAGCAAGCTCACTCACCCCTAGTCACTAGGGTTACAAATGTATACCTTCATACCCTGCTTTTTGTGTGGGTGTTGGGATATGAACCCAGACCCTCATACTTACATAGCAAGCACTTCACCCGCTGGGACATTCCCCAAACTTCAAGTTTATTTCCTAAGATATTCACTTTGATCTTTGTTGCTTTTATTCCCATGCCTACAATTTGCTGCCTCAAAAACACATAGCGCCCTTTTCCCAATTTCCTAACAATATATGTAATTTTCTAAGCATAATGACTTGGAACTGTGTTCCACTTTTGCTATGATATGAGGAAGACTTACCTGTTATCTGTGGCTGTCTGTACTTTACCATGTGTATCTGGTTTTGTGTAAATTGTGTGCCTAAATAATGCATTTGGAGAAGTATTTTTACACATAATTTGAGAAGTCAATCATATTACTTTCTCCTAAGCCAAGTTTTCATTTACTTTTTAATCAGTCAACTATAGACATCAGTAATCTAAACCACGCCTATATGACTTTAAGAATCACACAAATGTGGGCTGCTGATTCCCGAGGCAGCTTCATTTCTGTGTCATATGTTTTGTGTGTGTATGCGTAAGCATATACGTTTGTGTGTTTGCATATGTGCTGGTGTGCATACACAAAAGGCCAAGGGCAATGCTAGGTGTGCTCCTCAAATCACTCTCCACCGTATTCAGACAGAGTCCCGCATTGAACCTCAAGCTCACAGATCGAGTTAGACTAGTGGGCCAGCACATCCCAAGATCCCCCTGTCTCTACCTCCCTAGCACTAGAGGATCCGAACTAAGGCCCATGTGTTTCCAAAGTAGCTGTTTTACTAGTGAGCCACCTCCTGGGCCACTTGGGTCGCATTTCATAATGAACAATCAGCCCTTTCCATTCCCAACACAGTGTTTAGAGCTTTCACTAGGTCCTGACTCTCACAGTACATCCTGAACCCCAGCTCGTATCCCCCCCCAATCAGGCTACTCAATGTAGTACTGAGCCTTTCCAGTAACAAGCGCCTCTAGAGAGAGCGGCTACAGTTTCTTGCTTCATTCTCTAAACTATATTTCTACTGCCAGCACCTATTCCCTGTAATTCTTCATAACCTGGTTAGCTCCTCAGAGACTTAAAAAAATTTTAAGTAATTTTTGTTTTACTATTTTCTGATTCTGAGCATAAGAAGGTTATTTCAAATGACAGAAGTTGTCATAATCTGGGTGTTTTTACTTTTCTCCCATCTAGAGGCAGCTTGTTAAACCCAGCCTAACCCAAGTTATACAAGCGGCAACAAGAATTAGAAATGTATAGCGAATGTGCCAACGTACCCACAGGGTAGGCAATGGGCCTGGATATAGCCAAGAGAAGAACTGACGGCAGCAAGGAACTAAAAATTCTCTGAGAACTTTTGTCTTTCTGCAAATAAAACAGGGACGTACTCTGCTTTTGAGAAGCAGTCTTTGCACAAAGAAGTTGCCCCTCTCAAAGTAAGGGGACTACGAAAACCACCGAGGCTGTCCTCGCACAAGTAAGGAAGCATTTTCTTGTCAGTAACAGCTCCACGTCCTGTTTTCTCTGGGAAGACCAGAAGCCTAGAGATTCTGAATAATTTCCCCCAGGTAAGATTTCGTTTTGTTTTGCTTTGCTTTCTTTTGTGAGGGGGTGGGGAGGTGAAAGAGGGAGTCACAGTATATTTGTTTGCAGAGTAGTGGAGAAGTAAAGAATATCCTTTCAGTGAGTGCAAATCAAAGGGAGTAGTGGGGGCTTGATTCATACACATATTACAAAGAATTTTAATCATAAAATATTAGAAAATTTAAGATTATCTTCCCAATGTCTTACATTGGAATTGGGCATGCGACACTCCTGCAGATGATCATGCGCCTGCCTGCTTTTCACACCCACCAGAAATCAGACGAATCTAAAGCAGGTCTCCTTACAGTCACTTCGGAAATTATTTCTGTTCCAAGTCTCAGGCCTGACAGTCAGAGAGCCACATAAGGGGGGAAATATCATGAAATAGCACAGAAGGAAGCCTCAGGTTTTCTTTTTCGGCTTTACAGGAAAAAAAAAATTATTTTCATTCTATTCTACAAGAAAAGGAGTCCCTGAGGCTGTTCATCTGGTGGATAGATTCATTACTGCTGAAAAATCAGAGAGAATGGTTTCCCCAAAACGCCACAGGCTATGGGTTTGATTGTATTTATTAAGTAGTCAAGGATAAAATAATGATTGCAATGTTTCAGAAATCACCCAAAATTATCCACAGAAGGCAATAACTTTGAACAGCTGGGGGTACAGCTCAAGATAATGGCCATCACAGTTACATAAGAAAAAAATTGTATTATTTGCTGCTAATGACAAACCCTAAATTATGACGGAGAAGTGATGTGCAGACCACTGAGATATCATTGAAGGACTAACAAATTAAGATCTTGTTAAATGAGGACTGGAGAGATGGCTCAAGGGTTAGGCAGAGTCTTAAAGCAGAAGTTACTGAGTTAGATCCCAAGTCTCATTAAAATCTCCAGGAGGAAATAGAGGAGATCTGCACTCCCGATGAGTGGAGCCTGGGAAACCTCAGAGGAAAGCAAAAAGGCGGTAGAAGCATTTCAGGATGACTCCCAAAGTCACCCTTGGTCCTTTACAGGGACACGCAGTGCCCTCTGATACACACACATGCAAACACACACACACACACACACACACACACACACACACACACACACACGCACTAAATAAATTGATAAACAAATGAAGTTTAAAAAATATTAAAATCTCGTATAATGAATGTCAAGAAACATACTCTAGACCTTTGAAGGTTGATATTTTCATAAAGATATCTGAACAAAAATATTGTTTTCTCTGCCAAGAAAGGATTAAGTTGAGCTTTATGCTCAGCTGTGTCACAGCTAAGTGAGTCTAGAGACTGTTAACCTCAGTTTGCACGTGTCTAAAATGGGATCAATAGTTGTTGCCACCTTCAAGGGGCATTTGCACACAGATTCTTAAAACAGTGCTTAGCAGAGAATGAATGGTGAGCATCGCTATTGTTGATATTCCTAATGTCATCACTACGGTATCTTGCCATGAATTGCAAGTGACAAGTGATAAAATGAACCAATCCCCAGGAAAACATATTAGGAGGCAAGAAGGACAGGAAGACAGAGTTTTTGGAGGACTGGGTTGGATCAAAGGCCAGGTAGCTGCCTCTCACAGAAACCAGGCCTCTGCCCTCTGGGGATTCTACCAGCCTCCTTCTCACTGCCCAGAACATCCTCTGTCTGACCCCAGGCACATGCCCATTCACATAATGTGAAACTTCCCACCACCTGAAAAGGCTGTAAAGATTAGACATTCCTTTTGTTCCATGGGCTTTCTGGGGAGACTCTTCTGTGCTACCTGTGGCAGTTACCTCTTCCTGCTCTAAGCTTTCATTCCTCTCCTGCTTTGAAATCATGGCCTCCAATAGCTCTATTTTAACAAGCACTTCTATGATCATAGACCTCTGCTTTCTCTTTTCTACCAGTAGAGAGGGGAGAACACAAAACAGTTAACTAATTAGAAAGGATTTGTGCTCTTTCTAGAACAGGCCTAGAGATCGAAAAGCAACCCTTTAAGAGTCAAGTTTTACCCCTATAGCCACTGAGCCAAGGGAGGTACCATGGTTAGCAAGACCACTGAGAGGTACCAGCTATTAATACATCCCAAGTACAGGGAACGATCAGTACTTCACCATCTGGTGCAGTTGCTCAGCTGAATATTTGATAATTTCCCATTATATGCCTGTGTGTGTAACTGAACAATACATGTAATGTATACATTACATGAATCCATACAACTATGTGACGTAGAAGGTTGATATTAGTTTGTCTTGCATTCATTCATTTATAGTGAAACTTTGAACAGGGCCCAGAAAGTGTGTTTTGGCTCGGAAAGACTCAAAGAACCCCTTTCCCGTGAAAACTCTCCTTTGAAAGCATCTGCTCTGGCTTCAGCTCCCAGAAAGAAAGATCCCTTGGACAGCATCCAAAATGATGTCCGTCTCTGTGACTCTTCACTTGCTTCTCTGGTGAGCAATGTAGTCATAGCCACAGCTTCCCCCAAACTCCATTATTTTCTTCCAAAGAGTCCAACACTCTGCTTGAAAAGAGATAACAAACATCCAACATCAGGAGTCTTAAGTGATCTTAAAGCAACTAAGGTTGGTAAACCTTCAGGGAAGCTAATTTTGTATTCACAAAGGAGGCAGCGGTGGTCAGATCCTGCCAGTAGGTGAATTTACAACATGCAGTTCTTTCAGAATGAGATATGCAAATTAAATCAATTAAATCCTGGCTGTGCTCGGCCATTCTAGAATGTGCACACTCACGGCCACATTAATTGAAATGGCGCTGAAAGAGTCTTAAATTCAGGGTAATAAGTTGTGTCTGAGATAATCAACAGGCAATGCATTTGTATTAAGACTGAATAAGAAGAGCTGATTCTAAATTATTCACAGATCCGACATTGCATAGGAGAGAGGCTGGTCATGTGGTGCTGATAACAGGAAAAGAGCTCAGCTTTTCAATTCTGTGGACAAGATGCACAGGGTAGAAGCTGCTTTTGCTCTGAACACCGAGCAAGCAGAAGAATAAGAAGAGCAACAGTTAAGACCTTGACTTGACAGGAGCTGAGCAAAATCAAAAGAGTCAAACCAGACCAACAGCTAGAATCCAAAATGCCGGACACCTCTAGCAAGCACTAGAGGTGGCTCAAGACAGAAGGATGCTTTCGCCTAGATTCCTCCTACCTGAACACTCCTCTCCGCAGTCAAGACATCACCAGGTCCTCTTCCTCTGACTTCTGAATGCATCAGCCTCTCTTGACCTCATTGGCCCCACCACTCAAGACCAAACCATGGCCTCTTCTTCGCCTGAACTTCTCGAGTGACTCATTTTTTATTTGCCTGATTTGGTTCCTTCCAGACCACCTTCCCTGTAGAAGCTTTGGTGTTCTTTTATAGAAATGGAATCCTACCACTCCTTGTCTTGCAAGTTCTCGATGGCTTCCCCTTTTATTTTGAACAAAATCTCAGTGTCGTATCATGGTCTGATTAAACCAGGAAAATACTTCCTGCACATTGAGTGCCCAGTCTTCCTTCATAACCTCCCCTCACTCAACCATTCTACCCAGATTGACCCTGCTTTAAGTTCCTCGAAGATCTTAAGCTTTTTCTTTTCATAGACTATCCACAATGCTGCCCCTTGTCCTTGGGATATTCTTTCCTCCCTCGTCTCAGTCTCACCTCTTAACTTCACTATATTACTAGCTCTTCTGCTCTACGCCATGCCTTAAATGCAGCTTCGAAGAGCCTTTTCCTGACCACGGAATGCAAGGAATATCCTTTTCCTATTCCAAAGCCTGAGACCTGACATCGTCACCTTCCCCTAGAGCTGGATACCTTCTCTTAGGGTTTCCTCCTCCTAAAATCTACTGATTTCAAGAGAACAGGAAGCAGGAATCCCAGGTTCTAGCCTGTCATTTCAAGCCTGTCAGTGCCCAGATGGTAGCAATGAGAGACTAAATACCGAGAGACCTGTTCCTGCTGGGATCCATTTCCTCTGTCAGCAGGCACACTCCAGAAGGGGTAACAGGAACCCACGAGTTGGTTTGCCTTCAATCTAGCCAACAAGGCGAGGCAATTTAGCCTTGCCTTTGTGCCACTTGCTTTGCTAAGTACATTCTAACTGAGCTCTAATGACCCAACCCAGGGAGTACCCTATTAACATATCAGGAGGTTGTCTGGGAACTTTGATTGCCACACTGGAGAGCTAACTATTAATCCATGATTTATTATTCTATTAGCCAAAGATTTCAACACCCCCAATATACAGTCATTGATCCTTAAGCTACCGTTTTCATCTCTCCCCCTTCTGGTCCACTTCTTAAAGTAGCATTTGAAGGCTATCGCCTCGGAGTCTTTGCTCCAGAAGTCTCTGTATCTCCATCCCTCCTCCTGCTTTGCCTACACACCCTTCAGCTTACACAACCCTTGTGGTTGTCCAAAGAGCTCACAGAGCTGCCACCATAGATTTAACCAACTTCTATACTTCTTACTATGATTTCACTCATCTGGGCCCAGTAAGGGATTCTAACATACACATTTGTGGTTTCCTTTTTTATGTTTTAACTGATAAATTTAGCCCACTCGATAAGATCCATCTAATGTAAATACACTCCTTTTTCAAATGTATTTGAGAATAATGATGCAAAAACATACACACACACACATAGCAGATAGTACCTCTCTGCCAAATAGCCAATCAAACGTTATTTGCGTAGTATTCCAACATTTTTTCAAAAACAGAATCTCACCTCTTTTAATTGTCTTTCTCTAAGGTTAAAAAAAGTGAATACTTGGGATATATAATTAAATTATGATTACTGCTGCTACACAATTAAAAAAAGTGCTTCCAACAATTAAACTAGTGTAGAAAATAAGCATTATAGATAGTTTAGCTTATCTTCTTTCACTTTTCTCTTTTCCCATTTGTTCCTAGTTCCAAAGGTCTAAAATCAATTCTCAGTGTCTGGAAATGAAATGGAGTTTATCAGAAGCCAACCAGTAACTCACAGAATAAACTAGATTTAAGAAGAAAAATTGCAACATGTTCAATAATAGGAAACTGACAGGCTACCTATCAGGAATACTAACAGCAACTCAAAAAACATGGGAGTGGGGTTGACACAGCTGGTAAAGTGCTTGCTGCCTAAGCATGAGGACCTGAGTTCAGATCTCCGGTGTGGACTTTAAAAGCCAGAGACAGCAACAAGTGCATACACGCAATTCCAGCGCCTGGAGACAAGTGTGTTCCTAGAGCTCAACTGGCCAGCTACTCTAGCTGAATCCAGCAAGCTTCAGGTTCTACGTGAGACTCTGCCCTCCCCCCAAAAAAGGTGGATAATAAAGACACCTGAGACTGTCCTGTGACCTCAATATGGACATTCACATACATACATCTATATCACACACATACACAATAAGAAATGAAAATGAAATTAAGAAAAAAAAATGAAAAAGACAATCATGTCTTCAACTGCAGCCACCACCACCTTAAACAGATGCTACCAAATCCTCTGGCTTGTTGTAACAGGCTCATAACCAAATCCTCAGTAAGAGAATTTGATAGGTAGAACATGGCCCTTGAGTACCTGACCTAGCAAACCGTCCACAGGGAAAGAGGAGCAGAGTCCATGAGGGATGCTGTGGCCCTCTGAATACCTGCTCTTCAGACCCAGGTCCTGGTTCCCAGCTCCCAGCACGCTCACTGCTGTCAACTCACTGATGAATGCCCTCCCAGGAACTTCCTGGGGAGGAGTGTCCTCACCTAAGGCTACATTCTCTACAGGGGCAGCTTTAATCAATGCCTGGCCGATACATGATTAGACAAGACCTGTCACAGTACCACAGTTTGGCCATTTCTGCGAGGCCATGCAGGACGGGATGGAGCCTCCACGCGGCATCGCGGCGCAGCCTGACCTAATGCCTGGCTAGTCCAGCGCTCTTTGCTCCCCTGCAGGTGCTGTTCCTGAGAGCACTCCCCAGGGAGGCTCTGTTTTGAGCCGGTGACAGTCTCCCTCAGTTTCACAAAAAGGGCTGTTCATGAAAGGGAAGCCTGCCATGAATCAAACAGGGCTGCATCCGGGACAACCAAACACAATGACATAGGAGCACCTTGGTCCAGAAACTTCGCTATGCTAGATCCTATGCTGTCCTTGCCAAATAGCTGACGATTTTTACTTACAGTTTCAAAACTCTTGAAATTTTTTATCAAGTCAGGTCAGTTTCCTTTCTTCTATTTATCTCCTCAGTTCCCTGTGCTTCCTAGGCTCATTTCTCTATCATCTATCTCTCATAAGACAACTCTCTATAGTCATCTATCTATACATCGTCTATCATCTCTATATACCATCATATATCTATCTATACATCTATTTATCATCATATACTTGTCTATGATCATATATCTATATATTATCGCTCTATCTATCTATCTATCTATCTATCTATCTATCTATCTATCTATCAGAGGAAGCAGAGTTAGCTGCCAGTCGCACCAGCTGGTGTACTCAGAACCAACATCAGCAAAATATACCAAGTTCCAGTTACAGGAAACACCTTGGAAGCACAGCGTTCACCCGCATTGGATTTTTCCAACAGGCCTTCTTTACATGTGGGCTGTCCACAGCCTCAGCCTCTTCCTTCTTCTCTTCCTCCTCTCACTCATGGACAACCAGTGCTATGGTCTGAAGGTTCCCCGCCCATTCCTGCTACCTTCTTTATCTTCCCTAGGATTATCTCCTCCTTCCAGCCACCCAAATTCCTTGCGTGTCTGCTTTTATGCTGATACCTGCTTGCCAGTGAACCTGTGTGTGAAGTCACTAAGACACATACAAGTGCTTCCCAGTCCCCTGAGAGAAGTATGTGCTTGTGCCCACACATACTCGTAGCTAAGGATACTCCATGAAGAAACCCTTCAGAAAGCTAAGCTGATCCCCAGGAAGCTACACTTTTCTCCGAACCTGCTGCATCTGTCACACCTCCCTTAATACACTTAGCACATTATGTTACAAATCTTTACAGGTCATAATGTCTGAAAAGCCAAGGACATATCCTTATTTATTTCTGAATGCCCACCTCCTGGCAGAGAAGTTGTGCTCAGGGGGAAAAATGATGCGCTGTGGAAATGCAAAACAAAGGGAAGAAGGAAAACAAAGCAGGAAAGAAGAAATAACAGGAGGTAGCTTTGTCAATACACAGCTGACATTAAAGATATTTACCCACAAAATGCTTGACTATAATAATCTGCTTCTTCATGTTGCTTACCCAATAATTGATGAAATGTATTAGTAACCTAGCATGGGCAAGACACCTGGGAGTTCAATCCCCAACACTGAAAAAAAATACATATTCATAAATATATACTAGTGTATAACAGGAAAGAGAGATAATGGATGGATCATTTACATGTACTGTATCCACTGAGCACTGTGAGTCTATCACAAGCAAGTGGTACCCATGTGTGGCCCAGCACTATTTGGTCAACAAAGCATCCTGTACCTACTGTGGAATTTGGCAAATGTGAGAGGAATGAGGGTCATCACTCAGTGAAGTGGGGTGGATGTCACTGACTGTCATCCCAGGAAGGCAGGGGATGCGTTCCACTTAATGACTCATTAGTCATTTTCAGGTGTAGCCTGAGTTTTTTCTTCACTAATTAGGTTGACCTTTCTGGAGGCAAAGATTTATGCTGTGAATATATTACCTGCCTCAAAAATCATCTGTTTGTAAATGGAGAGGGTGTGTCAGCACCTCCAAAAATTGGCAGAAGTAGTGACAGCAGCGTTTCTTCCAACTGGAACATTTTTATCACCTGTATCTAAGACTGTAAAGAAAAAATTGCCCCAACCACTTGAAAACGTCAGGACTTTGAGGACAAGTCAACCTTTAAAATGCGTCGTGCTGAATCATCTTTGCTTTCAGCGGATTTCCAAGGCCCAGAGTGGAGTGACCAGTAAGTGAGGGAGATTGCCTCAGTTCAGTGTCCCTTAGCAACCACAATTTCACTTTCCTGTTGCCATAACAACTACGGTATGGACATCAAGGTCATCCAGCCCACTGAAAAAGAGGTTTCAGGAAGCCCAGTACCTCCCACTCCCAGGCGGTTTGCTCTCACAGGCGAGGCTTACAGAAAGTGACATTTGCTCCTCCCATCCTTCCCATGTTTCTCTAGAATGCAATCTATTCAAACACACAAGGTAATCCACACAGGAGGGGAGGAAGAGACCTTGGCTCACAGACAGATGTAGGCCCTGCAATCATTTGCATTCCACCACTGTGCAATGATTCTGCTTTTGAAGGATGGACAGAGTATGAATGACAAGGGAAGGACAGCAAATTTTTGAAAAGCTTAGCTTCAGTATAACAAATGCCTGTCATGATTCTTGGTACTAACAGAGAACATGTACATTGTAGTTTCCAGGAAGAGAAGGAGGCCAAATCTGAAGATCACTGAGGTCCCTTTCACTCCTTAGATTTGGTGACTCTCATATTTCCCAAGGACTTGCTTTCAAGCGATAAAACAAAGAGATTCCTGGCATAGGCTTATCTACCTAGTGTGGAACAATCAAGTTCTTGGAACAAAGACAAAAGCCCCTGCTTGGTGTGAGCTTTTGTGGCCCTGCCCACGTACAGTTGGATCACCACGAATAATTATGCTGCAAGGAAACTTTTCCCTCTTTGTGTTCTCTCAGCAATTATAAATAGACGACATTTACAATGACTCCTTGCCTCAGCTCTTGCCCAAAATTCTAGGGAGTTAACTAGATATTAACAGATACTTACACGTGAAGACAATATAATTTCATACCTCAAGGTGGATAAATTTCCCAGCAAAACTGGCTCTGAACTTGCCTAACTGAAACAAATGATCCTTAGGACATTCTGAGGAACCCCTGCTTGTCAAGTCCCCGCGCCCAATTGAAAACCAGGATAGCTGATCACATAATGGAGGGGTCAGTGTGTGTATCAGAAAAGTTGTATTTTGGGGTGGACTGAGGGAGACTCAGGGTTCAGGGCAGGAGGTCAGCTACCAGCTGTTGACTATGTAGAAGAGGAGGCGATCCAGATTCCAATCTGGAGACAGCTGTGTCTGTCGCTGGCTACAAGAACCAAAAGGCCAATCACCAGCAAGAGAAGGAAATGGCAAAGGTCACATTCAAGAAGGAAGATCTGGAATTGATAATGGAGATGGAGATCTCTCCAGGAACAGCAGAAAGAAACTGTGGGAATATATGGCAACATGGTAGAGGCTCTTATTGCCCTAACCAACTGATACTGTGTTCTCTCAGGCATTCCATGTGCTAACTTATTGCACATGCATGTTTTCTGTCAAAAGAAATTGTGTTTGGGAACAGATCTTATCTTACTCTCCTCACCGTTCATTGATTGTTAAACTACAAAGTGCACACATATTATTCATATATAATATATGTGACATTTTCACTATTTGGAAAATAGACATGGCGGCGGTATTGAGCTTATGTGGTTGGTCTCTAATTTTTATTTATTAGTTAACATGTTACTGTCATTGTCATGTTGTGGGTTTCTTATTTAGCCAAAGAGTAGTGCCAGCTTGGGCTGATGCTCCAAGAGGTCACCCCCCCCCCCGCTCCCTTCCTGATCCTGTTGAGCCTTCCTAATTCATATCAGCATTTTAATGAGGGCTAAGCATGATGCTCTTCCCCTCCTAAGGGTGTACCTCTTCAAGAAGTTCCAGAGTGAAGGCTAACACTAAGAAGATCGTTTACACAGATGAAGATGCTTCCCCCAGGGAAATGAAGAGCGCTGTAAGGAAGAGCGCTGGACTGAGAGATGGCTCCATGGGTAAGAGCCATCACACCTGATGAACCCAAATTCATCCTTAGAACGCACAGGAAGGTGAAAAGAACTAATAACAAAGATGTGACCTCCACATACACGCCAATGGTATGCCTACATAGGTGGCTGCATGCATATACTTCATGCGTGCGTACACACGTACACAAATCATGCCCATCACACAAAAACAAATAAAACTCAAGAAAGATTGAAAGGCTGTCTTCCATTCTCCCTCGTTTCACTAATGTCTTCTCAGAGGACAAAAGTGACTCTTGGCAAAGGAAACCAGACACTGGAAAATTTGTCAGCGTCTTTCTATGGGCACTGGGATCCGAGTGGTATTCCACAGAGATGGAAGAAGATGGCAGATGAGCAGCAAAAAATAAATCCCTTATAAACGTGCTAATTAAAAAACAGTACCTGACACATAGAGGGCATTTAATAAATTTCTCCACAATGAATTAATGAGTCCTGATATCAGTAGTTAGCATGCATTAAACAGAGGTGGAACACAGATGCAACATCAAAGAACTAGATCGACTTCATCCACTGAGAGGTGAGCTGTATCAATTATGCTCACGTGCATAATCGATGTGGTATTTAGGCTCTTCAGTGTTCTGCCACATTCTCCTACTCAAAGTTTCTGCTCTATGAGCAGAAAATTTTGTTGCTCCTATTTTATAGGTAAAGAAACTGCAGCAGACATTAAGAAAACTTTTGGAAATCACTCATCTAAGTAAATAGCTATGGAATTAGGGTGTGTGTGTGTGTGTGTGTGTGTGTGTGTGTGTGTGTGTGTGTGCGTGTGTGTGCGCGCACGCACACACACCGTGGTATATGAGCAGAGGTCAGAAGACAACTTTCAGGAGTCATTTCTCACCTTCCACCTTGCTGAGGCAGGGTCCCTGTTGTTTCTCCTGTGCATGTGTACCCCAGGCTAGCTGACCATTAAGCTTCAAGCTGGTTTTCCTGCCTCCGCCTCCCATTTTATTGTAGGATACTGAGATTATAGATGTACATCACCGCATCCAGCATTTTATTTGAGTTCATGAGATTGAGCTCAGGTTATCAAGTTTGCAGGATGAGCCTGCCCCACCCCACTAGCTTTATCTTAAGGTGGAATGTTTTCTCCAAGGGGGCGGTATAAATTTGGAATTAGAATTCTTCATTGAGAGAAGGCATTCATGCAAATTTTTTTTTCAACTAGTTAATTAGGATTCCTGGTTACAGACAAGAAAAGTCAACTGCATCATCTTTAGCAAGAAGGATAGATTGGAATAATCTTAAGGTTCAGTGTCAATGGAAAAGTAGAAGGTAGAGGTTGGAAAAGACAGGAGTCTGGGGCCAGTGGGAGGACAATGGAATATACGGCTACCTTCTCCCTTCAGAGACAATCTCTGTTCAGACCAGGGCAGGTCATACCACTCTTCCTCTCGCCATTACCAGTTTTCATTACCACCCAACAACTTCAAGTTCCCAGAAAGTTTGTCTAATTAGCTGACTCTGAGTCATGGATACAACTCCTGTTTTCAGTTAGAATAGTTAGAGTGGATACTCCTTTGCTTAGACCTCACTGCCAGGACACTGATAGTAGCAGCCCACACCCAGTGGAAGAGGAACAGTTCTCCAGAAAAAAATGTGCACATTAATATACTGATATTTAACATTAGACCAGCCATTAGAAGTCAAGTGCTTGATATTCAAGGTTATACATAAATCTATTAAACAAAAGTATTCTGCTGGAAAGTCACCTGTCACCACGTGGACCATTCTTGGAATCCTTGGGTTAACACAGTGAAACCAAGACCTAGCAAGATCTGCAGAGCCTTAGACTGCCTGGATGGCTTTGTGAGGCTGCTGACCTCACAGAAGACATCTTCAGGGATGCTTCCAGAAACCAGCCTCTACGAAGGGTGGTGTAGGGGAAGCTCGCTCTGTTCTCTCTTGATTCCCATCACAGTCTGCTTCTCTTCACCGTAAGAAGCCACAAGTCATCCCATCAGTGAAGTCTATGTGGGAATGAAGAATAAGCCTTCTCTTGATCACTCTGGGCCTCGCCTGGGAATTTAAGGTGTTCTGGAGTGTACCACCCATTAGGTCTCCTCCCTACTACTTGTCTACTGCGTGGTCTCAGAGATGCTTCCTAGTCTTGGAGGCATTTTGGCAACATGGCGCACTGAACACTGTCCGAGTCTCACAGGAGGGGAGAACATTTCTATTATATCAGATCACGAGGTTCTGGTGATTTGACCATTAACAATTAGCCTTTTATACCTACCTCCTAAAGCCTTCTTGTTAAAGGTGACACAGTAGATCTTTCTTGACTTAAATGATCCTTCTCTACTGAATGGCTCAAGAAATGAGAATGTTGTCTAAGACAGGTCATGGTATAAGAGTTGAGATGATTCACCTGCAGGGACATCACCCTGCAGCTGGTGACCTCTAGAAGGTCACCTACTCTCTTAGAATGACAACATCAGAGAGAAGCAAAGTTAACAAAAGGAGAGCAGATTTAAATCATAGCTGTTACAGTATTCAGACACAATCATTTCTGTATCTACTACTGAATTCTCAGTTATGTATGCAATTCCCTTTTCATTGTAGGGCCAATTTGAATTGTTTTTCTGTCTGTGCCCATTCTCTACAAATACAAAAATGATAAATCTACTGATTCGCTCATCAAATATTTATTGAGCACCCACAATGTGCCAGGTGCTTTGATAGGATGCTAGGAATGCTATTATGTTTATAACAGCTATGGAGCTGCAGCTGGACAGAAACTATAGTCTGAAAACACAAAAATACACTTAAATACTTGTACTAAGTACTAAGAAGGTAAAGGCACAACTACAGGAAACTTGTGAATGTAAGTTTATGGAAAGAAGCTACACCTCCGAGGCTGATTGACTGATGAGAGCCTCAATGATGTAGAGAGTCCGGAATGCTGCAAATCCAGAACCGGATTTTCTTGAGCATCTTTAGCTCCTTCAATGGCTAGTTATTATCCACCTCTGTCTGTGACCTAATTTTCTGTGGCTAATAGGTAAATCCTTTTGGAATTTCCAGCCAGATCCAAGGTTTCCACCAACAGAAAGGCTGAGAATGTCATCAGATAGCATCTAAACCAAAGAACTTTCTGCTTCTCTGCAACCTGCATACCTGATATTAACATCAATATCTTTGGAAGTGCCTTGATTTATGGTTTTCCTTGTTCTGTGATTGTAAGTCCTCAGGAAAATGTTATCACAGTGGAATACAAAGAATATGGGATGTCTTCAGTCTATGTTCCTGGGCCGTGGCACTCATTCATGGCTCTAGAAAAAGAGACTTCTTATCTCCAGTGAGGTAAGAGTTATTTTCTGTTAACATACTGTGACAAAGGCCTTGATGACCTTAGGACAGAAGGACATTGTGAAGTATCTGAAGGTGAAAGAGAATGTCCATATTAGAAGGCCTCTCTGGTCATCTCTAGGATGAGCCAAGGAAAGCAAAAGGCAGACCAGCTAGGTAAGACAACTTCATGTCAAATTCTTCTCAACCTCGTCCTCTTCAGGGCTCTCCAGTGCAGAAAAGTTCAATGTTTTCCAGAACAAGGAACATAGCCTATATACTCCAAACAAAGAAATTTCAGAGAGAAAAAAATCCTTGATAAGCTCAAACCAAGTCAGCTTGTGCCAGTCAAAGAAAGAACACCATGCCCACGGCCCACTGTCATGTGTGCCACCTATACTGGGAGGAACCTGCGGGAAGCTAAGGAAGCTGCAAAGCATCCTCATTGTTAGCACAGAACGAACAGGATGAACCCACTTCTCCAAGGGCACAGTTGTACAAAACTGACAATCCTTTTGAAGGACAGAGACAAGAGCAATACAATGGCTTCAGACAAGCATTCCATACCACACCAAAAAAAATATTGGCAAGAATTTTAGCTGGTGCAAATGCACAGGATGAAAAGTAATGAGAGAATTTGGGTTCTGAAAATTTCTAGAAGTTCTTTGTCTAGAGCAATGGTGCCGGGCACAGATGAAAAGTAGCACTTAATTAAGTCTCACTGCCTGGAAAGACTGGTATCTGTTAACAGCTGTGCTACACATGAGCTCAAATAGATAGGGTTTAGGCATGTTTTATCTCTTAGAGCACTTGTTTTTATTGTATTTGCTATTACTTATCGTTCTCTGTGCACGTGGTGTATAAGCATGTTCAAACGTGCTGACACACACGCGTGCAGGTGCACACAGACGTGTGTGTATGTGGAGGTTAGAGGTTGTCAAGTGTCTCTCCAGGTTTCAGCCATTCATGAAGTCTAGCCAGCCAGCTTGCCCCAGGGCTCCCCTGGGTTTACCCGTCTATCTCCTGAATGCTGGGGTTGCAGACAGGCCTCTGAGTCTAGACAGCTTTTATGTAAGTTCCAGAGAGTCCTCAAACTTATGTGCAAGTGCTTTGTCCACTGGGCCACCTCCCCAGCTCCTTGAGCATCAGTTCTAAACAATACTGCCTGATTTCATGAATGTGTGTGCTGAGATATGGTCATTGGTGCCGTCTGGTATGACATACTCAATAACTCTTAGCAATTGTCATTACCGTCATGGCTTTAGACTATGATGGATGGGCAAGGCATAAATAGACATGACTACAAAGGATCACTATTGTGATCCTTAATAATGATTACCTTGTACAGTATTGCCCATGTGTCAGGCATTATGCTTAGTTCCTCCCATCATAAAGCTCATGCACAGCACAGGAGACGAGGATGATTGCTTCCCCATGTAAGAGATGCCAGCACTTCAGTGTGACCAGTTAGGCTACAGGACCAGACTTTCACATCTGAGAAGCAGCACAACAGAGATAAAGATGTAACCCGACTCGGAATCCCCACACTTGATACCACGCTGTATTTGTGAATTTTCCCATTTTCAAAAAGTGCTGTGAAGTCTTTTTCAGAGATCTCATCTCAAAGCCCCAACCAAAAATTTTTTTCTCAGAAAGACTAGAAAAGAACCCAGGAAAATGTGATTGAAAGCTAGACCATAACTCTCGATGTGAAAGAAATTCAGAAACCCCAGCCTCAGAGGCCCGTGTCCCTGAAATTATGTTAACTGCATCATCCCCTCCCCCCACTAAGACATTTAGATAGTGCTATGTCTCTTGCCAGTATCAAAGGATTGTTTATCTGCAGAATGAACCCTTTAGAGCTGAATGAGTGGGCAAGTAAAGAATACCCTACCTCAAAGTAGGAAATCTCTTTTCACACCTTCAGATCACTCCACCATCAACCTCATTCCATTGTAAACTGTAGAGGAGATCATGTATGTAACTCAGCCAGTACACGTATAGCATGAAGCACTGGGTTTAATCACCAGTACTGTATAAACTGAATATAGCGGTGCATGTCTGTAGTTCTAGTGCTCAAGATGTAGAGGTAGGAGAAACAGAAGGTCAAAGCCATCCTCAGCTATGCAACCAGTTCAATGCCAACCTGAGCAACATGTCTACCATGTTGTCTAAAAAAAAACTCAAAAAAACAAAACAATAAAACTAACTAAAGATCACAGCTTATCTTGTAACATATCTTGAGCTTCATATAATGATGAAATTTGAGCCCCAATTCTATCTCAATTTAATCTATTCCCTCCCAGAATGCTAAGCAGTCCATTCATAACTATGCCTGTCCCCCCAAATCACGGTCAGCTCTAGCCCCACAATCATTGTCAAAGAGCTGGCCAACATTCTCCATTTGAGCCACACACAAAAGTTTTCACAAAGGCTCAGAGCCCAGATGTCAACTATGTAAGGAGTCTTCACTCTTGGTATAGACTCATCACGAGTAAAAACTCAATCCTGGAAAAGGTGCCAAAGATCAGAAGTTGTTCCCTGTGGTCCATGAAAACCATCAGATGAAGGATTCACAAGCGCAGTTGTCAGCTGGATCCAAAAGAAGCTATCACTTGCACCACAGGATCACAGCAGGTCATCAAAGAAGTGTGGCACCTAGGCTGGGAGATCAATAACATGACCAAATACACCTGGCAGCATTCAAAGTCAATGGGCACCAGGTAAACATATGACCCAACTGGGGAGTTACGTGCAGTGGAACCACTCTCACCCATGCCTTTCCTAGTACAATACCCCAGCAATGCTGTGTCTGCCTGCAGCAGCAATAAGCCTTGCTTAGACAAGTGTAGGCAGCACATTGTTCACATAACAATGGAAAAGAGATACTGAGCAGAAGCTCTTAGCAGTGACTGATGTGTGATCCAGCCAAGGTGACATATTATAAAATACTCAGTTGAAACATGCACAAAGCTAGAGCTCTTATGAAAATACAAACATTAGCACTTTGGTAGCAATTTCCTCGTTAACTGCTTGGAGCTTTCCTAAATTCTTGCTTTTATTCTATCCTTCTTGACAGAGTACTTATAGGTCCTTCCCATTCTGACTTTCGTGTGTTTTAAGACAGATATTTAACTCTATTAAACATAGGTGGTTTTTTTGTTTGTTTGTTTTGCACAGTGCCCTTTGGAAGCTCCAAATTTATTTTCTTTAAGTTATTTATTTTTTCAAGTTTTATGAGCATATTGAGTACTCATCCGTCTCCCTCCCACCCCTCCCCCTTCCCCTCCTTTCTTCAGTCCATCCCACTCCCTCTCACCCTCCTGCCCATCCACTTTCAGGGACCCCAGAGCTTCCTCTGGCCTGTCTACTCTTTTTTCTTTAATTTTTCTATTTTTACAGGCATATTGAGAACTTATCCCTGCCCTCTCTTCTATGAGGTTCCCAAAGCCTTAGGATGGGGAGATTGGGTTAGTCTGATTCCAAATTTATTTTCTGAGCAAAGGAAGGTTTGTAGGTAAATTACCTAGCGATTTACTTCCATGAGGGAGATGTATCTCTTCAGGATGTCTGTGAAGAGCAAGCAAGTGAACTGTCTTCAACAGTGTTCCCCAACCCCCTGCCCTGGGATACATATTCAATCAAATTCCGAGGATGTTAATTATCTTTCTATTTGTTTCTCATTGCTATGATACAATACCTGAAAATCAACCTCAAGATAAAAAGATTGCAATGAGCTTTGGTTTGATGGATTTCAGCCTGTACCCAGTGAGTTCTATGGCTTTCAGGTCTATGATAAGGCAGAACATCTTGGTGTACATGGACTGGGAAACAGAGAGAGGAGAACGACTGTGGTCACAATACTCCTGCTCAAGACATACGCTCTGTGGTCTCAAAAGTCCTTCCAAATGTCCCACCTCTTGAAGGTTCCTTCCGCTCCAGTTAGTGTCAACAGCTGGGGACAAGTGCTTCACACAGGAATCTTCAGGGGACACTTGGCATTCAATGCCCATTAGTATTCTGTGATGGGCATCCTTCCAGACTAAAGAAAAGGCTATGTGGTAGGAGTAGCTATCAGGTGGGCAGTGTGACTTAGTCAGTATCTGAGCATACATGTGACTCCCAGAGTATATGGAAACAAAGACACGAAGGAATATATTTCAGGCAAAACTCCACTGTGTTCAAGGATCACCTTTTAGGTATGAATCTGCTGGGCCCCTAAATGGTATGGAAGAAAACCACTTCCTGAAAAGGACCTCAGTATCTCCCACTTCTATATAAGACACCCCATAACGTTCCCATCCTTGAAAAGTGGACAATGAGATTAAACATAAGCAGGTGACCGCGGGGATCTTAATGCTAAGATTTTTCCGTCTCTATTTCTGGTTTCTCCCTGTAAGTTTGTTAACTATAACTATGCATCCTAAACTCATACTTCTGTGCCCTGGGGGCCATCTATTCTCTTTAGTAAGAATTTTTAGTAAGTGTATTTTTGTACAGCCTATTCCTTGCCCCCGTTTTTCTCAGTTACCAGCCTACTCAGGATTCACTGTTAAGAGCCTAATTCTTGGTGCTGCAGAGATTAAGCATATTCAAGTGACAAACATGCATTGTGCATTGGCTTTGTGAAGAAGACAAAGCCCCTACTCTGAAAAACCTTCAATCAAGGGAAGGAAGGCACCTCAGTCCCTTCCGACATGCCCCTCACAGATATCACCTGGTCAACATTTGGGAATCATTTCCCCAAATGTTGTATTGCAGACAATGCTAGTCATGAGTGCTGTGATAGAGCTAAGACATTCATATGACGGCAGTGACTCTCCACATGTCCTCCTTCCTTTCCTAAGTGGCCGCCTTTGTCATTTAGACGTGAACATCACTGTGAGAAGATGATGTTAGGAAGGTAGCATGGGACATCGTGTGCATATACATGTGCATACACATGAATCTGAGACACACACAGAGACACAGAAAGAGAGAGAACAGTATGACAGGTCAAGCAGTGGTCTCCTCCAGGTTGTGCACTAGATTGTAGCAGATGCAAATGCCTGAGCTCGGCACTCCAGAAAACACATACACATTTCTCATTCTGTTCGTCTGGAGTGAAGGAACTTGCACGACATAAAGCATCCTTACCACTTAAGAAACTAAAAAGAAGCCAACGCAGAGGAGAGTAGACCCAAGCAAACCCCAGAGAAAAACCAGCAAGGGTGTGGCAACATCATGAATTTCCAGTCAAATCACATCTTAAGCCCTATTGCTGTACTTTTCCCTCACAGCAGGCAGGAAAATCCCTCCGACTTTGGAGCAGATGAATTTCCTTATTTTCAATCAAGCACTCCTACCATAGTGAGCCAGGTAGGAACAGGCTAAGAAGGGGAGAGAGACTACATGAAATACAGAAAGCTACCAAATGGGTGTTAACCAAAAGTCTTGACAGATGCCATTCTCAGAGACAGAAAGTATTTTAAATAATGAGCTAAATATGAATAGAAGAATTGAGTGGTCCATATACCATGTTTGGCATATGCCTCATCCTACCAGCACTAGGGAGCCCTAAGGAAGAAGAATCACCAAGAGTTTCATGTCAGTTTGGGCCACATAGTGAATTCAGCCTGGATTACATTGTGAGACACTGTCATAAAAAATAAAAACGAAAGCCAACATACGAGATATATTACCAGAACATTCTAGAACAGACTAGATGACAAAAAACAAATTTTCTGTAGTGGCCAAGAACATATAACATTTTAAACAATTCTTTCCAAAACTACAATGCAGACTGAAGTACTGTCACATCAGGGTCTTTTCTATTGTCTCTCCCCTACCCCATAGAGAATAGTTTGCTGGGTTAGAGAATTCTCTGTATACAAAAGCTTCATTACATTAGTGAACATGCTAGATCAAAGCCTTGGGTAGGTGCCCTGGACCTTGATTCTTTGACAAATTCTATTAGGGTGGTCAACATGAGTCCTGGAACATTGGTTTTGTAATCTTCCAAGAATTTAGTTCAAGGTTCCTTCATCCTTCAGCCCTGAGGACAAGAACAAGCAATTCCAACTCTCTGGACTTCATCTTGCTCTAAGACCTCCATCAGGAAGTGATTAAGCAAAATTTAAAACAGCAATTCAGGGACCAGAGAGATAAATCAGTAAAGTGCTTGCAGCAAAGCATAAGGACCTGAGTTCAATCCCCAACCAAGCTACTTGGCAAGGTTGATCTGATCTCTACCCATCAGCAAGAGATCCTGGTGGAAGATATCTACAGAATGACAGCTGAGATTGTCCTCTAGTCTCTATACATATACATATGTACACACACAACAACAACAAATAAAATATACATATTGATGAAATAAGCATAATATTGAGGAAACTAGAAATTTATGAAATACTATTGTTTCATTTTCTGTAGGTTACTCTACAACTACACCATGTTTCATAAAATGGAAATTTGAGAGATGAGAGAAAATAAAATGTAAAAGTGTGGTCTTCACACTCACAAATGGGTCTATGGTAAAATTGGGATGAGAATTCAGACCTATGGTTCTAATAGACCTTGCACCCCAAACTCCTTCTATTTCATAGTGAGATCTACAATGAGGAGGTCTGTGCTTATAGTCTGGTAGGCACTAGCAGGAAAATTGGCATTCTCCCAAGGCTCAGAGTCAAAAACAGAAGGCACACTATAGATTCTTTACTTGGTTATTTTGAATGAGACAGGTAGAGGATAGAATCAGAGTATAGAGAGTGTACTTGATAGGACATAACACTCATTCAGTCGTTCTACAAATAATGACTTTACTGGGCAGGTGAAGATGTCGGATGGGTAGAGATTTGTGTGTGCGAACACAGAAGTCCAAGCCTGATCCCCAGAACCTATATGCCAGGACAATAGACTTCTGAAGGTTGTCCTCTGATCTCCTCTCCTTCTTCTCTTCCTCCTCCTCCTCCTCTCCTTTTTCTCCTCCTCCTTCTTCCTCCCCTTCTTCTCCTTATTCTTCTCCTTCCCCTTTTTCCTCCTTCTTCTTCCTTCTCCATCTGTCCCTCCTTTCCTCTCTTTTAAGTAAATAAAATATTTAAAAATATTATCTGTATCTATACCATCAGTGGATGCTCAGTGTACTAAGGAAATAACATGAAATGAAACAACCTGAAAAACAGTCCTCTAAATCCTTTTGATAATGTGATGACAAGAGTTAAAAAAAAGATGAGGTTTTAAGGTGACTTTGTGATAGCAGGAGAAGGAATCAATGTCAGATAGATGTTGAAGACTCTTGAGAAGGTGCTAAAGTGATCTTCTCTTCCCATCTAATTACCATAACACTATTTCTGAAAACAACATTGTCTAGCAGTTTTGGGGAGTGGGTGGTTCTGATTCAGGGTTTATACCTAGATGCTACCAAGCAACCAAATGGACTACAGGCCCTGGAAGCTGGACTGGGACAGGAATTTTCTTGTGTGATAGTGTTCAAGCCTCACATCCTTGCTGGATGGAATTCTGCAGATCCTGGCAGCTAGTTTCATCCAACGCAAAAGGAGGCACAGGGGTGTGGGATCACAAGTTTTTTATAACTGAACCTCCAAAAGGACCTACTGCACTAGCCCAGCCAACTCTTCTCTAATGGAATACAGTAGAGGACATCCAAAATATAATTTGTATGTTCTTGGTCACACAAATTAAATTTATAATACCACAGAGGTCCCTTCACAAGGGCATGGCTCTTCGAGATCTGGACCATCGGAGCCCTTTTAAAGCTTGCTAACGACACAGCTTCAGAAAAGTTACTTAGCAGTTCCATTTCATCTTGTCATCTGTACATTGAAAGCCATTTAAATAGCTGCATCGAAGCCCTCACGAGAATGCTGAGATGATACTTATAAATGTTCTCAGCCTACTGCTTATCACTCCACACATGAGCAACACTTGTTAGCCATTCTGCCTATTGTCATTACTGTCATGCAACTGTCATCTTCATCTTCATTTTACAGGCTCTGATATTGAAGCTCTCCCTCATGCTAAGCCATTGAACTAGACGATAATAAAATCAAGGTGCTCTGAATCCAGAATGTTGCTTTCTCTCTTTCACTGTGTGGATACAGAATTGCCCTAGGAAATATAAATAAAAGAGTTAAGAAAACTATCTGTACAAGCTACTTATATCTGTTGCTGTGAGACACTGCTCAAAGTCAAGCAACTCAAGGGAAAAAAGGAGATTGATTTAGTTTAAAGTTTCAGAGAGGAGATACAGTCCATTGTGTCAGAAAAGGCATAGCTGGCAAAAGATACAAACATAAAGGAGGCTGAATGCTGCAAAACTACAAAAGCAGACTTCTCCTGGAAGGAGGAAGGGCTAACCAATTTCAACACTCCTCCTTCATCCTTTCCTCCCCCCCATCCCCACCCCCCCCCGGCCAATGTGACTGCCTTCCTCCACCTAAAGGTGCCATGGCCTTCCCAAACAACTACTAACAACTAAATATTCAAACACATGAGCCAGTGGGGGACAAATCACATTTCAAGCCATGACACCATCTAAAGAAGTAATTGGGGGCTGGAGAGATGGCTCACGGGTTAAGACTCTGTTTCACAAGCAGAAGGTCCTGAGTTCAGATCCCAGATCCCACTTAGAACTGCAGCCTGCATGTCTGGCCCTGCCGGGTGGAGTTTTGGAAATCCCAGAGTAAAGCAAAAAGGAGGTAGAAAAAAACGATGATTCCTGAAATCATCCTTGGTCCTCCACAGGGACACACATTACCTTCTGACACATACACAATAAATAAATAAATAGATAGATAGATAGATAGATAGATAGATAGATAGATAGATAGATAGATAGATAAAATATTAAAAAAAGAAGGAATTGGATGATTAGAGTTATAGGATGGAAGAAAGGCAAAAGAAGTCTCAATCTCTACCCTATGATAATAAGCAAAGAGAAACACCAGGATTTGAAGGCATCCATGTTGTGTGACTTACACAGGAAGTGTGCAAAGAGTGTGGCTAGCTCCTCATTTGGAACTTCTTGTCTCCAAGCTCATTGCATCATAGTTACAGGATGACTGTTTTGGCTTCTGATGTCACATCTGCAATTCAGGAAAGATTACCCGCAATATTGGCAGACTCTGCTTTCAAGATAACTGAATGGACTTCCAATTATATGCACCTAATCAGACCACTGTGAGTTACTGTTCTAGAATAAGTGAAGTGACACAGTTCATTGGCTAAATCAGCTAGGATTCTCCTCCAGGCTTTGATACATTCATGCCCAAATAAAATGCAGTTTCTGATTTTTATGGTGCATGTATATATGTGTACATCTGGTGTATGTATCTGTGTATGTCTGTGCATGCAGATGTACTTGTGTGTGTGTGTGTGTGTGTGTGTGAGAGAGAGAGAGAGAGAGAGAGAGAGAGAGAGAGAGAGCTTGTGGAGGTTGCTCAATCACTCTCTGCTTTTACTTTTTGAGACAAGGTCTCTCACCGAACCTGAAGTTCATCCACTTGTCTACACTGACTGGTCATGGAGTTTCAGGGATCCACCTGGCTCCACCATACGCACCTCCAGAACTGAAATTGCAGGTATGTGCTGTCATGTCTGAACACTGCATTTTATCCACTGAAGGAAAAAAGAAAAGGTTGAGTGTATATTTCTGGTATCTCACAGGTTCAACTGGTCAGCTGAACCTTCAAAAGGCACACAAATATAGCATGGTGATTTATTCCATGGGTGAAATCCACTAAGCTGAACACTTTCATGGTAACTGAGAAGAGACATCATAACTGGCTGGCGTCTGTGTCAGAAACCAGTACTATAAGGAGTCTCCTTCCTGTCGTGGTTTGACCATGACTATTCCTTCTCCCCTCCCCACCCCATCCCCAGACATACATGTTTGAATACTTTGTTCTCCGGCTGAAAAGGTTATGGAACGTTTAGGTGGGGAGCCTTGCAGAAGGAAGTGTGTTGTTGAGGGCAGGACATAAGACTTAATAACCTAGCCCAACTTCCTATTTGTTTGTGTTCATTCTCTTTCTTCTTCGTTCTCCTTATCCTCCTTTTCTTCTTCCTCATTTTCCTCCAATTTTCTTCTTTCCTCCTCCTCCTCCTCAGTATGGCTGTCCTCCTTTTCCTGTCACCATGCCTTTTCTGTCTACCGTATGTTCACCATCATAATGGCCTAATACCCTTCTACCACTGTGATAGTTAATCCTGGGTGTCAGCTTGACATACCTGTCATTAACTAAGATCAGTTGAGACCACCTGAAGACACTGTCTGAACCAATACATTTATAACACAAAGACTAACCCTAGATCCAGTTGGAACCTTCCTAGATCTCATTGGAACTTCCCAGGAGCAGAACAGATAAAGGAACCATAAAACAGGAGAGTGGGAAGAAGAGAGACTCTCCAGGAATCCTCCAGCCTTCAGCTGTCACCCGTTAGCCTTACAGATGGGAGTGACTTAGCCTGACACCAGCTTTGGCCAGTCAGCCATGCCGCCTCCACCATGAAAGTCTGTTTCTCCCCTCTGGAATTGTAAGCTGAATAAATCTCCCTTTCTCCCTTAAGTTGCTTGACGTTGGGCGTTCTCACCATAGCAATAGTTAAGAGTTACTGTTACAATAACCATAAGCATAAACAACAAATCCTAATTCTTCAAGTTGCCTGGGTTGGATTATCACAACAGAAGAGCAACTGCAACACTGTTCATTGGCACAACTGAACCTTGCTTAATCATTTCTCTGATGTGAATGAGAGATTAAGGTCTATAACTTGCTGCAGGCTCTCTATGGACATCAACACAAACACATGACAATCCAAGCGGCTGAAGTTGGCACTGTAGTCACACCCTTCTACCCTCCCTTCACTCATCATGTGATGGTATTGCCTGTAATTTCTGCTGCTACCATTCAGCATAGCACTTCATGTTTTAGACAAGTAATAGCAAATATTCTCCCAATTCTGAGCCATGGATATGCTGCCAAGAAATCTCATGATTCACAAATATCAAGCATGTCATTAGCTTACATTCCCTTCCTGGGAGACAACAAAGTCCTTGAAGATATAACAGAATAGGTTTCAAGAGGTAACACATTTCTCAATTAATACAGACAGAACTCAAGGTGGAGAATGTTTGAGTTAATCCAGGAAAGAAGATTTTTTAAAAAAATAATCCCTTTGTCACAGAGGTGGACATCAGGTAATAGTGACGTGAATGTTAAAGGGGTAACCAATTATTTTTATTGGACTGAAGACCCATTTTTCAACAGGGAACACATGCCTGTTACTGTAAGACAGGCCAAGAACCACTGGAAGGGGAGACCCTACCTAGATAGATCCTAAGGGGGAACAGACTACTAAGATTTAGCTATATGGATGATAAATTGAACAGTTATCTAAACATTTATTATTATTATGCTCATAGCACTACTATTAATCCCATACTCAGAACTTGACCTAGAAGTTTCTTTTGCAATGGAAGGAGAATCACATTTGACCAGAGTATAGACAGTGATTGTGAACTGCTCAGCTTTGAATAGGACATTAAATCATCTCCCACCCCAAGTCTCAAGGAACATCACTCAGAGCGGAGAGGTAAGAACGTAAGAAATTGGGAGGGTGCCAGACAGTATCTTCAGGACATGAAAGGGTTGCTGCATCCAGGAACTCATTCCAGCTACACATATTTCCATAAGCCCTGCACAAAATTTAGCCTATCAGCATTACACTGTGGAAGGGGAAAGATCTCAAGAGATTCTATACCTCCCAATAAAATACTGAGGATTAACACTGACAACATATATGGAGCCTCAACATATATGGATCACCCATATTCCAAGGAGTACTCAGCCACATGCCACTATAGGCAGCCCAGATCAAATGCAGTGAAACACATACACACAAAGATACGAAAGAGGGGCACTAGTTGGAAAGAAGATGATTTGCAATGTGGAAAGGAACAGGGATGGGATTAGGTAACAAGAGAGTGAAAATAAATTCATCATATTCATGTATCAAACTTTAAAAGAGTAAAAATAAAGTAATAATAAAATGACTCCGTTGCAATTCAACTCACAAGCTCATCACCTGCTAGTACCGGTGGGGTTCTAAAGAGAAAAGCATCTGAATTCTTTTTTACTGGCATATATTAATTATGTATAATAATAGGTTTCATAATTATATTTTCATTTATATAATTAATTTATATCATAATCACCCCATTACCCTTTTTTGTCCCCCTTCTACTCCTACCGATCACTTTCTTCCCAGTTAGTCCTTTCTCTACTTTCATATCTCGTGTGTGTGTGTGTGTGTGTGTGTGTGTGTGTGTGTGTGTGTGTTTGTATGTGTAAAACTCGAGTTACTTACCGGAACATAGGTGAAGAAAAACATCAGAACCCTTGACTTCTAAGCCCCATGTGTCCAGCTATAAGTCCTTGGACACGAAGCAGCGTACCTTTCCCAACAACACTACATGTTTAGGTGTGGCAGGCTGGGAGTGGACAAGCCCTTTTGGTATTTTTGTGTGAAAACACTCTCTAATGGCTCCATCTCCTTATGCAAGAAGCACAGTCATGCATATTTCACTGTCCGCTTATTCGATTCCAATCTACAGAGCAGCTCACCATTTTACAATGGTGTAAGGAGGGGCAGAAGAGCCCCCACGAGTAACTGTTGATTATGTGGACAGAAAGCATGGAGCCAGAATTCAGATTGGTGTGCATATGGTTCTTTCCACCAATGGATTTATTATTTTCAGTTCAGAATTTTGGCAAGGGTAGAAGGAAAAAGAAGGTGAGAGAGAAAGAGAGAAATAAAGAGAAGAAGAGAGAGAGAGACTAACAAAAAGTGCTTGTTATTTTGGATTCAATGTGATTCGGAGTAAACTGTAAGAAGGTGAATAAAATAGCTAAACACACAAATTAGGAGAAAATAATCAGTAAGAGTAGGAGGGGGACAAAGAAGAGTAATGAGATAAATATGATATAAATTAATAATATATTAATAATTGCACATTAATAAATGTGCAAAAATGAATTAATCATAAAATACACAAATTATAAAAAATACACAAATGCAAGACATTAAGTTTCCAAAGCTACAAAAACTTTTGTAACAAATCAGCAGTCTCAGAACAGAGAAGCATATTGACTTTTTTTGGATATAGATGAAGAATCAAATATGGGAATTATAAGGAGAAACTTATTCTGCCTTTTTAGCATGAAAAGGAATAGCCAAGTGCCACAAAAATCATGAGTCATTGCATACACTTGGTCTCACAAAGAGTTCACTGGGAACCAGAAAACACCCTATTATGAAGCTCAAGACAAAAGATTCCTGAGTCCATGACAGATAAAAATTTTTCCACACTGGAAAGAACAGAAAAGCAGAGGCACACAATTGAGCACTTTGTAGCTTCCTTCATTTCTTCCAGTTGTCAGAAGGGTTGTATACTGGAAAGAATTTGAAAACTGCAAATACCAGCCCTGACCATCCAATTTCCAATAGAGAAGAATGAATTATTCTGCAATTATATCAAAGGTGAAAGAGGTCCCAGGCAACAATTCTAACCAAAAACTGACATGGGATGAAAGTTTGATGGGTGGCAGCCCTGATTATTAAGATGCTAAGCCAAAATTCAGAGAGAGGACAAGAGCAACTTTCTGTCTGGCAGGCTGCAGACAAGGTCACTGCTCTCTCCCAAGCAAGTGCTACCTCATTCACATACGACACTTCACATTTCCCGTCTTCACTCACCAAAGGACAAAACACTCTCAGCTCTGCATACTTGATGTTTGCCTAAACTTGCCCCAAAGAATTTCATTGGAGTCATTGTTTTGGCCATTATCATGTAATAAATAAATTTATGCCCAAACGGAATAGACAGACATTTTCATATGGCATTAAAAGGGGTGAGTCATTATATGTAAAACTCATTAACAACGAAAATCAATAGAGACTGAAAAAGAGAGACAGACTGAAACCAGGTTCTGACCATGCTTAGCTGACAGTTCAAACTGGGCTAGTAAAAAAAAAAAGAGGTCCAGAAAAAGGGAGATGGCCCAACAGGTAAATCACCTGTCTGGATACCAGAGTTGTGTTCCTTTGTATCTAGGCAAAAGTCGGAGGCGGTGGTGTAAGCATGTGCAATGCCTGCATGCCTATGGGAGACAGGAGGTGGCGGCCTAAAGATCTTTAGAAACTCCAGGGCTAGGCAGTCTGAGCAAGGCAGCAATGAAGAGACTCAGGGTCAAATTAGGTGGAAAGGTGAGCAACGCCACCCAAAGGTTGTCCTGTAACTCACCTATGCATAAGTACGTGTACTCAGAGAGCGAGAGAGAGACAGAGACAGAGACAATGCCACCCTGTCAAGCCTCTAGGTTGCTTGCCATAGTTACTGTATTTTCAATAAATAATGAATACAATAATATATTATATTTTATTCTAAATATGCAACATTTAGTGTTGGGAACATATTTACACTAAAGAAAAGTCATTGTTTCTCCAAAATTCACATTTAACCAATTTCCTGTTTGTTCGTGTGGTTAGTTGTTTTGTTCATTAGCATGCTTGTTTATTTGGCGGTGTTAAATCTTGCAATTCTAGTTTTTGATGGCATAGAATCCTATTTCACATGAATTCCAATCTCTGCTAGTGTAGAATCTTAGATCACATAAGGCTAGTTTTCCAGTTTATTAATGAGACAAAAGTTGCTTCTCATAAACTATATATCTGTGTACTGCCTGTCAATGACACATAAACAGATTATTTTCCCTCAATATGGAAAAATTAACAGTTGAATAGCAAATAAAGTTTATATAACTATGCTAAACAAACATGCTGCCTTCTAAAATTAATTTTAATGTTTATCACAATAACACATATGCATTGTTTTAAATATTGAGTTTAACGTCACAGTGGAAAAAAGGCTTTCTCTTTCCAAGCTTATGTCTGACCAGTTTTCTTAGGCAAGAAACTCACCCTCTAGCAGTTTTCTTGAGAATTTACTTCCATATTTATGGACAATACACCTGCACTATTCTTTCTTAATTTGCCAGTGCTATCAGTGTTAGAAATGATCTGGAGATTCTGTTTCTTTTTTTTCTTTTTCCATTTTTATCTGGGGAATGAGAATATATATGTATGTGTGTTCACATGTGTGGTGGGCACGCAGGCATATAGGTACATGTATACATGTGTATCCACACATATGGAACCAAGATAGATATCACGAATCATCCTACGTGGCTCTTTCACTTTATTCTCTTGAGACAGGGTCACTAATAAAACCCAGAGCTCAGTATGTAGCTTGTTATAGGGATTCCACTCTCTGCCTTCTGAGGCTGAAATTACAGTTGGGATGCTGGAGTCCTAGGGCATTTTACATAGCCTCTACTATTCTGGATTATGCTTCTCTCTGTATGACAAGTGCTTTAACTACTGAGCCATCTGCAAGTTATACATTACCTCTAAACCAGTCTGTTCACAGTACACCTATCAATTCACAATAGTGTTCACAAGTGGGTCCTTTACATTCTGGCTCTCACTGCATTATTTGTTTCTATTTCCCCTCCCTTCTTGCTAGTTCTCCTTTCTGAAATTTCTGTTACTTGTGTCATAGTCCTTCTGGGATTTGTTCTATGATCTTTTTACCTTTTCTCTCTCTCCCATCTCTCTGTGTTTTACCCTTGCGTGGCACTTTCCTTTAATGCCTATTTTAGTATGTCTTTTAATTTGCTGAAGCTATTTTTCTTTGGAGCTTCTGGATATTTCCTTTTCATAGCCCCCCTGTAGTATCATAGCCCCTCCTTTAGTGTCTTTTAGTGTCTCTGAGGATATGAATTACTTGTTGCAGTTGCCACCGCTGTCATTCCACTTTCTAAAAAAAAAGTTTTCTTTGCTTCTTGCTTTGTCTCTCCTTTTCCAAGAAAATGGGGAAGCTTCTCTGTCCATTTGAAAGCAGTCCTCAAATGCATGTCGGCACTGGTTGTGTCTGCCAAAAAGTGAGATACTGAACATCCAGATGAGAGACCTTATGCATGAATGAAGTTGGGCATGAGGTCACTTTTCTGTAAGGGGGTGACGTAGGAAGCCACTCCTCACATTCAGCTTCTCCAGAAAAGTATCACTCGCTCTTACTGGGGAGGACAGGGAAAGGTAGACTCCTGCTGAGCAGAATAGAACAGGAAAATCTGAGCTTCGACAGCTCCCTTTTCTCCAGACGTTAGCTCATTGCTCTTGTCCTTAGCATAATATGTTGGACAAGTATGTCTCACAGGAGAAAACCAGAGCCTTTCAGGGCTGTATACCTTTCCGGGTGTATACCATGGACCACAAAGGTCCATTTAGACCATTTGAGCTTCCACTCCAATCATCTGCTCAAATATTGATTTTTGAATGGATAAGTATGACTCAAAATGTCTTGGATATGAGATGTGAAAGGACCTAAATGGAATGATTACAACTGACAAGTTATAGAATGTGAGGGTAGAATGTGGTAGTAAACAGAATTAAGAAATCTCTGTATGACTTGTGATCTAGTTAGAAATTAGTGTGGTACTGGACCAAAACTAACAGTGAAAGAAGGGAGGAGAAGGACGGAGGCTACCATGCTTGCAATGCCAATGTTTGAGAACACAGGAGTTGGTGTGCCTGCAATCTGAAGTTAAAGTCATTGCACGGCTTCTCAGAAAGTCCAGTTCTGATTCCCATCTAACATGGAATGTTTAAATGTTGCTCTTAATGTCCCTCTTGCTTGTGTCTTTTTATCACCAATATTTACTTCAAAAGGACAGTCTTTAAAAAAATGGTGTTGAGGACACAGTACATCCAAGAATAACAAAAGGAAAACAGTTTTTTAACTTATTTTTATTACTATTTTATATTTTTCAACCATATGAATAAAGGGCAAATATCTTTAGTATATATTCTAGTATATGACCTTAAAATTAAAAAGTAGTAAAATGATATATGTATTCACTAGATAGATACTCAGTACATGCTGTTTAATTGTAAAAGTCGCAAGGAATTACTGTATTAATTTTATATTTGTATATAAAAGAAATATATATAAAAACATATACAATGAGTGTATCTTTCTAAAGAAAGTCTTTACCTTTCACCAATTGAAACAATCAATTTAGAATGAACATGTGAGACTTGAATCTGTGATGCTAACAACTAAATAGAAGCTATTGGAATGGAAAAGATAGCTTTGAAAAAAATCTTCAAATCACAGGAAGCAAAAGAAAAAATAAGCGATCGGATTATTATTCTACATATTACAATGCATGTGACGCACACAAATATTATATGTAAGGATAATGCGTATATGTGGTACTGCATGTGTGTTTTACACATGTAACACAAGCTTACAAATATACAGAGAAAGGGAAAGATGCGAGTAATATCACTACTAAAACTTACTGCTGGTTAATAGACATTATATCTGGAAAGTGCTGTTAGGGGCTTTGATCCTTCTACCTTTTTACAGGAGTATGTCACTCAAATAATGAAAAACAGAAATGAAACAATTTCCATTTAGGAAAAGGAAAAGCACATTTGGTATGTGTAAGCTGAGTAAAGAACACACACACACACACAAACACACACATGCAAATAAATAAATAAATAAACAAACAAACAAACAGACAAATTAATAAATTAAACTCTAGGGAATTGAAAAGAAAAAAGCATTTATAACACAAAGAGGAGGGTAAAAGTCTTAATCTTCAAAAACTCATTAAGCATCATATGCAGCAGTCCCATAATAACAGAACTGGGGTCCTGCTGGCATTTCATGGAGCATGAAAAAAATACAGCTGAAAGCTAATGAAAAGCCAGAGTGAAGAGAGACAGATTTTAAGACCTGCGAAACCTACACAATCTGAAACAGCAGTCAGCTCGGAGGTGGAGGGCATCCAGTTTCTCTCTTCAGGGATGTTTCTGGTTTTTGTCCTGCTACATTAATCCAGCTCAGAACATTTTTTCTTCCTGGAAACATGCTAAAGAAATTATGTAAATTAGGCAATTTAGAGAATTTTATCAAAAAAAAAATTGGTGATTCTACATGCAATCCCACATACATCCAGGACAGAGGAGACTTAAGGTTCTGATTTCCTGCTGTCTATTTTTTTAATCTCTTCATCTCATTTTTTTTTAGCTTTCTTAATCACTACCAGAACAGAATATGAATGGCCAGAAGAAAAAGAACCTCTAAGCTAAAAAATAGAAAAAGAAAAAAATAAGGCGTAAGTCAAATAAAGAAAAGAATTTCCCAATATCTTAGACTCTTTCTGGCTTTACGGTAATAAGAAGTTATTGTAGGAAGATGTTATTAAACATGATTCTTTCCGATGCTGCTGAGTAGGTTATTTGGGTGCACTTCCCCCCCGAAAGCAGTGAATGCACACGCATTCAATATTTGTAATCTTTTTAAGACATCAAAGAGCCAGCAAAAAATAAGAAAGAAATAACAAATAAGTACCGGAGTAAGAAACTCATATTGAAAACGTCAGACGTGCTTCAACACTGAAGCCTGTGGAAGCCTGGAAGAAGCAGAACTGTCGAAAGTAAAAGATGAAGCTGATCAGGGCCGTGGGCAGGGTGATCATCCTCACACACGCTGACTTGGGGGTCTCAAAGATGGCGAAGGAAGGAAAAGATAAACCAACAATATGCCCATTCATCTCATCCCACACCAGGGGATAGCAGGAAGGGGTTTCTGGGCCCCGAATAGAGCAAGAGAAAGGAAAGAAAGGACAAAGATAAAGAAAGAGAAAGTTGCCCTTGAGAGGATATCAACCATGGGTTAGCCTTCTCAAGCATTCATATCATCAGTTGTGAAACACCTGGGTATTTTGAACTGCAACATTAAATTTAGGATATTAAACTTAAAATAAAAACTTAAATTTAAAATGGCTATTGAGTAATGAGAACACATATACACACACACATAATTGTTTAAATCCATAAATATGTTAATTATATATCATGAGTGATAAAATCAGCAGATATAAGAGATCCCTATGTATGTCAGACAGTGTAATTATGATGAATACATTATTAAAGACTATACCCATGTTTAAAGAAATAAAAGATAAATTTGAAAATAGAAAACTATACAAATGTCAGTTTTGAAACAGAACCCTACTGAATGAATAATAATAAACTAAATCAATAAATAAATACACAAATAAAACATGCAAAACAAAGATTTTAAGCATAATTAGAGACTGGGCGGCAGATTAGATTTAAAAAGAAGACCATGAAGTAACACATAGGAGAGTGAATGCGAGATCTTCATTCAGAGCGTAGAATGCAGAACACAAACAACTGGAAAAAGACAGAGAGGAAGGCAGATATGTAGGGAGAAAGTCCAATACTCATTTTAAAATTTCAAGTAAGTGATAAAAAGGAAAGGAGGACGGAGATAATATGTGAAGTACTTGGGAAGAGAATTTTCCAGAATTGGCAAAAGATATCTGTCCACAAATTTAAGCAGCCAAGTGAATTCCAAGCAGGATGTTTTCAGAGAATCCTATCCTATATATACCAGAGTAAAGCTATAGGAAACTAAAGTTAAACTAAGAAAAGTATTAAAGCAAAACTATTTTCTGAAAAAAATAAGTATTATCATTGTTAGATGGATCTTTCCATCCAGGAAATAAGAATGAAAGAGAGTTATGAATTCACATCTTCAATTTACTGAGTACAAATAACTTCCCACCTAGAATTCTGTTTTCTTCCCCCTCACCTCCAAATCTTTGAAGAATAAGGATAAAGACATTTTTTGACATGCCAAAATTAAAATCGATCACAACATCAAATTCTAAGTTAGGAACTTTGGAGAAAAGGCAAGTTAAGTGTCTCCGGATGGAAAGTATGTGAACAATAATGAAGGAAGAGCAAAGAATGCTTAAAAACAGAATTCAGAAGCATCTCCTCTAGGAAATTTTGAAAATAATCACATTTCAGAGTCTCAAAATAAAGTAAGAGGAATGGCAAGACTTTGACTTCACAGTGCTATGTGACTTCTCGCAGAGGTCTGTTTCTAAGCCCCGAGAGACAGAGCAAAGACAAGCCAAAGACAAGATTCCATCCAAGTCCTGCTTGGGGAGCCAGTGAGTTTACTAGATGACTTACAGGTTTCCTACTTGGACAATTTAGGCAGCTGTGTCACAGAAAAGTGCACCCCAGCCTGAATGGTGATTCACAAAAGTTATATTACTGGGATTCCCATTTCTAGTTCGTCTTTCACTTCCCATATAATCTAGGACCCAAGTGTCCAAATTTTTGACATTGAAGTATGGCTTTGTCATCTACAAACGTGTTGAGTCACTTTCATAGTGGGATTCTAAGCATCTGGGCAGGAGGAACAGGATCAGGAGAGGGGTCGCTAGAGTCACAGGTAAGGATCTGATCATTCTCTCCTCTCCTTTTAGGAGGGATGTTAACAGATACCACGGTATGAGGATCTTGCGTGTATAATCACAGCTGCTCTAATTTCAAAGCAGGAGCAGCCACATCATACGAGAGGATAGATTTTCACAACAAGCAGAGACTTGGGTAACTGTTTTGGTGCTTTGAAGAATAGATGAAATAATTTGCAGGAGAGAAAGGAGGAAGCATCAAAGTATATAACTTTGAGGAGATTTCTGTGATGTTTGTGTTCCCTTGAATTTCATTCATGGATATTTTCTTTTCACGAATAACCCAAGCCTTCAAATAGTTATTGAAAGTAGGATTTCTTTCTAGTTAAAAACACTATACTAAATATCAGAGCACCCTGAAATACAGGACCAGAAGTAAAATATAAGTTTAGAGGTCTCTTCGAAGCACAGGTGTTATCTCAGGGCTAGGATGGTCCTGATTTCTAACCTGATATTTTACTTGCTCTCTATGCAACTTTAAGTGACCTGTGTAAACTCTCTCTGAGCCTCGTTTTCTCTGTTTATATAATGAGGACAGCAGAGCCATCTCCTAGAATAGTGAGATTCAAGACAGAAGTCAAGCGTGGTGGTGCTGGCTTGTACTTAGAACACTCAGGAGGCTGAGAAAGGAGGATCCCAAGTGTGAGTCCAACCATGGCTATAAGTATAACTGCTTTTAAAAAAGAGGCAACAGAGGTGGCTCAGGGGTTAAGCCCTGCCTTGTAGCCGGAAGGTCCTGAGTTCAGATCCTAGACCCACGTATAGATGCCAGGCAGAAGCGGGGGCGGCCTGCGTTTCTGGTCCTGGTAGGGCAGAGCCTGTGAATCGCGGATTCTCAAATTCGTCCATGGTTCTACACGCACATTCATACATACACACACATACATACATACACGTGCACACACAGATACACGCACAATTGAATAAATAATAATAAAAAAATTTTAAAAAAGAGGCAACATGCACAGACTCAGTGTTACACATAGCATGCAATCATGCAATAGTGTAGAAAGTGTTTCCTCATCCACTGAAATCATTTTGATGCAATGATCTGGGTTAATTCAGAAATAGTATTTCATTTCAAATCTATATGATCTTTGAAGTCAATGAAGCTCTAAAAACCTACCATTCTGGTCTCATACTCTGTAGCCATCCTCCAGTCTTCCTAACAGGACTCTTGATTTATCTGTTGCAGCTACACAGGAAAAAACTAATGTTTTCTTTCCCAGTCTTTTAGCAGTTAGAGACATCCTGGGGCATAAACCTGATCAATGAGGTGTCACTTGTGTCAACCATGGGACTTCCATCCAGCCCCTTTGGCCTTTTGACCTGCCATCTTCTTCCTGCTTGGAAAGTAAACATAATTCCTGGGTGTGCAACAAGGCCAAGAAAGCATGAGAACCAAGTCAGATAAAAACACAAACAAGAAGGCACAGCAAGCCTGGGCCCTGAAGGAAATATGGAAGAGCCGATTTCTTCAGTGGTGTAGCCAATGGTAAGGCCCCGTTCCTCAGACTAACCCGTCATGATTACACTCATTGTTCACAATGGTAGAATTGAGGAAGATTATTTGGGAAGAGACAGGGAATCTGCAGGAGAGCTGGAGAAAACAAAGATAATGGAGAAATGTCTATGATCAAAGTACATTATATATATGTATAAACTGTAATAATGAAATATATTATTATGTATAATTTGCATATACTAACAAAAAGCTTTAAAAAATAAAAAAGAAACCCTAGGTCTTTGTTATTGTTGACTATATGACCCTGGGTTGTTATTCCTGAATTGCTTCTAATTGTATAACAGATATACACATTAATTATCCACATGCCCAGGCATTTCACATGAAATAAACCATCATATATGCAGTCCAATAAAAACTAACAAACCAATCCAGAGCATCTCCTGGGCACCTGGAAAGGAAAGAGCAAACATTGTTCTATGAGTGGACTCTTTTGTTCCCAGTGGACAATCCAAGGTCCACAGGAAAGGTAGGAGGATAGAAAATAGTTATCAAGAAGGTAAAGTAGAGTGAGGACTGCTGTGGCTTGAACGTTAACGAGCCCTCCAAGGACAGCAAATCTGTAAGTCTTGAGATCAGGTGGAGAAAATGGCGCCAGCACCATTTCCAGGGAGAACTTCCTAATTGCTCCCATGAGAAGTTCGGAATCTCTAGCGTGCAACCCAGGAAATGAAGCAAGAGCCATAACCTATCACTGGCCTCAAGAGAAAGGAAGTCATGGCCCTCATCAACATAACAAAAGATAACTAATGGTAGTGAAATACAGTCTTTGGGATCATTTTCTCTATTATTTCTGAAGGGTTGTACAATGATCAGAGAGAACACAAAGTTGCTTATACACTAGATGTGGTTTCATGATCCTACTGAAGAGGACGTAGTTCACAGGTAGTGCTGGCTAACTCATTGGGTAGATTTACTGAATCAATAGTCTCTGGGGACACAGAACCCTTTAGTAAAGAAGAATAAGGAGCCAGCTGTACCCTCTCAGAGTTTATAATCTATTATTAGTAGAGAGACATAAATGCAAACACCTGATAGTACAGAAAAAATAATAAATCCAGGACATTTTGAGACAGTGAAGTAGTTATGTCACCAGTGCAAAAGTTAATGCTCATAATGTTCACAATGGAGTGGGAATGGAGTGAAAAGTATTTCATGGTTTTCTTCTGTTCCCTGTCTAGCTACCTGACCCTGGATAAGTTGTAGGATCCTCTGTTATACTCATTATACTCATGGATACTAAAGGACTCACATTACAAAGCTCTTCCATGCTTGATTACAGCTTAGGGCTGGGAGCAGAGCTGTTGGCAGAGTGCTTAGTTAGTGTGCACCAGGTCTAGGCTCCATCCCTAACAACTTACACAAGAAATGGGGATCATGTCTGAAATCCCAGCACTTGAGAGGTGGAAGCAGGAGGGTTAGAAGTCCAAGGTCATCCTCAGCTACACAGTCAATAACTATTTCTGAGATGACAATTACTCAATCAATATTAATATCATTAGCAAAGGGTTTGTACGCCGTGAGTATGCTTCCATTTACAAGGTTTATTTTTCTCCCACAAGTGCCAGTTTCTTCCTAAATGGTCCTTACCAGCTTAGTTCTCACCAAGGTGAAAGGATTCACTTCAGAGAATAGGCTAGAAGGATAAATGGAAACTCAAATAACTAAAGCTTGAGATACTTTTACCCGTACTGAAATCAGTGATGTCCGTTTTGGGTTCTCAACAGCTGGTCTTCTCCCTCAGTCAATTCACTCTATCTTTAATAGAGCAAGTCTATATTGTTCGCGTATTCTCTTGTCTTTTGTTTTCCTTTGAGACATTCATGTTTTCTGTTTTCACAATCCAATGGAACTTTTATTCATTTATTAAGTATATTTCCTCGGTTTCCATGAAGACCCAAGAATCTCTTCTGAGTTTAACATTATTAAGTGACATCATCAAGGCACACAGGACCCTAATCCCCACGACCTTGTTCAAGGTTCACTTCCAGCCATGGCCCTTACTACCTTTAATCTCAGGTCTCAGAGCTAATTATTGTAATGCTTCCTTTCTAAAAGGTGTCTCATACTCTCCTCATCTCAGGTATTTGTGACAGTCATTTCTCCAAATGATTTTGATTTCCATTTGTATTCCTACCCTACACTTTGTGAAGCCCACAGGCATCATGATGAATCTGTTTTACCGTGGATCACAGTAAGCATCAATGGGAAGTACTAAAATGTTTAATTTTGCTGGCAGGAAAACTGTTCATATGCCAAGGTTTGATTAAACAATAAATCATTCCCATGACACACATGAGAGCCTGATGTGATGACGGCACATGAAAAGGAGACTTTCTAGTAAATTCTATGGAGTTTTCATCAACTCAACAAGTACCAGTGATCGCATAGCTGCTCAAAGCATGTGTACATCAGGGACATGTGCCCTCACACATGAGTTATTATTTTTCCAAGCAAGATTTAAATTCTAAGCACATTCATGCTACAAGACATTAAAGGCACGGAACATTCACTCTATGAATTACAGTCATGTTGCGTTTAGGAAACCAGTGAGTAATTCTTTGTACATCAAAGATGTTGCGTCCAAATTTTCCATCTCCCTCTCGATGTTAATGTTGGCCTTGGCTGATCCTTCATCAAAGAGTAGTATAATGTCTTTTTGAATGACCTTTTTTTTTTTTTTTCCTTATGTAGCATTCACAGACCAGGTATTGAGAAGGACCTTAGTAAGACTCTGAGAAGATTTGAAAGCATGTTTGGTTTTTTTTTCAGTGCATCCCCTCTATCCTGAAGAGGGTCGAGATGAACACATTTTCAAAATTACAGCAAAACTTCTCAGAAACTCAACAGAATTCATGGAGAGCTGAGCAGTACGGATTTCTTCTTGACCCAGGCCAGTAGCACAGAGCCTACAACAGTGGACTTTCTGAATTATTTATTTTTCACCCAGAAAGAAATCCTCCTAGTGGGACCTCTTTATTTAAGCATCCTTGGGGCTGGAGAGGTGGCTCAGAGGTTAAGCCTCTGCCTTGCAGGAGGAAGGTCCTGAGTTCCGATCCTACCTCACATATAGACGGGCAGAGGCGGGAGTGGTCCTGCGTTTCTGGTCCTGGTAGGGCAGAGCCTGTGAATCCCCGGGCAGAGTAAACAAGGAGGAGGTGGAGGCGTCCATGGTGGTTCCCGAATTCGTCCGTGGTTCTACACATGCACACACACACATACACGTGCACAATTGAATAAAAAATTTTTAAAAAAAGCATCCTCCATCCCTTCCATTGCACGATGACAAACCACATCGCTGGCACCCTTCTACAGTCGGTAGGGTGCTTACTGGCTTCACAGTGCTTGTGGCTTGGAAATTCTCCGCTTTTTGTTCGTCTCCTATGCTTGTTGGTTTCTTTACTCTTTATTTCACACAGGCTGCCATAATAAAATACTTTCAGCTAGGTAACGTAAAAACAATGAAAGTGTATTCCTCATTTCTAGAGACTGGGAAGACCAGACGAAGATGCCAGAACATTCAGTGTCCCATGAGGGCTTGGCCCTCATAGTTGGTATCTTCTGTCTCCATCTTTACAAGGTAGAAGGACAAAGAGGCATTGTCGGGTTTTTTCTTTTTCTTTTTTTTTTTTTTTGAATGATGACATTATTACCATTCATGGCATGATCTGACCCCTTCTTAGACAGTCTCTTAATGTCACTGTATCAAGGATTAAATGTGAGCATGGTAGAGAACACAAACATTCTCTCTCTCTCTCTCTCTCTTTCTCTCTCTCTCTCTCTCCTTTCTCCAGTTCTCCCTCACTATATCTGTATCCATCTCCACTATTCTGCATGTCTGGCTCTATGTCCTCTGTGCATTTCTTTATGTCTTTCTTCGCTGTTACAGACTGAATATGAAATGCCATGCCTCCCAGACATGTGTGTTGAAGACGTGGTCTCCAATTTGGTGTTCAGAGATGGGTCTTTGATGAGGGGAGTAGATCTTGAGGGCTCAGACTTAATCTGTGAATGAATCCATTGAGGATTCCTAATTTGGTAGTATTACCGGCTGTAGTGGACAACTAAGCACCTAGCTGGGGGAAGTAGGTCACCAGAAGTGGGCCTAGAAGAGTCCTCGTCTCCGGTTTCTCCTCCCTCAGTCTGTGCTGTCTGTCCGTCACGGAGTCAGCTTCTCTGCTCTGCCACGCATCACTTGCCTTCATTCTCTGACTCACAACGAGGGCTCAGAAGCAACTGAGCTTAGTGGCTGTGGACTAAAATCTCTGAGATAATAAACCAAAAATGAATCTTTCCTAAGTTGTTTTCCCAGAATAGAAAAGTTTCCCACACTGTCCTTGTAGTTTTATCTCTTTTCTCTCTCTCTTTCTCTCTCTCTCTTTCCCTCTTCCTCCCCCCTCTCTCATACATGCATGATCCAGCAGATCATGATATTATTGTTTTGCCTTTATCATTAATCCCAATAAATGGGCCCATGTTTCCCATACTATACATTGAAGAAGTCTACTTTGAAAACAAGTTTAAAGTAGAGACACTGAAAACCTTTTTAGGAAAAAAAATACCAATATAAGCAAAAATCAATTCATCATTGTCTCCTATGTCTAACCCTTCGCATAATGATCCCCAAGATATAGTGAAAGTTCTCTGTCAGTTCTTAGACAAGTGATTCAAACTATCAATAGAGTGATGCTCATTTCAAATATATGTCTATGTCTAGATACTGATGGAATTTATAATAAATGGCACTTTATGTTTACTTACTATCATTTTGAATATATTGAATTCAAGATTTTTTTTTCATGTAGAAGATTCAGGGTTCTCATGAAATTCTCAACGCTATGAAATTTTCTGTGTATGAGCATTTTCCAGGAGAAAAGTTCATCGTTCATGGAGACTCCCAAAGCAGCCAGGGAGCACGGCTGGGTACCCTGGAATCCAAGCACTCAGGAAGTCGAGGCATGAGTGTAGCTCAGTCTGGCAGCCACAATGAGAACCCATAGCAAGAAACAAATAGCAAACAAAGATCCCCACAGAATCCTGTTACACACAAAAATATCCATCACGGAGGCGGTAGCCATCTTCAAAGTTTGTGAATACATTGCAAATATCTTCCTCCTGATTAGCGTACGTGGCATCAGCCAGGGGACACTAGCAGTCATACATCCAGCATCATGTGGATGTTCATAAAGCATCCCCTGCTTTGAAGGCTACCGTTCTGCCCACCGGGAACTACTGTTACTGTTACCAGACACAGTGGTTACTTCTCGGTTACTTCCCTAACACTGGAGAATTCTTTCTGACATAGCTCAAAGGCACCTCATCTCCCTGCATTTATCTTCCTGGATACTTCCACAAAAATTCTTTCCTTTGCATGGCCCCTTAAAGGAGAGGATATGGTCACACTGCACTTAGCAAACCCTTCATTCCACCTATACACCAAGTCCCACCCCAGGAGCTGTGCTGGAGAAAAGCTTACAAGGTGGTCTTTTGTCCTGCTTCTCAATGCAAGGGATTGATATGCTGGGCTGCCACAACTCACCAGACAATGAAACCATAGAAACTGGTCAAGGTGGATTCAAGGTAGACACTTGACTTTAAGGATGATTATCCTTTCATTTGCAAAGCGGTTTATGAAAGGAATGTTGGCTTGGGAAATGAAGGTATGGGCAGAACATTGAAAGCCAAACAAAAACAAAAACAAACCAAAACAGTTTCTCAGCATCACGCTGCCTTCAGAAGGCTAAGGAGAGAAAGGGTCATTTGTAAGTTCCACAGTTTCTTTTTTCATTAAGAATTTTCTTTATATAAACACAATGAGTTTTTGCGCATGATCCCTCCATCCCTCCTGACCCTCGTCTACCTTCCTCTCCCTTCACCAATCCATACCTGTCCCTCCTACCCCCAAGACTGTCTGCTCGTGTGGACCACAGGGCTTCTCCCTTCAGGTCGTCTGCTCCAGTAGGGACTGGGCCTTTGTGGTAGTACAAGTGGCCCTTCAGTGGATAAACCCACTGGTGGAGACGCTCCCCTTCACCTGTGTAGCACCTGCCCCTATGATTCCTACCAGGCATATTTGCTTCTCTTTATTTCTTGCTGGTTCAGGGGTCAATACTGATACGTCAGCCATTGTGTACATCTGGTGGGAGTAGATCTCATTGCAGTGAACTTCCGGATGCAGCAGCCCTGTTGGAAAGCAGTGTCTTAAACAAACCTTCAACAATAACTACATTGTGGCCCCAAACTTCATAATCATTCTTGTCTCCAGATTCCTTCCTTCCCTCTCTTGAACTCCATATTCCAATAGCCTTTTATACTCCTGCTATTGTGATAAACTTCAAGGGAGCCACTATAATCACCAATATATGGTATTCACATCTTTGTATACCCTATTCCTCTATGACCTCCAACAAGTAAAATGTCACTCCTATGGTTATGCTACTTTATATGAATCTCTACGTTGCTAGTGACTTCCTCTCTCTTTCTGCCCACCTCTCCCACACACGCTGGAACTTAGAAGTGGACACTCTGCCATCTAAGCCTCTAATAAGGACACGAACCTGGTCAGCACCTAAACTGCAGCCTGATAGGATCTAAAGCCACATGCCCAGTCCCACACTCCCAGATTCCTATCTTCAGAAACTGTGAGGTAATTAATGTGTGCTGCTTCAAGCTGCTAAGTCTATGACACAGTAATGAAAAATAAAGTAAAAAACAGCTAGGCCTGAGCTATCTTTCTGGAGTCTTCTCTTTCCTTCTTTGAAACCTTCCCCTTTGGCAAGATCAGATCTAAAATATCTCCATTTTCCCCTCACCTATAAGCTGACAATTGACCCAGGCATCTCCCTGGCAATTTCAATGCCACCGGCTTCCCTAGATCCCCTTCTTACAAGTGTGATGCTGTCTCGGGGGGATGTCGCTGCATGCTACCACATAGATCTGCACGGTCTCACAAGCATGCTTCATCTAATTCCCAAGGCTTGTGAACCTCTCCCCTCCCTCCAGCAGAACACATTTCAGAATAAGGGAATAATTGCAATGTGACTGTATGTGAAAAAATTAGTCAAATTCTGATAAGCATATTTCATAGACTATTTATAACCAAGTGTTAATACAGACAAAACTGAATATATCCCCAGAGACACATGCTAAGTGAAGAGACACAATACTAAGGGTTGCTTTCTTTAATATGCCTCTCTTATAACAATTCTGAAATCCAAGAGCTATAGAAATTGAAAACATGGCAGTAACTTTCAGGGCTTCCGCAAGATGGAGGCAAGAGGAAAGCAAGTTGTGACTCTTAAAGGATGCCTGCAGGATCCCTGGGACCCAGCTGAGCTGTATCAGGACTTCATCTGTGCCTGCATTTGGTTATGTTATTTTATTTCAGCTTTACAAGATATTGCCAATGCATATGACTTTTGAAAGACCCTCTATGTATTTTCCTACAAGTACATCAGAATCCACAGTAATCTTAAAAGAAAAATTTTCATTAGCAAGGGATGCTATCTTTGATCTCTCCAAAGCACACTGTGAAAAAAAGGAAGTTGTAGAGCAAGGCCTAGGCCATGGTCCCATATATGTTAGTATGTGCACATATTCCCTCATTTCATCCCTGTGAGGAATCTATGAGGTAAGCAATACAATGATCTGCATGCTACCAAGAAGGAAGCCAAGGACACAGGGGCTGCGTAGCTCAGACAGGGTCACCTCGCAGGTGACAGTCAGGATTTGAGCTCAGGCAGTACAACTCCAAGGTTAATGCTTTGAACCATCCAGCTGCTTGTCTCTAGATATCAATCTGGAATGAATTTGTATACTTAAATAAGAAGAAAGGGGTCTCAAAGGATTCAAAGGATTCCAGCAAGTAGAGGCATCCTGGCGAGATGTCTTTACTGGGAGGATCATAGTTCGGGTTTGAGGTCCTTGCTAAGGTGGTGCACATTTACTCCACATGCTCACACAATGTCACTAGACTCAGGGTTACAGCGGACTCCAGCGCATGACTGTCCATTGTGTCCCTGTGTGCCACACGGCAAAACAAAACCAAGATTTCTTTGGGGCAAGAGAAATGCCCACTGGGAAAACTTTAAAAGGTGATGTTTTTCACTTTGCATTGTTTACAGGGAGAATATATGCATGACTTACGCATTCAAGAAATGCAACATAAGATCATTTAGCAGTGTAACCTATTGACTCCAAATTTAAAATCCTTTCTAGCACAGCTCACTCAAAATATAATGTAGTGCTCAAAATACTTCAGTGCACCCATTGCCCATAGGAAAAGCCCCCAGACCCCTTCTTGGGACACATATCAGCTGCTTAGAGATTTGGCTGTGGCCCCAACCTGAACTCCTGCCTCTCTTCCATAAACCTGGAAGTCTCCAAGGACATGGTGGGCACTGTCTTGGGTCATGTCTTGACCACTTAACTTCTGTTTTATGTTCATGAATGACAAGAAACTTCCTCCTAAATTGTTCTTCTCTTCATTGGCAAGCTCTCATTTCTTGTTCACCTGCTTCTCATTTAGCCCTCCCTGAACCCCTACATAAGACTCATTCCTTCACCGTTGCTGCCTAGCGAATTACTACATAAATTAGGACTTCGACGTATTTTTATTGCACAGTCTTTGTGGGTTGGAAATCTGGGAGCAAATGAATCTCTAGTTCACACGACCACCTCACAAGGCCACAGAGCAGGGTTACCAGTTTCCTGGGCCAGGGGTCTCATCTCAAGAGGCTTTCTGAAGTATCTATTCTCAGCCTCATTCACACAGTTGGCAAGACTAGATTCCCTCATGGGCTACTAAACCAAAACTCTCAGTTTTTGAGGGACTTTTGGTCGTGAGCCCCACTCAGCTCCTTGCCATACATTCTCTCTGTGGGTCCCTCTGCCACAAAGTATGACTTTATCACAAAGACCAAGTGGAGAAAGAAAGCACACGTTGTGGTCACTTAAGGTCTCCTAAACCTGCTGTGCAAAATGCAGTCTCCATACTTGATCCATTTTGTTCATCAAAGCAAATCACCAAGGTCAGCTTTTGAGTTCAGGGAGATTCCACAAGAACACCTGGGATCTTTGGGAGCCATCTTAGTTTTCTTACTGAACAAGGTTCCACAACGGTGAGGCACAGAACACAGGCAAGCCTTCCATTTCCCAGAGTGCACTGCCATTGCAGCAACCTCGCCTACTTGTGTGCGTGGGAGCTTGAATTCTTTCAGATGCATTCTTGGAACAGTATGTCTTAACTGGGTGCTGAAGGGGAACAAAGCTTACAAACCAGTTGGAGGGGGACAATGACCAACCAAATCAGAAAATGTGTATTGTATCAGATGCCTAAACAGGGTGAGACAATTAAGCACGAGAAAACTGGGAGAAGTAATGGCTGTTTCGATATTTCATTGCTGTGACAAAACACCTGGCAGAAACTGCTTAAAACAAGAAGGGTTGTCTTGGCAGGTGGTTTTAGAAATTTCATCCATAATCATTGGCTCTCTTGATCTTGGGGGCATGGTGAGGCAGGGCCTCACAGCAGCAAGAGCAGATGACAGAGGCCACACCCCTCACAGCAGACAAGAAACAGTGAGAGCAGAGGTGACTAAGGATTGTATATAACCTTCAGAAGATGACCCCAAGTGACCTACTTACTTCATGCAGAGATGCTTGAAATTTGAATGGGAAATGTCCCCTGCAGGTTCACGTTGCATTTTAAAGAGGCAAAGTGTCAGTATGTGCACATTTCTAGGATTAGTTTTCCTCTAGCTTCTCCTTCATATGCAAAGCAAGTGGATCCTCCATAGCATAGATGCTGTCTAGAGCAACGTGGGGCTGGATTTCTCAACCTCAGAGCTGTTGGCATTGGGTTGGACGATTTCATTTCTCCTGCGTACTGCAGGGTGCTTAGCAGTATCCCTGACTTCTCATTATTAGATGAAAGGGGCACCTTCTAAGTTGGAACAGTCAGAAATAACCTAAGGCATTGCCAAATGTTTCTCAAAGGCAAACAAACAAACAAAACAAAACAAAAATCTTGGCTGAAAACCATTTCCACAAACAAAATCCACTAGATATGTGTTCTTGGGAAGTTTACCAATCCTGTTTGACCCTTAGTTGCTTATTCAGAAAGTCCTTCGGGATATGGCTAAGGATAAGAAGGGGAAACAAAATTCTTGGGTTCATCTGTGCAAGACCCGTGCACGCGCAGCCCATGCCTGCGCAGCCCTGTGATGCTCAATGAAACAGTTATGCTGTAGTAAGAATTTCCCCCAGGAAAGTCTGAGCTGCCTGAGGCAGGGACTGGACCTTCTACAGTTCACAAGAGGATATAGCCCAGCTGTGATGCACACGAGGTTCTCTGTCGATGTGGCACTAATGATGACTAAATAGAGTCTTCTCTTTTTCCTGGGGTTGGCACTGCTAGGCTTCCGGAGCCGAACAGATCAGGTTTTTTTTTTTAATTTAAAAATTCTTTTATTTTTATTTATTTTTTATTCTTATTTCCACTCATACAAACTTAACAGGTACACCAGTCCCCTCCCTCCCTCCATCTCTCTCCGACCCCCCTACTCCCCCTCCCCTCACCCCTCCGTCCCCTGCCCATCCCCCAGTGCCTCCCCCACCAATCCCCGGAGCATCCTTTAATGTGCATGCCAAACTCTCCTCTGGGTCCTCCTCTCCGATGAGGTGCAAGGACCTATGTTCCCCCTAAGCTTAGGAACACTACTGTGGCTGTCAGTCCCTAGCCTCCAAGATCCTAGTGCCTTTAGTCCATGCTAGACTTTGTGGGGTCAATAATATGTTGGACATAGCGCAGGTCATGCAAAGTCCTATTATGATTGCTTCGGCCCTAACTTGTATGGAGTATCTTGCATATCATTACTCTTCCCATCCTTGTGCTATTACAATCTAACCCCCCTTCTTCCGCAAATTTCCCTGAGCTTCAGGATGGGGAGAGATTAGGCTGGCCCAGTTCCAGGTGGTTGATATAGAGTCTCTGATGTTCTGAATTATGGTTTGTTGATTTTTTTTTGGTTTTGCTGCTCCTGCAATGCCCTTGGCTCCATCCTGATGGGTATTGGATGTCACCCCCTGGCCAGAGATAAAAACCTGTTATATTAGAGTCTTGTTATAAGTATATATTCAAAGGTAGATGGAATAAAAGTAGGAGACCATGGTGAGAGAGGGGTCAATCACCCATTTGCAAAATGGTTACCTTCTATCTGGTAGCCTATATGCCCTCCCCTTCTGGTGAGATCATACCCCATCATTTGCAAATGATCAGGAAGGAAAGTCTGTGAACTTAACCAGATGTCTCATTACTTACTTGCAGTCCTTGATAGTGGCCTATTTTCTCTGCTCTAACATGGTCCCCTCTCTCCTTGTTTCTGGTTGGGCCCTCCTTCCCTATTCCTCCTGTTTATAATCTTTACAATTACTGTAGGTATTACAGAGATTTGTCTTTGAGTGTCTCTAAGTGGGTTTGGTACTAGGATCCACCTATTAGGGAGTACATATGGCACTTAATTTTCTGTGTCTGGGATACTTCATTCAATATAATTGTTTCTAATTCCATCCATTTCCCGGCAAATTCATCATTTTTGATCGCTGAATAGTATTCCATTGTAATGTACCACATTTTCCTTATCCACTCGTCAACTGTTGGACATTTGGGCTGATTCCATGACTTTGCTATTGTAAACAGTGCTGCTATGAACATGGTCGTGCTTGTGCTATCAAGGTGAATTTTTGCTGTATGGGGGGTTATTCCCAAAAGTGGAATAGCAGGGTCATATGACATTTCAATCTTTAACTTCTTTAAGAATCACCAGATGGCTCGCCAGAGTGGTTGTATAAACCTGCATTGCCACTAGCAATGTAGGAGAGTTCCCCTCTCTCCACATCCTCTCCAGCACTTGGTGTTGTTTGTATTGTGGATTTTTGCCATCCTGACAGGGGTGAGATTATATCTCAGGGAAGTTTTGATTTGCATTTCCCTGATGGCTAAGGATGTGGAGCATTTTTTAAGATATTGTTAGACATTTTAATTTTGTCCTTGGTAAAGTTTCTTTTAAGTTCCAAGGCCCATTTTTTTTTTTCAGATCCTTTACAGTCTTTTTTTTTTTTATTAAAAATTTAATTATACATTTTACAATTTTTTACCAGTTCCCTCCCTCCCCCCTCCTCCCCCTCCCCTTCCCCCAGTGCCTCCCCCCCAATTCCCAGAGAGTCCTTTATTGTGTACACCTAACTCTCCTCTGGGTCCTCCTCTCCGATGACATATAAGGACCCAGTGGAATTTCCATAAGCCCTTTCTCTTGTTCCCCTTAAGCATAAGATCACTACTATGGCTGTCAATCCCTTGCCTCCAGGGGTCTCGGTGCCCTTAACAGATGCTAGACTTTATGAGGGCAACAGTGCACTGGACATTGCGCAGGGCATGCAAAGTCCCATTATGATTGCTTTGGCCCCAACTATTGTTGAGAATCTTGCAAATCGTTGCTCCTCCCATCCTTTTGCTCTTACAATCTTACCGCCCCCTCTTCCGCAAATGTCCCTGAGCTCCAGGATGGGGAGAGATTAGGCTGTCCTAGTTCTATGTGATTGATATAGAGTCTCTGAAGTTCTGGATTGTGGTTTGTTGATTTTCTTTTGCAGTTTTGCTGCTCCTGCAATTCCCTTCACTCCATTCTGCTGGGCACTGTATGTCACCCCCTGGCCAGAGACAAAAAGCTGTTAAACTGGAGTCTTGTTGTAATAGCACATTCAAGGGTAGATGTAATAAGAGTAGGAAACCTCACTGAGGGAGGGGTCCATCACCCATTTGCAAAATGATTACTTTTTATCTTCTAGACTATATGCCCTCCCCTTCTGGTGAGATCAGGAAAGAACGTCTGTGAACTTAACCAGGTTTCTCATTACTTACTTGCAGACCTTGATGGAGGCCTATTTTCTCTGCTGTAACATGGTCCAAGGCCCATTTTTTAATTGGCACATTTGTTTCCTTGGTGTTTAGTTTTCTAAGAATCTGGATAATAGAGCTCTATCAGATATGTGATTAGTGAAGATTTTCTCCCATTCTGTGGGTGGCCTTTGCGCTCGAGTTACAATCTCTTTATCTGAACAGAAGCTCTTTAATTTCACAAGATCCCATCTATTGAGTGTTAGTTGTAGTGACTGTGCTATTGGATGTCCATTTAGGAACTGTTGGCCTAGCCTAATCAGCTCGAGGGAGTTCCCTACCCTTTCAACTATGGTCTTTATAGTCTCTGGCCTTATATCAAGGTCCTTGATTCATTTGGAATTAATTCTTGTACATGGTGACAAGTACGGGTCCAGTTTCAATCTTCTGCATATGGATATCCAGTTTTGCCAGCACCATTTGTTGAAGGTGCTGTTCTTTTTCCATTGGATTTTTTGGGCCCCTTTGTCAAAGATCAAATGGCTGTAGTTGTGGGAGCTTATATCTGGGTCTTCAACCATTATCCATTGATCTGTGTTTCTATTTTGGAGCCAATACCAGGCTGTTTTTACAACTATGGATTTGTAGATCAGGTTCTTAGTAAATGTTTTATACTGTTTTTTAATATAGGGAAGTCATCTTGAAATTGTGTCCATTGTTCATTCAAATATGGTCATGTTAACCAATACTTATAGAGCTTTTTTAGTGACCTAGGCATGCAGCTCTGAGAAGTACTCTCCTGCCAAGGAAGTACAAGTCAGCCCACCTCGCAGGAGATTCAAGTAGATAATGAAAGTGCTCCTCCAGTCAGATGACAGAGGACAAACTTTCCTGACTCTGTCAGTCTTCTCTTTGCATTGATTTCCAGGAAAAGTACTTGCCGAGAATCCATTCACAGAAATATAGTAATAATACAAAAAGGAAGTCACTCGTGAAATTGATCGTGTATGTTCTCCCCTTCCTAAGTACATCACATGCATGATAGACTCTAGTGACAGTTTTATCTTGAGTGCCAACATGGATAGATATTGACTTCTTGGAGAGCTGTGGAAAAAGTCAGAGACCACATTCAAGAGCCAGTGGCCAATGTCTGCCACAGATCTCATAAGAAGGAAGGGATTCTTACTTCCAGGCATGGAGCATGTCTTTCTCTGCCTCTTCCTAACAAGTAGAAATTATATTCTAAACATGATCCACACTCACAGTTAGGTAAGAACTCCATCATTTTATTTGCAGGGACCTGTGAATCACTCTGGACTCCTCTCAATTCACGTGTCCAGACCAGGCAACTTGTCAGCAAATGCCAGTAGCTCTACCCTCAGCAAACATTGGCCTCCACTGCTGCCACCAGCCTGTGTCTTCATTTCTTCCTCATTCTCTTCCCGCCACTCCCCCAGCTGCTGAACCTAGCAGGAGACCACCCAGCTCACGCCATTTAATTCACAGCTCCCTCTAAGTTGCACACTCTTCTGTCTGACAGCTTATTCTCTGTCTCTGTGTGTGTCTCTCTCTGTCTCTGTCTCTTCTGTTGCTCTTTCTCTCTCTGTGTGTGTATCTGTCTGTCTGTCTGTCTGTCTGCCAGAAGACAACTTCAGCTATCATTCCTCAGACATCATTCACCTCGTTTTTTTGGAGACATTATCTCTCTTTGGCATGGAACTCGCAAAGTAGACCAGGCTGGCTGGCCAGTGAGTCCTACTGTCTCCTGCCTGTCTCTACCTTTCCTGCGGCTGGGAATATAAGAACATCCCACTGCATCAAACTTTCTCTTACAAGCATTCTGGGATGTGACTCTGCGGGTCGGCGACCTAGCCACACACACCTGTTCTAATCACTCACTTCGCCGTCTTCTCCCTGAGGTCTCCCTTGGCCTTCCTGGTTATATTTGCAGTTTCCACTTCCTTCTCTTCTCCATGTCCCTCTCCCTTGACTTGCACATATGCCTGTGATAACTGACACCCAGATGCTTTTGTTTTTACTTGTTCGGTGGAGACAGCTTCCTAGTGTGCTGTATGAGGACATAGATCTCTCTCCTGTCCACCCGGCAGCACATCCCCAGCATCCAGAGCATACCAGGTATGTAGCAGTCACTAAGCAAATATGAAGTAAAATCGATAAATGAATTATAAGGCTTATAACTGTTGTTCTCCGATCTCCATACATGCACTGTTATATGCATCATGCCTTCCTTTTTTTCTGTAGCAAGCAACCTCACACAAAGTGCTTATGCCAGTTCTCTACAGTGAATAAATGTCGCGGTGCACTCTTCAGGGCCTAGGAAAATGCTTCAGTTAGTAAAGTGCCTGCATGCAAGCACAAGAACCTAAGAACATATTCACTTTGTCTAAAAACACCACCAAAAACAAAGCCAAAAGCCTGGGAAGATGAAAATAAAGCTGACCAACCCAAAGCACCCACGTCAGCAAACACATGTTCAGAACGTTCCTCAAATCCTACATTCATGAGATTTTAGCCCATGGTCCTTAGCCCCATTATTTTTGGACATGGTAAGTCAGACTGTCACAGCACCAAGGGCATATGACAAAAGCTACTTTCATCATAGTAGACCGGAAGCAGAGAGAGCCAAAGGTACAGGGCTTGTATATAACCTTCCAAGACTTAAAAAAATTTCTAAGCTCTAGGGAGACTGAGACAGGAAGGTTCCTGATGCTAACTGGTTACCAATGTAGCTGAATTGGTGAGCCAAATATTTCTCTTTTTTTCAAGATTGAGATTAACTTCTGTAAATTTACAGTTGTAATATTTCAATTTTCCTAAGTCCTTTTTTTTTAACATGGTCACATTTTAACATGTATAATGAAATATATTAAAATATATGGCTGTCTCATTTCATTTTATGATTACTCATTCTTTTATTCATGTCTTACTTTAGTTTGTCAGTGGATTGCTTAAAAATATTTTTTGAGGATTCTGAGTCTTATTCATCTTTTTAAATCCCCTGGAGTAATTCATAGAATCTGACCATGAATTGGTGTGGGATTTTTGAGTGGATGACTGGATGAGTGGATGAAGGATGCTCTAGGTGCCCAGGGAGGAAGCAATCACATATGCTCATGGGTATGTCTTGGTTGCAAGTCTTCCTCTAATCCTTGGTCTTCTAGAAGCATATTGACCACTTCTTTACTGAGCAGAATATCTCTGCTTGTCTTGGCTCAAGAGGAAGAGCAGGGGGAGAGTAGCTTCCACTGGAAGGTTGGCATGCCACACAGCTTTCAAATAATCATGTGGAGCCTGACAGGCACCATGTCCCTGCATGGACACTTTTTAAACTGTGTGATTGGATGTTATCCAATTTGGGGACAAAGCATATTCACCAGGAGTTGATCTGGAAGTGTTCCCTTTAAAGCCAACAAGCCAACATTAACACTTGATAATTTTGACTCAGGCAAAGGGGGTCTCAGTCACCTCTCTTTATTGGTTCCTTACACCTAAGAGGTGTAAGAAGATGAAGTCTAAGCTCTGACATAGCAGGTCCCCGTGCAAACACTGCTGCCCATGAGAATAAGTTTGAGTCTGGAAAGCTGAGCTTAAGATTGGGACCGAGGTCTCTGAAATCAATCCCCTGTGCTACTTGCTAACTACGCGATTCAGCCCAATTATTCAACTTTACTGGATCTCAGTTTTTCTCATCTGCAACACAGGGACAATCACTGTACTCATACCATGAGGTCCTTATACAGACTGAACAGTTGGTCAGTGCTTTGCCTACAGCCAGACATGGATAAGTCATTGAGAAGGCATGTTGGGCCAGTGAGATGGCTCAGTGAATAAAGGTATGCATATGCAAACTTGGTGACCTGGGCTTGGTCCCTGGAGGCCCACCTGGTAGAAGGAATGAAAAGCTGTCCCATTATCTCCACACGTATGCTATGGCATGCATGTTCTCTCCCCAATCTCCATGCCTCCTTTCTAACAACTAAATAGTGTTAAGAAGTATTGTTAACATGATGACACTGATGATGATGATATTCATGGGGAACTGTTCTACTTATAGATAGATCCCCATTCAAGTCTAGGATACAACCAGTGCAATGGATAGCTACTAGACAGTCGTGGGTTGGCTCACAATCCACATGTCCAGAAGTCACTGTCAAGCAGGAAGCACTGCTCTTCATCTATGCACACACCCCCTGCGAGATGATTCTTTATCACAGATGTTCCAGGCCACCACTATCTCTGTGGGAGGGGGCAGAATATAGTCCTTGTGACTCAGACTGGCTGAGCTTCAACACCAGCTATGCTGCTTATTATCAATGCAGCATAGGTGAATGAATCAATCTGACTTGGTGTGCTGCTCTACAATAGAGATAACGACAGCAACTGTGTCCATCATGCCGAGGAACTGGCAGAGACGAAAGCTATCACAATGGTGAAGGTGCTGGGAAAGAACGTGGACCTGGCTCTCCGAATCCATCAGAGGAGTTTGTTTGTTTTTTTTCTAGTTCTGGGGGCTGGAGCCCATAACTCTGCAAGCCCTCAACCACTGAGCTGTCTCCCCAGCCCTGGTACAGGACTGGGCATCCTGTCCATGACTATGATGGATGGACTAGACAAGAAACTTCATTCAGAGAACCATAGAGTGAGCTGAACGATACCCCTAAGATCATTTACTCCATGCCTTCTCTTTAGAGATGAGCAAACTGAAGTCTGGAAGTAGGAAATCACTGTCCAAACTAAGGCAGTTGGGTAGAGGCAGAAATAGCTTGGCCGGGCTGGGGCTAATTCTCCAAAACTGAACTGACTGCTGCCTAAAATAGGCTCTTCGCCTCCTTGGACCCCTCTCCTTCCCCTGTCCCTCTCTGGCACATGCCGCCATTGGCCAACCACTGTCTCAGCAGTCAGGGTTCAGCTGGGCTTCAGAAAGTATGCATGACTAAGCCCCTCTTGTGCCCAGAGGGGGCTTCTCGCTCATGTCCCTCGAACTGTACTTCTCTTCTTGCTTCCTCGTCACCTTCCCAGGGCTTTATTCCCAAATACACCACTGGCTCTCAATTGCTTAGGTCATTTACTTCGGAGAGCATACAACTTAAAGCATCCATGAATATGATGAATGAATTAAATAGGGAAAGACAGAGTAACAGAGAAAAGTTAACATAAATTACAAGACCTTGAAAATGTGAGATGAATATGCACTCTTGGTCAGAAGTAGCGGAAGCAAAAATGTACAAACTGGTCACTGGCAACTATCCCATCTAAGTAAGCTCAAGGTCAAATATATTTGCAAAGCCCTGGTTTGGATCTTTAATCAGGTAACGCTGGGGGTAGGGGAGATGACTTTGTGGGTAAAGTGTTTACTGCATAGGCATGAGGTCCTGAATTTGAATCCCCAGCACCTATATAATTCCAAGTACAGTGCACATCTATAACTGCAATGCTGAGGGATAGAGACGGGGGGACCTTAGGGGCTTGCTGGCCAGTTAGTTTAGCTGAAATAGTTGGCTCCAGGTTACGTGAAGACTCTGCCTCAAATTATAAGGTGGGTAATGATAGAAGAAGAAACCAAACCTTGAATGCTGGCTTCTTCATGAACAAGTGAGCATCCCCCACCCATGGACACACACACACACACACACACACACACACACACACACACACTAAACAAAATCCAATAAAGTCACTCTATCCCTCCCATGAGCATTTGTGTAATATAACCTCCAACACACCAGTGGAAGAAGCAGTTGACAAGGTCAATTCTCAGAGGAAGCTTTTGAGGCAGGTAAGTTGCTCAACTCCAAGCAGAAAAGTCACTGCTAAATAGAAAAAGCACTTCTGCCTCGATGAGCTCATTTGCTCTCCTATAAAATGGTTCATGAGACTCAACCTGGCAGGACTGTAATGATCCAGCAATGCCATGACTCACATGCCCACTGGCCTAAGACATCAACAGGCAGCACAAGCACAACAGAGGGTCATGTTGTCATTGCTCAGTACCCACCTCCCTCATTCCCTAAGGATTTTAGATGCAAGCCTCCCTCCTTTTTCATCACAAAAGACTCTTTGGGGTTTGTCTTTGAGCCACTGAGGGAGGAGGGAACACAGAGTCTTCCAAGAATAGCGTGCTAACTAATCTCAAGGAGAGCGGCCTTGGGAACAGGACCAAAGTCCAAGGAAACACAAGAGAAAAGCTATTGTGATGGGTTTTAAGGCTTCATAGAAAATGATTCATAGGGCTCTGCTTCCAATTTAAGGTGCACTGAAATTTCCTAAAGCTCTTGAAGAAGTGATGTCATTTCTCCCGGATAGTTTTGTAATCAGGGCAAGTCAAAGTCCCAATGGAAATCCAGTGGAGAAACTAGCAGTGTGTTATCTGTTTCAAAATACGACCACCCTGAAGTCTACATTCTTCTGCCTGTATTGAGAGGAGGCAGTCATAGGTCATCCTACAGAAGAAGCTTGTCCAATAGGATGAGTATGGTATAAGGAAACCAGCAATCAACTTCTTTGGATGCAAGGATTGCTGGGCAGTAAACCCAGGGCTTTGCACGTGCTAAGCAAGCACTCTACCATGGGGCCCTAATTCTCAAGATTCTTTATTTTGAACAGGTCTAAGATGTCTAGGTTGGCCTTAAGTCACTACATAGCCCAGGCTTATGATTTCTTGCCTCAGCCTCGCAGGCCTTTGTCACCACATATACATTAAACAACTTCTAAAGACAGGCTAATTGTTGTAATAAGTAGAATGAAATGTAAGGGGCAGAATTCTTGCTTCTCTAACTTTGTGGGTAGAGAAAGCCTATGACAGGAGCCCTGCTTATGTGGCATAAGGAGTAAGCTGGTAGAACCTTTGCCATCTTCAGTATATGAATTCCAAGATGGCCTGAAAGCTATCATGATTTGAGCCAGATGCAAAGAAAAGTAGCCCAAATGATGGAGTAGGGGAGTGGCTACAGTCCAGATCTGACCTTGTCCACAGTCCTTTAACTAGAACGCTAGCTCATGGCTCTCTAGAAGGGAAGAAACTAGTGCTTCAGCACCAACTGTTTCTTCCATAGAAGCCCCGATTTTGTTTGACTCAGGAGCTGTGATTTCTGAACCTAGCTACTAATTTTCTGGGATAAGGTAACCCAGTTGAGTCAAATACGAGAGACTTGGATTGCTGTCAATTGCATGGAAGCAGGGAAGGTATGAAAGTTTGCCACTGAACTTATGAAACTACACAGTGAGACTCCATGCACAGGTGTGTGGTGCTGGCTGTCTTGGGATTCTGGCATGGATGGCAGACCCCATAGGTTTCTGAGGTAGAAATCATATGGTGACAACAGATTGCTATGCAGCCTTAACTCCCAACAATGAACATGGAAACAACACAACTGCCCTTTCCCTAACAGTGCTGTCATGTTGGTACAGGAGAACAGAAGCTAAAGTCTGTTTTGCCTAGCATGTCGCTCTATCTTCTAGTCATAAAACTCATGTATCTGCGCTGGGAGGCTGGCTCAGCAGTTAAAACATGTGCTGCAGGAGTAACAGGGCTGGAGTTCAGATGACCAGATCGCAGGTCTCACATCTCAAATGTTTAACATCTCCTAAAAGATCCATGGGATGAAGACAAAGCTTTCAAATGCACAGATCTTTGTGGGGGTGATAGTTAATACTGATTGTCAAACTTGACCCAGGATCGAGAATCACCCTCCAAAAAAACATGTCTAGGGTAGGTCTGTTAGGGTTTCTAGATTGGGCTAATTGAGATAACAAGACCAAACCTGAATGTAGATAACACCAGCTGGGGCTGTGGATTGAACAGCAAGGAGTCAGTGGGCTGAGCGCAGCGTTCATCCCTCTCTGCTTCCTGACAGTGGCCGTCTCACACTTTGTCTGCCACGATTTCCTCACTTAGGATGCTCCGTACCCTCCAGAGCTATGAGCCCAAATAAATTATTCTTAACAAGCTTTTCTTCTTTCCAGGTATTTCGTTATAGCACTAAGGCAACTGAAACTGCTGAGACATTTCCAGATACAAATACAGCTCATGTGAAGCATATATGTGGGAAGATCTTAGGCTCATACACAAAGCAATGATGAAACAGAGAAAACAGAGAATCTGCTGGGGACAGCGACAGGAGGTGTTCTTTGACCTTCCTTCTGGAACACTGTCAAAATACGGCCTGCCTCCAGATGTTTTCCAACAACAAATACCGCTGTGTGACTACTTAAATCTTTGATGAAGAAATTCCGCTTAGTCCTGCTTGGGTGAAGCAGATCTACCCAAGGCCCAAGGTGGTTTGATCAGTGTATTTCCTGGTTGTACAGAGTTTCCCTGACAAGTAGGATGCTTGGCAAGGTCTGTGACCTCCACACACACTAAATGCCAGTAGCATCCACTCTGAGTCTCCTCAAATGTACTCTGGGATACGGAGAGGCAGAAGTACATCTGGTCGTGGCCCATGCCTAATCAGGCACAACCAAGAACAGGTAATATTCAACACAGCCACTGCATGTTTGGGGTGATTTAGCAGGGCAGCCATCCCAGAGTAGGCCCACTGAAAATATTTCTTTCCTGGACTTCACACTCTTATGCTCAAATGCTTTTGGACAGCTCCATCTGGATATCATAAAATGAAAACCAAATGCTGTATTTTCCTCTTGCGCCCACTCCATCAGTCTTCTGCACCATCTTGTTGAATGGTAAAAATCACTTACTCCCCCAAATCACGAAATTCTCCCCTGCCTGGAAAAGTCACTTCATTATGTCCTCACCTCCTGCATCAACAAACTCTGCCCAGTGGGGCTTGAAACCCTCTCTCCTTTGCCTCCTGAGTTTTAGCTTTAGATCATTTTTAAAATGGACTTTAAAATTAGCTGACCAACTGGACCCCTCCCGCCTCCCCCACCTCCTCGCCAACATTGTCCCCTTCTGTGTCCCGCTGCTGATCATCAGAACGAGCTCCTCAAATCAATCCTCGCGCCACCATTGGCCTGCTTAAAAGCCTTCGAGCACTTTTCTTCCAGTAGCCAGTCTGCCTTTCTAGATTCATATAGAACATCACTCCTTGTCTTGACTTGAATTCTTTTTTCCTCCCTTGTATTATCTATCCTTTCTTCTCTCTTAGTCCTTTGTTTCAACCACAGCAGAATTTAAGAACAGCGACCAATTGAAAAACCTACGCCACAATTTTTGTCATCTTTCATAAAGAAGCTATTGTTTTCCTCAGCCTATATCTCCATTCTTCTCCTGAGAAATTGCCTCTTGCCCTCCCAGCACTGTGGACGCCATCTCTGACATTGTCACAAGGAGCTGTGGATGCCATCTCAGACCTGTCGCAAGGAGCTGTCTGTCCTAGCAATAACTTGTGGTCATGTCCTGTAACATCTGGCTGGTGGATTTGCAATAACAAGCTTCTCCATTGTCACAGGATTATACGGTCACCTGCTATAGTCAGTGGTGATGTCTGCTCAGCCCTGAAGACCATCCTGAGCATGTGGCAAGCTCATAGGGAAAACATTCCTGAATAGGTTTGTCCACTGAAGGTTTCGACTGCCCCCGCTAGTGAGCACGTGAGCACACAAGCGCGTGCGTTCTTGGACTCGACTTCCAATCCTGTCTTTTCACACACCTGCGTGTGATCCCCAAACCTACAAAATAGGCACAAAATTTTTGTGTGCATCTCTAGAACCACAGCAAGAAAGCGAGACGTTTTATGGCTGCAGGATGTTGCAACTGCTCTCAGCAGATGTCCAGGAGAATGGACTGAGCTGAGGAGACTCTATCACATGCATCTTAGTCCATTCTACGTTGCTATAAACACATACCTGAGACTAAGGATTTATAAACAATAAAGGTTTATTTAGCACAGTTAGGACACTCAACAATACAGCACAGCTTGACTTATAGTGCGTACACTGCCTCTCCATTTCTTCTGTCCATGGGGATGGACGTGACAGCCCGTGCATGCAAATCCTTCATCAGTATGCAGCTTGTTAAATGAGGGCTGAAGAAGGCCACCTCTGCAAAGCCCTTACTGGGGTCTTTCGAAAGCTCGGAATAAATATTAGCGGCTATTATTCCTATGACTGTCTCATTATTATCCATTCATGCTCTGTCAAAAGGCTTTTGGGTCCTTTCCTGAAAAGTCATTACAGACTTGAGTGGAGGTGAGCCAGAAAAAAATCTACTCAGATCTGAAGAGACTCCTGACATCTTCCCACACACACTGGGCAGAGATGGTACTTCAGGCAAGACTGAAGGTTCAACATAGAACCAGATGCTTCGGACATCTAGGAGTCAGAGCATCCCTTAACCTGAATCTGAAGATTGTCGCATGGATACTACAGTGAAGGAGCTGGTAAGGATGGAAATCTGGCTTTAAGGCCCTCCTGAGCTTGTGCAAATTTCTTCTAGGGCTCAGTTTCCTGATCTGCAAAATGGACACAAAATTTTTGTGTGCATATCTAGAACTACAGCAAGGAAGTGAGAAGTGTTATGGCTGCAGGATGTTCAAGGCTTTAGAACTCAAGAGCAGCAAAAAGGTGGAGACTTTTGAAGTCGGATGCAACTACTCTCATCAGGTGTCCAGGAGAATGGACTGAGCTGAGAAGGGTCCATCACAAGCATCTTAGTCTATTCTCTGTTGCTATAAACACATGCCTGAGACTAAGGATTTATTTAGCACAGAACATTCAAGAATACAGCACAGCTTGCCTTCTAGTGCGTACATCAATTTGGATACATCATATGCCAAGAACCCAGGCAAGAATGAAAACTAATATATTGGAAGAGGCAAACATCAGGCTGAAAGATATTGTATAACAACTCACTCCTGCAGTTAATCTGGTTCTGCATTCCACACCCAACACAATCCCCAGAGACCTGACCTAGTCTCCTAAGGAAGCCTTCCATTCAGAAGCTTGGGGACTCCACAATGCCACTTCACAAATGGTCAAACTTCAACAAGAGTTTGGGAGCAAGGAGACAGGCCACATTTGGACCACAACTATGGGGTTGGAGAGATGACCCAGCAGGCAAAGGTGCTTTCCTACAAGCTGGGTGACCTGAGTCTGAGGCCCTGGATCCCACAAAGTGACTAAAGAGACTAGAGTACTGAGAGCTGTCTGTTGATCTGCATATAAATGCCAAGACGTGTGCACCTGCACACACATACACATACACACAACAGACATAATTAATTGATTAATTAAACTACAGTCATGAGCAAAACTCAAGAACTCAAAGAACCGGGTTAGAATCCTGGTCTATCACTTAAATAATTTTCCACAAGCAATGACACAATGTTGATGAGCTCCATACTAGTACATGTAGCTTGATATGCTTAATAAGTGGCATATGAGACTCAGGGAGCATTGTACAAAAGCCACACTGGGGGGTGGTGGGAGCAGCTCATTTAGAACTGACTGAGAGGTATATCATACAAAAACAGCATGTGGACCATTTCACAGAAAATAAATACTCTGATGCTCAAGATTGGCAATGAAAATATATATAGCCCTAATATGTGTTAATCTCTTCATTCAACATTATATGGACTCTATTATCAAGCCTTCTTTCAACTCTAAACTGAAAGATGTTGTGTCATCTTGTGTGTGAGAGGGTCCATAGCCCAGAGAGGTTTAGTGACTTAGCATGGGTCAATGATCATGCATGCTATAAAGCAAAATTTGAACTAACCCCTTATTTGTACCAATTCCATCAACTGTACAGGAGAAATTCATTCTCCTTCCTCAAAACAGCAATTGTCTCAGTCATTTTCTCCTGGGCTTGACTAATTTAAATTTTGCAGCCAATTCCACAGCAGCAGGAATGTGACTCCACAAAAAAAAAAAAAAAAGCTTTAGGGCTTCTCTTAAGCTAAAGACCTCAGAGGGATTACAGAGAGGAGACAAACGCAGCTTGTCTCCTAAGAAAGAGGGAATTCAAAGGCAGCAAGGAGTCAGGGGAGTCTGCCGGCTGCTTTCCCAGCCAGAGCTAACGGAGGTCAAGGTTGACAGGAAATCCCAAATGAGAAACTGGAGTGCTCAGCTGTCCTCTAAGAGAGCTGCCAAGTAGTTATTTCATTAAGGAATAGACTGCCAAGCAGGGAAAGGCACGCAAATCCTGATAAGGGCAGTAAGGCAAGACTATGGTCAAAAGTCTGTGGCTTATTTTCAAGGAGAGAGAGAATCTGTTTCTCTAATGTCGGGGATATCTAGCTAGGGGCTCTTTCTAACATCCAGCCAGCACATTCCATGATAACGGACAATCTCCTGCAGGTTCCAGTACTGATCATGACAATGGGTAGTCAATGGCCACACGCATGTGTGCATGTGTGCATGTGTGTGTGTCAGGGATAGGAGGCAGCAGTGAATCAGGGAAAACCTATAGAAGTGAGCAAAGTCCAAAATGAAATTGTCCAGTGTTTAAACTCAGAACTGTACATCTTAGAAAAATAAACTCTGAAGTCATTTTGAGGTACAGTAAAGTCAAGAAGGCAAAATAAATGACTTTAAGCCTGTGGTTTTTGCAAGAACAAAGGACACTTGCAATTTCACATTCATTAAAAAAAAGAACCAGGAATTCATGCTGTCTTTAAATTAAGCTAATCATTTCAAGACTTCCTCTGTTATTGCCAAGTTGGGGCTGAAGGAGACTGGTAATTTTGTCCAGGAGGAGAAATCTACAGAGAACTTGAGGTTAGGCAAGCAATTAATCCAATATTGGCAGAGGAATTTGCTGATACACTGGCAGCTCATGGGTGAAGAGGCATCTGGCTGCCCAGTTTCCAGTTCACTTATATCAACCATTTGGGGATTAAAAAGAAAAGATAGGGAGGTTCAAGAAATTACCATTGGTCACAGAACCAAGAAGTTAATGGATCTAGACTTCTGCATGGGAGGGATAGGCAACAGTGACTGATGACATGTGGAAAGTTGGAAAACGTCTCACAGTGGCATTTGGAAATCCACCACAAAACTCTTTCTTGGACTGCATGCATATGAGCAGTGACTTACAGGGATAAGTAGCAAATGCAAACCTTTCTTAGGGATCTTGTGGGACTGAGTGAGTGATGGAATGAACCTCCCCAAACCTTAGGCTCTACCTGCATTTATTGAAGGTCTACTATGATGAGCTGGTTGTTGCCCCAGGCACCTGATGCAGTTTGCCTGCATGTTGCTTATGAAATCAAGACGATACAGTTTAAGGGAAAAAGGGGTTTCTTTTCTTACATTGTCTGATTACAGTTCTTAATCCAGCTTGGTAGGAGAGCATGCACCATCACCGAAGGGCTGAGGGAACTGCCCGCGACATCTCCATGTAGCAGTTGAGAGAGAGACAATCCTTACTTTCCAGACCAGCTTGTCTGATCCAGTATCCCCAAGGACGCCTCCTTTCTCAAACAGCTTCTTCCGTTTCAAATCACCTGCCCTGAGACTAGCCCCACCCACCATGGCGTGGGTCTTCCCCACCCACTAGACAATCTCCTCCAGGTTCACTCTGGGCGTTAACTCAACTACTGATTAACTCAACTACAAATGTGCCCAGAGCTCAAGCCCTCAAACATCAAGTTGACACCTGTGTCTAACTATGGCAACACCAAACAGTGTTGAGCAAGGCAAAGCTACTGCCCTTGGGGAATTACATGCAGCTGGGCAGGGGAAGCAAAGTACTTTTCTTCCCATTCCAGGCTGTGTTAAGTTGAACATGGGACTGAAGAACTATCAGGGGATGAGGGGAAAGGCGCTTTTTGTAAGAATGAGTTGGCAAAGTCTTCTCTTGGGAGAAAATATTTAAGCCGAGAACATGGTAGGGCTGAATTTCTCAACCTCTCATTACTGACAGGGACCACAAAATCCTTTGTTGTCTTGTGTACAGAAGTATGTTTAGCAGTGGGCCCAGCCTCTGGAAGCTGAAAACAGAGCCAGTGGTCAGTGTGCTTCCAAGTAGGGCCTGATGCTTGTCCAGGTTGAGATGTTCTGGAGAGGGAAGGAGGAGCCCGTATGGAAGGGCGTGGCCCAGACTGAGGCTAAGAAAGTTAGGAGGGAACCACACGAGTGCTTCAGATGAATAAGGATACGGATGGGCTGGACATCAGGGAAGAAGAAAGCCACCCAAGTTGAAGTCAGGGAAGCAGTGAGTGGCCAGACCACCACCCCCTGGTAGATAGCTGTGAGAAGAATGGAATTGGAATAGCGAGAAAGGGAGTCCTGGGAGGTTTGGCAGAAGAGGGATTTACCTCTTGAAAAGATCACTGGGGCTGTGCTGGCGAGACTGACCATCTACAGTAGAAAGAATCCAGCAGTTCAGTGGTCCCAGGCTTCCACATAAGAGATGCTAGAGTCTTAAACTAGTAGCCAGGGTCATTCATCATGGAGAAGTTTGCCCAGTGGGTCACGTTGCAGCTGGATGAACTGAGAAGGCGCTGAAGAAATCAGGAGAAGCCAGGTCCAGAAAAGGTCAAGTTTGAGATGAGAAAAACCCAGCATGGCGCCCTTGCTACCAAGCAGGGCCGGGAAAGAGCATGGTGAGCCTGCAGAACTATCTTAGGAACTGACTTAAGTATGTTTTTCCAGTACTAGGCGGAGGCTTCACACCAAGCCTGACACACAGCGAGGGTTCAGGCAGTGCCCCAGAAGTGGAGAAAACAGACTCTCTGACAATCCCAGCATGCAGTTATTTACATTACAAAGGCAGATGAGCTATTCTGTTAAATTATGTATTTCCCTCATACATTTCAATTAAGGTAAATTTAGGAAGAACATTCCATCCATGTCATTCACCCATTTGCTCACTATATTTCCCCCTTAGGATGGGAAATTTCACTGCCAAGAGGATATTGGAGTGTCTGGGACCCATCATCCATGAGAAGTTTAGTTAATCTCCAAGACTCTCCCTCGGTATGTTTATTAGACAGTAAATCAGTGACCGAGTTAATTGGAATCAATCTCTTGGTGATATTTTTCTCTACGCTTTCTTACATCCCTAAAAAAGTTACCTACCAGAGAGGATTACAAACCATGAGCTGTGGAAAGCACAGTGATTTTTAAGGAGCTGGAAGTGATGCTTATATTTAGAACAAGCTGGGCTGCCTGCTGCTGTGTGGGGGGAGTGATTAATTAAATAGCCCCCTACTCTCTGTGGATGTGCAGAACCCCGCTTTTCCAGCCGGGTGGCTGCTGTTTTTAGACTACTCACCTCTACAACTTCAGGGATTTGCTTTCCTGGTGATCTTACTTCATCACTTCCAATGATGAACACACACAGCCTCAGCTTTAGGTGCTCTGCAGCAAGAGCTGGTAAATGTATTGTATACAAGGCCAGAGAGGAAACATTTTAGACTTTGCGAAAGCTACCATAGGCACTATGTGAATGAGTCACTGAGACAATAAAACTTTATTTTAAAAAGTGACCGTGGACAGGATTTGGCTTATGGTCTATAGTTTGATAATCATTCCTATGGAGCAATAATCTTTTTCCTGTGATACAAAAATCCTTTTTTCTTTTACTGTGATTTTCATATACACAGTATAAACCTGTGTTTAATCAGTCACTGGGAATACAACTTCCATATCTGTTGAAAATCAGATTTTCCTTTGAAGTTTCACATCAGGGACTTAAGCAATAGTAACTCTAATGGAAGTGAAATGCAGCAGTTATCAGCTGCAGTTATTTACAGCTCTCTATAAGTTTACTAAAACTTCACAGTTGTAGACAACGATTATCTATTATTACTCTAAAGTCTACGGACACACTGGATCTTCAACGTGAACACAATGGCTGACCTGTGTGCATGTGTGTTTATGTGCACATGCGTGTTCTCCATCTTATTTTTGGAAAGAGGAATTCTCCTTCAACTTGGATCAGCCTGCTTCACCCTTCCAGTGCTGAGATCATACTTTTGTTTTTAATGAGGATTCTCAGATATCAAACTCATGCTTTGTACTTGTGCAATAAGCTTTACTGACCGAGTCATCGTCCAGCCCTGATTGATGAGCCTTGCTTGTCCATCTGCAGAGCTAACAGGTTGGCTGTGACTGGCTCTTCTCAGACGGTCTTAACTAGAAGGTTCTATCCTGCATAGTCTCTCACAGCCAATCAAGGCTGGTCCCCACTGTCTGGCGGGAATGCAAGCATGAACCACACAGCTCTGAAGGAGAGCAAGTGCATCTCGTAAGGCCTCCAGGGACTTGAGCTTGGGAGTGCTGTGCTTCCGTTTCTACTATACTGTCATGACTAAAGCAAGTCTCAAGAAGAGCTGAGAATTCACAGTGAAACAAGACTATAATTGTGGCAAAGTACTGAATACACTAAATGGGGTCATCAATGAGTCAGGCTGTTGTTAGAGCCACTTCAATGCTGGCTCATTACGGGTACACTGTGTCAGGATGAGAGAGTCACTTAAGCAGAGGGAAGTTGGGAAAATCAATTTATGGATTAGGATTCTTTGAAGATTTGTGTTCCAACGTATCAAACTTTGAGCCTAACTAGAAACCACTGCTCCTTTTATTCTGTGTAACCATGTTTAAAAGAAGAGTCTGTCATTTCAAAGGTGTTAGAAGATATACTTCCACTGCAAAGTTAAGACTTACCAGAGACAAGACATCCTACAAAGTAGGATGGCACTGAAAATACTCCAGCTGTGCAACTAAGGAGAGAAAAAGCAACAAACGAAAAGTCTGTCACACCACAGAAACACAGAGCCCTAACTTTCCTCCACCGCCCAGCTATGGGCGCTGGGTATCTTCTGTCGGCTGCCTGAGCAGCAGGGACAAAGTATTCCACTAGGAAAGCACATCAAACATGTTTCTTTTCTTTTGCAGCCGGCTCTATGGAGACTGCATTTGTTCCAACCCTTTGGATGTAAGTAACAGAAACCAGCTTGGGTCAGCAACAGCACTTAAAGGAGAATGTTTCAGAAGGACAGGCACAGAAGCTGCCTCTCTCAGAAGCCACAGCGAGAGCTCAAGGCTGTTTCAGAAAGGAGCTGAGGCCCAACTCTTCTTTCCTCTTTTCTTCTTGTTCTTCCTCCTGCAGAGATGTTTCTTCCATTGCTTGGAAAACTCTACTAAAATATGACTTCTTTTGTTTGAAATGTTTGTTGTTGTTGCATGCAGATATCTCTTCCTCTTATGTGTGTGTGTGTGTGTGTGTGTGTGTGTGTGTGTGTGTGTGTCTGTGTACCAGAGGACACTTGAGTATGTGTGCCTGTGAAGGACCAAGGGTGACATGGAAATCATCCTGGAATGCTCTTTCTCTCTCTTTCTCTTTATAGTTTGCTCTGGGGTCTTCCAGGTTTTTCCTTCTAGGCCCCAAAGTACAGACCACTATTTCTGTCCAGCATTTGTCATGGAATCTGGGGACTGGAACTCAGGTCCTTTTGCTTATGAGGCAAAGGCTTTAACCTCTGAGCCATCTCCCCAGACTCTTGTTTCTGTGTTTTATCTTTCCAAACTGGGTCCAAACTAAAATGCTTAAATCTTTGCTCTCCATTTCTGAAAGATTGGGTTTTTTTTGGGGGGGGGTACAGTTTAAGTTAATGGCTGCTTGGTCCAATCATGTATGACCATAAATGCGGTTTCCCAAGCCCCTCTTTTGTCGGTAAAGGAGGCATTTAATGGGGGTAACCGGGAGCTGCATGCTCATGTCTCCAGAGAACTTATGATAGAAACTCTCCTGAGTTTTAGCAATAAACTTCAGTAAGGAGGTTTTCCTCAAAGTCTAGCTTTGAAGATTATGAAATAATATTTAATCAAACCTTTGATTTCATGCAACATTTCAATTTATCATGTTCCCTGACACCAGAAAAATTCATGCTAATGACCTAACACACCAAGAATAGTTTAATAACAGCTTGCAATAGCCGTGATTCAGGGACCCCTTAGCAACAGATCCTCAGTTAAGGCTCCAAAAGCAAGTAAACAATGTAGGTAGTGGTTATTTTATTAATTAAAAAAGAATGATAATGTTAGATAGAATAGACCAACGAATGGAAACTTTACAGGCAAATTACCACTGTGTACAACTGTGCTTAACAATCCACTGGGGAACTTGGAGAAACTGTGCTTGTCAAATACTAGCTATCGTTGCTATGTTGGGCCTGTTTCATTCCCTAGCAGGGTAAGTTTACTGTTTAAGAGAGGAGAGCTGATTTCCTAGTCGTCAAAAGCTCATGGCACCAAAATGCACATTCCTGATGTGACTATTTCAGCCAGCATGCAACAAAATGGCTGTTTGCTGAGCACGGTGAGGGGAATAGACATATCAGAAGAACAAAGTGTCAGAGAGCCAGATCAGTGAGAGAAACTGACCCACTAACAATAAACGTCTCACTGGGTTGTGGGGACGGCTTGTTATGTGAAGTGTTCATCATGCAAGCCTGAGGACCTGACCTCAGATCTATAGCACCCGTCTAACAAACTAGCACGGTGCTCATCTATCTGTAAGCCAAATGCCGGAGTGACAACCCGGTCCCTGAAGCTCACTGACAGCCTCATGGAATAAAAAAATGTGGAAAGAGACTAATGAGAACACAATATTGATATTTGGTATATGTGTACGCATGTGTACACATGTATATGTGCACTCCTATGCACCCCAACAGACCTACACACACACACACACACACACACACACAGACACACACACACACACACAATGGCAAGTTGGAAGCAGTGAGACCAATGAGAAAGCTATGACATTAATCCAGGTGTGACAAGCTGAGGAGGGAGGGAGAAAGGAGAAGGTTGACAGCATGCAGGAAAGATAAGAAATGGTGTCTAGGAAGTGTTGACAGACAGCAAGAACAACTTTGAGAGCAACTTGTTTGCTCTGGTCTTGAGTGAGCAGAATTTTGATGGAGGGGAAAGGCATTCCAGTTCACATAGAAGCCACACTATAGGCAAATGCCAGGCTATGTGGTTTTCTAAGACTCCCTGCCAAGGTGTGGGCCCTACTGGGGAAATCTTGCTAGGCAGTGGTAAAGACTGGCCCTTAGGTGCATGTGCCACCTTGACCATCAGCAAGGAGTGACTTCAAGAAACATTCACAAGGACAATAATGATCTTTGGGTTTATAAGGATTTTTTTTTAAATCATGGAAGCTGGGTCATTAGAGAAGGGGGACAGAGTGTAGACACAAAAATAGTCCAGTTGCATAGATATATAATCCTCAAAGATGAAGATTGTTGCAGTTCATCTGCATTTTGCTGATAAGATCACAAGACTGCTTAGGGGAACAAAGAGTTTATTCTCTTATGATTGTCTGGTTACAGTTCTTGGTCCAGCTTGGCAAGAGAGCATGCAGCAACACCAAAGGGCTGAGGTAACTGCCATGCTGTATCCATGTAACAGCTGAGAGAGGGACCATCCTTACTTGCTAGCCCAGCATGTCTGGCCAAGTATACACAAGGATGCCAACTTCCTCAGCCAGCTCTCTGTATTTTATTCACCTGTCCAGGGCCTAGTTCCACCCACCATGGGCTGGGCCTTCCCCATCAACTAGACAATCTCCTGCAAGTTCACTCTGGGCTTAACTCAACTGCTAATTATCCACAAATGTGCTCAGAGCTCAAATCCTCAACCATCAAAACCTCAACCAACACCTGTGCTCAACTATGACAAAGAGGGTGCGGGAAGAGACCTAAGGCATCAGCATGAGCTAAGAGGCAGGGAAGAAAGACGTGGAAGCATTTGAGCCATATAGGGTGTGAGCCAAAAGGACAAGTGCTGGGTGGGAAGGTGGAGGAAAATGAAATGGGTCCAAGAAGGCTTTAAGGGTCACCACAGTGGTCATATACCCATTGATACAAAGAGAGGTCATGTTCTAAGTAAAAGGGTAGGTATCTGGATGTGCTGCTGGAGGCCCAAGGACGTTGCTCTTCAGATAAACAGCCAATAAGGTTTTAGCATATACCCTATGAGCAAATACAAGAACTGGGACCCCCATATATTTACTTGCTAAATCTGAACATGAAGGGTTTGAAGGGTCTTAGGGAAATGGGAACGGGAGAGATGGCCTCACGTGGAGAGGGCATCAAAGGCTAAAAGCACACACCTGGGAAGATGATGCATGTGTCTGGTTCTCACAGCTGAGTGCACTTTAGAATCACCTAGAGAGCTGTGAAAGATAAAAAAATAAAAATGCGAACCACCCTGATTATCAGAAATGCTGAGCTAATTCACCTCTAGTGCAGTCTGGGAAGTTTAAAAGCTCCCAAGGTGATTCTAATATGCAACAAAGTTTAGAAAACACCACCGACCTAAGCTGGGGAAAGAGATGAAATCACAGAGTGGAAAGGAATGCCCCAGATGTGCCTCGGGGGGAAGCACCGCTGCTTATGAGGACTGGAGAGACAAGGAGACAGTGCCGGTGTTGGTCTGAGGACAAACCAGATACACCAAGCCAAAGAGGGAGTCGGGGAAGGCCATGTTCAAGACTGCAGGAAGGGGAGGAAGGAAGGGGATGCATATGGCACTGGTGGTCTGAAGGTCAAGGGATTAATGTGGAAGTCATGAGGGACATGGGGCAGGCTACAGATCCTTTAACTCCTGGTTTTATCTGATAAAACAGAGCTACATGCTGCCTTCCCTACGGAAAGAAAGCCAGGTTGAAAACAGGAAAGGTTGCGGGGTGGGGGGTCACCTTAGCTTGAGCTTCTGAAAGAACACAATGCTGATTTTGAAGCAGTTAGGACAGCAGCAGCGCTGCCCAGCTCTGGGACACAGTCATAAGGGTACCTCCAGGACACCCTGGCGCTGGTATCTGTCAACTAGACCAGACCAAATCTATCTCCAATCTGTCATAGTGCAGGGCACATGGTGGAAACTTCTTGAATAGGTTTTTATCTCTCCCTCCAAAAAAAAAAAAAAACACTACCGAGGACTGCAAACTCTGATGATAAAGACCGTGAGAAAGGAGGGCTACAAGGAAGAAGGGATTTTTAAGAATCTAGACAGAAAATAAAGATTTCTCAAATATAAATTGTAACTTCTGTAACTTCTGTGCATATGGGCATGCGGTATGCACACAGGAGTGTCCTGCTCTATGACCTATGATCTTATTCCCCTGAGACAGTGTCATAGTTAAGCACAGGTGTCAACTTGACTGTTGAGGGTTTGAGCTCTAGGCACAGTTGTAGAGAGTTGATGATTGAGTTAAGCCCAGAGCAAACCTGAGGGAGATTGTCTAGCTGATGAGGAAGATCCAGCCCATGGTAGGTGGATTAGGCCCTGGATAAATCACAGAGAGCTGGTTAAGAGAGTTGGCATCCTTCTGTTCACTTGGCCAGGCATGCTGGTCTGCAAAGTAAGGATTGTCAGCCGTTATGCAGTGATGGTGTGGCCAGTTCCCTAGGCCCTGGTGTTGGTGCATGCCTTACCATCGAGCTGGACTGAGAACTGTAACCAGACTATGTAAGGAAATAAACCCCTTGTTCCCTTAAGCCATTTGATGGTCGTTTATCAGCAGTGTTGCAGGCTGACTACAACACAGTGTCTCACTGAAACCATAGAATCTGCCTGGGTTCTGGGAATCAAACTCTGGTCCTCATGCTTATGCAGCAAGCATGCTTACCCATGAACCGTCTTCCCAGCCCAAGAGCTTTCAGCAGAGTTGCACAATCATGCAAGCAGGCAAGAGAAGTGGCAGAATGAATGAATGGATGGATGAATGAATGAACGCAAATGAGAGCACATGCCATGTTTCTCATTTAGCAAGTGATGTTTCAGAAGTAGTAACTTGTAGTCTTCTGTCACTACTCAGTGAAGGGACTATTTTTCTCTTCCTGCCACCATTGAAAGACAATCTGCTAAGAGTCATCCAATGCAATTTGCATTTTCCGCTGCTAGACACTGCTGCTCATTCTGAGAAGCTTCCTTCCAGGGAACTACTCAAGCAAGTATCAAAGCCACTAGCAATGGCAAAAAGTGCCGAATTGGCCTAATTATAATAGAACTCTAAGTCGGCTTGTTACCTTCAAAGCACCTTATCAAAGTTAACTAATTAATCCTCCAACCATCTTGGGAAACACGCCTCCTCAGTGAACTAACGGTGAGTCTTCAGTTGGGGATACTGAAATTGAAATAAGACCACTGACAATGAGGCTATGTAATGAAACGAGATAACTGTGAATGTCACATGCAGGGTTCAGCAAGAACCCTGGTCTGCAAGAACACTTGATGCTGTGAGGAGAAATTTACCAGACTGCTTCGGGAGCTGTCTGCAAAACATAAAAGGATATTGATTATTGACACGCCCACTGTTTCAGAGAAACATACAAACCAGCAATTTGGAGGGAAGAGATGCATTCTTATCTAAAATTACATCTTCTGCAAAATTAAAATGTCAATATTTTTTGAAATTATTTTTCCAGTTGCCAGATCCCAGTAAAGCTCTGAAATCTGGTTTAGAGCAGATTTTTCTCAACCTCGGCATTGTTGGTATTCTGGGCTGGATCATTCCCTGCTGTGGAGAAGGATCCGTGTATCACATTGCAGACACCAGTATGTCAATCAAAATGTCTCCAGCCATCCCTAACCGTCCTTGGCCATCAAAATTAATTTGCCCTGGGAGAGAACCTCAGACTGAGACTCAGCGTCAAAATATGTCTTTATAGTATTGCACATGTAGAGAGCCCTTGTGGATTTGTAACCATCTTCACAGAATTGAAGAGATACTGCTGCCACTGCCTTTGGCGACCAGACTTTTGAGAGAGTGGATGTGAAGACATTGGCATTTCCTCAGGAATCTCATGTTGGGAGAAAAGAAGAAGGCTGAAGCCTGATGCCAGCCAGAGGGAAGCTTGTCTCCCAGAAAGAGAGTTCACACAGTTCTGACAACTCGTCAGACCACCGTGCAGGAGAGGCTGACAAGGATAGTCAGTGATGGGAGGGAACGCACGTGACCACCACGATATGCTTACTTATGTGTACCTCCTGCCCCCTATTCAAACCTAAATACCAAGGACCTGGGAGATCAGTGCGGGGAATGCACTGGGGGGGGGGCACCGGACCTTTTTATATGTTCTCTTCCTCAGTGCAGCCATAACGAATACATCTTCTTTCTCTGTCTTTTTATTTTTTCTCTGTCACCTGTCTCTTTGATTGACACATTAAGGATGATGGCCCAGATTTGCTTGTTAGGGCTGCCGAGGCCCAACTTCTGACCCTAACAACTGTGGTCAGATTTTTTTAGGGGAAACAAAAGTTTGATCCTCCCTGAGTCTTTGCTCTTTGAGTCAAGTGAATGAAGATTTCTTGATCTTATGGCGCAGGGGTCTTGGGAGACAGGAAACTTCTTGAAAGAGCCTCGGAATGGAGGCTGGGGATGACTCAGTAGGTCTGCAGCACTTGCTGCGGGAGCGCAAAGACCCTAATTGGAGTCCTTGGTACCCACATCACGTAAAGCCAGGCAACGAGCAGTGTGTGTTTATCATCCCAGTGCTCCTACCTTGGGATGGAGGCAGACAAGGGAATCCCAGGGAGCTTGTGGGCCAGCTGGCCGGGAGGACACAGGAACCAAGGACAATGAGGAGACCCGTCCGGTCTCAAACAAGATGGAAGGCAAAGACTGACACCTGAGGTTGCACTTGATTTCCTCATGCACATTCTTGCACTTGCACACATGAATATGCACACACATATGCATATGCACACATATAAGAAAAGGAAGGCAGCAAGGAAAGAAGGAAAGAAGAAAGAAAAGGAAGGAAGGAAGGATGGGAAGGAGGATATGAGGAAGGGAGGAAGAAGAAAGGAAGGAAGAAAGAAGGAAGGAAGGAAGGGAGGAAGAGAGGAAGGAAATAGGAAGGAAGGAAATAAGGAAGGAAGGAAAGAAGGGAGGAAGGGAGGAAGGGAGGAAGGGAGGAAGGGAGGAAGGGAGGAAGGGAGGAAGGGAGGAAGGAAGGAGGAAGAAAGAAAGAAAGAGGAAGGAAGAGAGGAAGGGAGGAAGAAAGGAAGGAAAGAAACAAGGAAGGAAGGAAAGAAGGAAGGAAGGAAGGAAGGAAGGAAGAAAGGAAGAGAGGGAGAAAGGGAAAGAGGGAGGAAGGGAGGGAGGGAGAGAAGGAAGATGGGAGGGAGGAAGGAGGGAAGGAAAGGAGGGAGGCATTTCAGAATCAACAGCGCACGTGGACCAGTGCAACGCCCCCAGAACAACCCTTTAGCCTGTGGCCTGAGGCCCAAGCTTTTCCTATCCTCCC